>JAFEMH010000156.1:600000-989559 GCA_022495995.1 Adenophora triphylla var. japonica | reverse complement strand
AATGTTGTGTGTGTGTGTGTGTGCTTTTAAAAATGCATCTGTATCGAATGTCTACATTGTATGCTATGTATGGAAATGTATTGAAATAGTATAGGAAGGAAGCCTTACCAATGTTGGTTCGTGTCTGTCTTCCGCGGGAATAGTGTTTGAGGTCGGAGTAGCGTTCTGGTACGGATCGGGATTGCTTCGGGAGGACCGGTTGTGCGGACAGAGTTTTTGGCGTGAGTTGAGGTTGTAGGCTGCGTTCGGGGCAGAGGTTCGCGTGCGTGGGGATCGTCGGGATCACTCGGGCAGAGGTTCGGCGTGCGTTGTGGTGGCAGGAGTCACTCGGGCAGAGTTTCGGCGTGGTTTGGGATCGTCGGTTTGACTCGGAAAGAGCCGGACACCGTGGAAATTAGGCCTCGGAGTACCACGAGGGCCTCAGAGTACCTCGAGAGTGCCTCGGGCAGCGCGGGAGCGTCTCGGGAGCGCTCGGAGGCTTCGGAGCACCACAAGGGAGCTCGGAAGGCCTCGGAAGGATCCGAAAGGGGCCGGGAGTGCCTCGAGAGGACTTAGAGGGGAGCCAGAAGGCTAAGGGAGGAAGAGAGAAGAGGGAGGTGTGAAAAATGAGGGAGGGGGAGCCCTCTATTTATAGTGTAAGAAAAGAGGTCCGTACGGACCTCTTAGGTTATCCCAATTTTGGATTTCCTCGATTTGAGGGAATCTCGTGGACTTTAAGGGATTTTCGTAATGATTATGTCTGAAAGAGGTCCGTACGGACCTTTTGGCATGCAAAGAGGTCCGTACGGACTTTCCATGCTCTTGTGAATGTGATGGACTTTAAGCTAGTAATCATCGAGGTCCGTACGGACCTTAATTGCTTTCCGATTTCCTGAAAATTCCCAAAAGGTCCTTTTTGTCCCTTTTTATCCCAGAAAGGCTCCTCCTTGGTTTGGTTGGGGGTTTGAGAGGAGTTTTGAGATGACAGGTCTCCGAAGTTTGCCTCTGGTTTTGTCTACGGTGTTTCCGTGTGTTTGGAGAGGGGTGATCCAGATTGGGGTACTTACGAAGCCCTCGGCGACCTCACTTATGAAAGAAGTGGGGTCGTCGATAAGATAAGGGTCCTAATCTGGATCGCGTGCCTGAGAGAGAAGTGGCCGTGTAGGTCAGCTGTGAGGACGTGGTGGTGTCCTTTTGTGTGACCCGTTTAGGTCGGTAAGCTGGACCCTGTGATAGGATTCCTACGTATTCCTAGCGGGAATCAAGCCTGAGCGTAGTTCGTGTGTGGAATGAGTGTTTTGTGATCGAGGGCGTGGTGGTGCCTCTGAGACTCTGTGTGTGTGTGACCGAGGTCAGCGGCCAGACGTGGTGGCGTCCTGGGTGACCGCGTAGGTCGATGGTGGTGGACCCGTGATAGGATTCCTACGTATCCCGGTGGCGGGAATCAAGGCGTCACAGTCGTAGTTCGGAGGTCGTGAATCGATTGTGAGTGCGAAGGCGTGGTGGCGCCTGGAAGCGTCCGTGTGTGACCGCCGAGGTCGGTGGTAAGGACGTGGTGGCGTGTGAATGTGGTGACCCGCATGTAAGGTCGACGTGGTAAGGGTGATCCTGGGTCACAGGTGGCCATCGTAGGTCATGTAAGGTGAATAAGGATGTGGTGGCGTCGCATAGGTCGCCGGTGGTGAGGATGCTGAGTGCGTCGGTGGTGCCCTGGAGTAGGTGTGGTGACCGCATAGGTCATGGTAAGGGACGTGGTAGGTGTCGTCGACGGAAATTTACGATTTTCCTAATCGGGTGGTTTAAGGCCCGCGTAGCGTCGAATGTGAGACGACGTGGTGGGATGGTCTGCCTTCCGGGACCGAGTGATTTAAAGCCTTCCGGCCGGGGATTGTAGTTTGGCTGATTTATGTCAGCCCTCCCTGACCGAGTGGTTTAAAGCCTTATTCCGGCCGGTGATAGAGTGAGGACTTGAATCGTCTTCTGATCGTGGTTGGTGACGCTGTCGTGAGGACTTTGAATCGTCTTCTCGCGGCGGTGGTGGTGCCACGCGGGATGGAAATTTTGCGATTTTCCTAATCGGGTGGTCTCTCGGGCGGCGAGTTGGTGATACGCCATAAGGACTTTGAAGTCGTCTTATGCGATTGCGGTTGGTGCCACGCTGGAGGACTTTAGAATCGTCTTCGCGGCGCAGGGTTGGGCAGCCACGCCGGGAGGACTTTGGAATCGTCATCTCGGCGGCAAGGGTGCCATCGAGACTTGAATCGGCCATCTCGCGAAGTACAAAGCACACTGAGGACTTTTGAATCATTATCCGCGGCGATTCTCCATGTAGCGCAGACTTTGAATGCCTTCTTACAATAGTCAGTCAAGGAAGGGCATGAGACTTTGAATCGTCTTCTATGCCGCGATTAGCCAGAATGTAATGCGCTGAGGACTTTGGATAATCGTCTTCTAGCCGCCCGGTGCGGATGTAACGCGCCAGAGAGAGCTTTCGAATCGTCTTCTAGCCGCGGTTGTGGATGTAATGCGCGAGGACTCGCTGAATCCGGTCTTCTAGCCGCGGCTATGGATATGTAATGCGCGAGGACTTTGAATCGTCTTCTAGCCAAGTTAAGTGCCAGGAGCGTGGCTGCCTTGTGCTTGAGAGGCGTAGATGCCATTTGTGTTTTTGCATGTTGATGTAGAAAGGTTGGACTTACGATGGCCGTCAAAGCTTGCCATGTTGCCGTTGAAGTGGGCTTAAGAGATGCACGGCCGGATGATTGCTTCCCCATTTGGCATTTTGGGAGGCGCTTCGTGCCTTGGGACTTGTACTCTGGAGGTGTTGGCTCCTTCTTGTGCTTGTTTTGCCGTTGAGTGGAAGGAGCAAGGATGATGGTCGGTCTTGGAGGATATGCAGTCTTGTATGACTTCCCTTTCGACTTGTTGGGGGAGGAGCTCGGGCTTGCTTTGATGGCCGTTGCCTGTGCTGCTTGCCGTTGAAGTGGGCGAAGTTCGGGCTTACGGCTCCGACCGCCCGGGGTGACTTTCCGAATTCTTTGGGGATGCGATGACCCTTGTAGGGGCCTCCTTTTCTGTTGGGAAGATGACTTCGGACCTCCTTTTGAGGGCCGATGGTTGAGCTGTCGTTTGAGCGTTTGGAGGCGTCTTGTGCCTTGATATTACGTCTGCTGGCCGAGAGTGTTGGCTCCTTCTTGAATTGCCTTCGGCGTTTGGATTGCCGCTGGAGCGGGCAGTTGCCGTTGAATTGCCGGTGATAGTTGGAGCTTCCCGGCTTTGGAGTGGCGTGGAGGACCGGTCTTACGCTTGATGGCCGGTGGTTGATTTGCCGTTGAAGTGGGCGAGTCGGTTTCTTACGCTGGGATTGGGCGGTGGATTGAATACTCATCCGGCTTGAAGTGGGCGAGACCGGGTCTGCGCCGACGCGACGGCCGTGGTCCAATTGATTTGCGGCGAATGAAGTGGGCGACCGTCTGCTGCAGCTGACGGCCGTGGTTGAATTGCCGTTGGAGCTGGGCTATAGGACCGGTCCGGTCTCTACGCTCACGGCCTATGGCGCGATGGTTTGATTTGCCGTTGGAAGTGGGCGAGGACCTGGTCTCACAGCTTGTCACTACGGGGATTGAATTGCCGTTGAAGTGATGGGCGAGACGGTCTTACGGCTTGATCGTGGATTGATTTGCTGCGTTGAAGTGGTGCGAGGAGTCAGCTCTTAGCCGCTTGACGGCCGGGGATTGAATTGCCGTTGAAGTCAGGGCGAGGAGGCCGGTCTTACGCGGCGGCGGTGGACTGAATTGCCGTTGAAAGTGGGCGAGGACGGCCTTACGCCGACTACGGCGTGGTTGATTTAGTTGAAGTGGGCGAGCTTGAATTGGATTGAATTGTCATTGAAGTGGAGAGACGACGGTCTGCTACGCGGCAAAGATGGCCCCGGTGTGCTTCCCGTGGCTCCGAGGACCCTCCCTTTGGGATGCTTGATTCCGAGGACATGGGCGTGCTCGATTTCGAGAGTGTACCTCTTGGGCCTGCTCGTGGCGGAGGAGAGGAATCATTTTATATGGAGAGGGAGTACGGGGCCTTCGAGTGAGGAGAGAGAGGCGGCCGCGGACACCGCAGTGCACTCGGGCGCGTGGAGAGAAAAATGCCCGCATGCTCCCGCAGGTTCCGATCCAGCGGGACCGGACCGGATTTCACGTACGTCCGCGACTCCGACGGATCGAGAGGAGGGTGTCTACATACCGTTCCGGCTTGCAAAGGCCTCACCTTTGCGTCGTGCATGCAAAGTGGACTCCCGATAGATCGGTGAGTGTGCTTACTCTTTTCCATCTTGGCATCTTTTCTGTATTTTTCTCTTTTTGTTGTTGAGTATGGCTGCATTTGCTGAGCGTTTCCTTGGCTTCTTGTTGGTGCGGAGTCCGGGGAGAGCCTATGATATGTTGACTCGCCGTTACGTGGCGATGAGGTCGTTTGCGAAGAAGATGGCGAAGATATCTTGCCGGTCTTCGCGACGCGTGCCGGCGTACGAGCCTATGCCTTCGAGGCATTACAGCTGGACGTTCCTCCGCCTAGAGCCGGCGGAGCCGCGGCGGGAGGGACCTTTGAGGGGCGGCATAGCGTGGATGCGGGACGTCTTCGGGAGGCTGCGGGGCCTTCGAGGAGCGGCCCTTTTATCGGTTCATGCCTCCGCGCATGGCGCACGGGGTGAGGGTTCCTCAGAGCCTTCTTTCTTTGATCCTTTCGCCGGATTTGATCCTTCGAGTACTTCTCGTGGGAGCCTCGGGGCGGGTGCTCGGTATTCAGACGATGAGGATGTGACGGGCGAGTTATTTGGGATGCCCGACTTTTCTTTGGAGGATCTTGGCGAGGATGATGATGATGAGGATTCGAGTAGTATTCATTTGCTTTCCCTCTTTTCATATCCCTCTCTTTTTTTTTGTTTAGCAACGAGACATTTTTGGTACTGTAATAAAACACATGTATTTGCAATGCAAACGGTATTTTATTTTAAGATGTAATGTCATTTTTGTGATTCCGGGAATTGTCCTAGAAATTGTTGCTATTATTATTTTTTATTTTTGTACATGCCACGTGGTGAAAGTGTGTTTGTGGGTAGTGTTTGTTTGCCGGGAATGGCTTTGGCCGAGTGTTTGGGCGGTTTGGAGCAAGGTTTTTCTTGAGGACGGTGGTTTTATGCTTGTTCGTTGGGGAAATGGGTTACGTTTGCAAGGAGGTCCGTGCGGACATACTTAGCCAAAAGAAGGTCCGTGCGGACCAACCTTGCTTTTGGGAAGGACATAAATGCTTTCCGGTGCACAGTTCTTCCTCATTTCCCCATTTGCGGCCATTTTCGAGCTTTCTTCCCCATTTTCTCTAGGAACCTCCATTTTTGCCATGGATTCTTCGTACGTCCCTAGAATTTTGCCGAGGCTTTCGCGGGAGAGGCAAGCACACTTCCTTGAGCGGTTGAAAGCGTGGATGCGGCGCCGTATGAGGCATCGAGAGACGGGCTTTCGAGGTAGGTTTCGTCTTTGCTCGGTTTGGTCTTTTAAGGAGTTGGTTCTGATTGGGATTTGTTGCGGGCTGCCGCGAAGTTGCAGGATGTTAGGAGGCACGTGTCTTGTTTCTCCTACAATGAAATGGTGCCCACTTTTGAGGATTTTCGGGCTTTGATTGGAGGGCCGGAGGTGGAGGCCATCTCGCTTCCTTTGGTTGGTGGTCTTTGCGGTGAGCGTGAAGCTTGCGAGACTTTCTTCGTACTTCGTTGGAAGAAGTGCGGGGCATGATCCTTGATTCGGGTCATATCGACATTTACGAGCTGCCGGAGCGGTTCATGGTTGATGATGAGAGTGACGTCTCTTGGGATGTATTTGCCTTGTGCGTGATGGCGACGCTTTTACAGTCGGTTCCACTTGGCATTTGTGATGGCGCTTTGCTAGATGTGGTAGGAGCCTTTGCGGAGTGGAGAGGATATTGTCAGTTGGTCTTTGGGGAGACTCTTCATGGTATCGGCCGTGCAGCGGCCCAGGGATCGTTTTATGAGAGGGAAGCCCCGCTTTGCTCACCTTGTGGCTGCGAGAGAGACTTCGGGCCATGTCAGGAGCTCAGGCGTCGTTTAGCTTAGTGGTCATTTGCTCGGCGACCTCTTGTGTTGGATATGGATCGATCACTTTGGGAGAGATGGATGGCACGGCTTAGTACGCATCGGATCATTTGGTGGGTTCCGTTTGGAGGATTGAGACCGGGGAGGATCTTGCGAGGAAGGGTCCTACGTTGTCGAGTTCCCGGAGTTTGTCTTGGTCCTCCTTCTATATTCCGTCGCTTGTTTCCGGCGGTTTGGGATGAAGCGGGAGCCTTTGTTGGTGGGATGACCTTGCTCTTTGCGGAGGTAGTTCCTCTTTGTATGGCGGCTCGGTGCCTTCTTGTATTTTACGAGGGTATGGAAGTATTCCGCTTTCCCTCTGTGGTACTCCTTAGGCGTCGGGAGCGTTGTATTGACGACTCGGTATACGGCACAGTATGAGCGGCGTGTTGGGCGATCCCAGTGGTCTTGGAGGAAGCGAGGCGTGTAGCGATTACAGGACCCGGTTGCCGTAGTAGCTATTGCCTTAGGAGTTCGAAGCACAGTCGACCGCTTTGGATGTGACGGGAGACGCTTTGTTTGACTACGAGACTAGAGTTGACCGGCGACGGGGAGAGGTCCTCTTTACGGGCTCGCGGGGAGGAGATCAGAGCCGAAGCACGGGCGAATGAAGCCACGAGAGCTCTTGGATTATTTGACTCTACGGGGAGGACCCCGGATCTCGGAGCGAGAGACGCGAGTTGGTTCACGTGGAGCGAAAGAAGACTCGCCGGGGACGAGGGAAGAAAGGAAAGAATGGCGAGGGGACAAGCGCGAGATGGCGCGGAATGACCTCCTAGGTATCCATTCATTGCATTGCAAACACATTATTAGTTAAATGTATTAAAATTTGTCTTTTAGCATGTTGTGAACTTGAGAGTAGACCGTGCTTGAACTCATCAGAAATGTTGTAGTTAGTGATTTGTGATTTACTTTTAAAGCTTTGTCGAGACGCAAGATCTCTTGTTTGCCTTTGCTTACATTGTGCACTTTGTCGGCGTCCATCTTTGGACTTTTACATTGCATTGCGGGTTGAAGCGATGCAGGCCACGACGGCAATCCCCTTTCTTTGAGGCTTTGTGCTTGGTTGAGAGGTTGAATGCTCCCTTGACAAGTCGTTTTGACGGTCTTTTCGTAGCTTCCTTGCCTCTTGTTGGCGTCGGGCTCTTGACCTCAATTTCGCGGCTTACGCTTTGAGCTTCTTTTGTTTTTTTTTTTTTTTTTGTGAGCCCTTGCTCGAGCTCTCTTTTTTTTTTTTTTTTTTTTTGAAGCGCGTGAGGCGAAGACAAGCCCTGGCTTGGAAGTAGACATGAGTCGGTCGTTTGATCTTTGAGTGACCCTCGGATGTCCTTTGATGTTGCCGCCGTCGTTTGACTTGGTCAAGGTGGCTAGCAGGGCGTGTTCTTGAAAAGTGCGGAGCTTGATGGAGGTCTTGATTGACATTCAAACTTTTGACTTTTTGTGTATTTTTAGGCCGGACCAATTAAGGTTGCCTACGTTCCCGGACTAGAGGGCTCGGGTGCGTAGTTCGACACTACATGGAGTGCGAAGAGATGCACAGTTGTTCTTCTTCGGGCGAAGTATCTGCGAAGTTTGCTTCCGTTATTTGGATTCATGAAGGGATTGCCGTCTAGGTACAGTAGCTTCATGGCGCCTCAGGAGAAGATCTTTTGAACCACGAAAGGGCCGATCCATGTGGGTTCCCATTTTCCCGGTGGGTTGGTTCGAGTGGGAGGCTTTTCTTTGAGTCTGAGGTCACCTTCCACGATGTCTCGGGATTTGACTTTCTTGTCGAAAGCTCTAGCCATCTGCTTTGATAGGCTCGGACGTGTTCCATGGCCTTTAGTCGTCGCTCGTCTAGCGAGCCAATTCGTCATGTCGGCTTCGGAGCCATTCGACTTCGTTGATGTCATTTTCAGCGGCACTCGGAGTGAGGAATTTCTAGCTCGATGGGAAGGGCTGCTTCCATCCCGTACGTCGGGGCAAATGGGGTTTCTCCGTGGGCATTACGGCGATGTGCGGTAGCCCCAAAGTGCAAGGTGCGGCTTCTCGGGCCAATCTCGTCCTCGGGTGGTCATTTTCGGATGATCCGTTCGAGGTTTTGTTTGCTTGCTTCCACGGCGCCGTTTGTTTGTGGCCGGTAGGGAGAAGATTTGTGGCGTGTGATCTTGAATTCAGCCGGCGATGCATCCGAATTCCCTTCGAAGTGTGAGCCGTTGTGCGATATGACCTCATTTGGGATGCCGTATCGGCATATGATGTTTTCCTTGAGGAAATGTGCGACCTTCTTGGAGGTGAGTACCTTGTAGGACTTGGCTTCGACCCGTTTGGTGAAGTAGTCGATGGCTACTAAGATGAACTCGTGACCGATTCTTTGCTGGCGGAGCGATTTTCCCGATGACGTCAATTCCCAGTGGCGAAAGGGCGAGGTGTAGTCATGCGGTAGAGATCGTGGGGCGGCGAGATGATTGAGGTTGGAGAACCGTTGGCACTTGTCGCGGCTTCGGACAAAGTGGATGCAATCTGCCTCCATGGAGATCCGGTAGTAGCCCATCACGAGAATGATTTGCATCGGGGCTGCGGCATTCATGTGGGGACCGCGAAGCCCCATTGTGGACTTCGTTCATGAACTTGCGCTTCTTCTTGGGCGACGCGGCGTAGGAGTGGCCCGTGGTAGCGTTTCTTGTATAACATGTCCCGAGGATGACGAAGTGAGAGGCGAGGCGTTTTAGGGCCATGATGCTCTTGGTTTTGACCCCTTACGTGTGTTGACCTTCCTTGTTCATGAAGGTGGTTTCCCGCTCTTGAGGTATTGGAAGATACGGTTATACCATGGCTCATTGACGGGCTTAGGTTACAGTTCGATCTCACAACGGTGGCGGGAACTTCCTTTCGTCCAGAGCTTTGAAGGGTTTGATTGCTTTTCCTTCGGGGATTTCCACAAGGGAGGCCAAGGTGGCTAAGGCATGCAAACCTTTGTTTCGGTCTCTTGGCAAGTAATGGAAGGTGACCTCTTGGGGTGTGTGATGAGGTCCTCTATGCGAGCATGGTATTTTTGCAAGCCGGGTCTATGGTTTTCCACTTGTTGGAGACTTGGTTGATGATCAAGTGAGTCCCCATAAACTTCGAGTTTACGGACATTCCTCTCGAGTGCGGCTTGTAGTCCGGCGGCGCGAGCTTCATATTCGGCGGCATTGTTGGTTACCTCGAAATTGAGCTTTATAGCAATTGGGGTGTGCTCGTCCTTGGGATCCACCAAGAGCATACCGATGCCGTTTCCCTTTTGGTTGGCGCTCAGTCGAAGAAACAGTTGCCATCGGTTTTCGCCTTCGATTGCGAAAGATTCCCTCGTCACGGAAATTGTGGTTCGGGGCCTCGAGCCTCGTCGGTTGGGAAATCGGCCCGGTTGTTCGGCCATGGCCCGTCCCTTGATTGATTTTTGGTTTACGTACTTGATGTCAAATTCCGCCGGGAAGAAAGACCATTTGGCGAGCCTCATTGACGAGAGATGGTTTGTCGAAGAGGTACTTGGCCAGGTCCATTTTGGAAACGAAGTGTGCGTGTGCGGCGCATGTAGTGCGTAGTTTCCCGACAACCCATACAGGCTGCGCTTGAGTTTTCTCGAGTGAGTAATTGAGTTATTTGCCTTGAAACTTTCGGCCCGACGAAGTAGATGGCGTTTCGACCCGTGACTCTTTCTTTTCTTGACGAGCATGGCTCAGCTGCGGTGTCGGTCACGGTTAGGTATAGCAGCAGTGGCTTTTCCTCGTGGGGAGGACGAGAGAATCGGAGGACTCACAAGAGTATGCTTTTATTTTTCAAAGGCATCTTGGCATTACGAGTTCCATTCGATGTCGGCGTTCTTCTTCATCGGCTTGAAGATTGGCTCGCACATAGAGGTCAATTGGTTGTGAAGCGGGCGATATATTGCGGGCGGCCCATGAAGCTTTTCACCTGCATGCGAGTTTGCGGTGGTCTCATTTCGATGATAGCTTTGATCTTTTGAGGATCCACCTCGATGCCTCTCTCGGTGACCATGTATCCCAAAACCTTGCCTCGGCTAACCCCAAATGTGCATTTGGCGGGGTTAAGCCTCATTGAGTGTTTTCGGAGGCGATTGAAGAATTTTCTCGGGTGCAGTGAGGTGTTGTCCGTCGATCCCTTTGAGTGAACGATCATGTCATCGACGTACACTTGATCTCTTTGTGGATCATATCGTGGAAGAGGGCGGTTCTTTGCCCGTTGGTAGAGTAGCCCAGCGTTCTTTAGTCCGAACGGCATTCTTTGTGTATGTGATAGGTTCCCAGGGGTTGTGAAAATTTGTCTTTTCTTGGTCTTCTTCGGCCATCTTGATCGATTGTAGCCAGCAAAACCGTCCACGAAGGACTTGACTTGAAATTGGGCATGTAGTGTCTACCAACATGTCGATGTTGGGTAGTGGAAAATCGTCCTTGGGACTTGCTTTGTTGAGATCTCGGAAGTCACGCAACGGCGTACTTTTCCATTGGCCTTGGTGGCCGTGACAATATTGGAGAGCCATGTGGGGTACTCGATCACCACGATGAAGCCGACGGAGCATTTTTCGATCTCCTCTTTGACTTGTAAAGACCATTACGGCTTGATTCGGCGTAGCTTTGCTTGATGGGCTTAGCCTCGGGATTTAAGGGAATCGGTGCTCTACAATGTTAGGATCTAATCCGGGCATGTCTCGGTAAGACCAAGCGAACACGTCCACGAACTCTTTGGCGGTGCGATCAATGCGTCTTGCTCTGTGCCGGTGAAGAAACTTCCGATTTGCGTCTCTTTTGGCTCTTCGGCGGTTCCCAAATTCACTTTGGTTAAAACCTCCTCGGCGGCTTGGGCCCGGTTTTTCTCTCGTTTGACAACATGCTTAAAGATGTGCTTAATGTATTGTTCGTTTAATGTATGCGCTTCTTTATCAAGTGAATCGTTATTAAGCTTGTTTGTGTGTTAGTTAATTTATCGGTTGTTAAAGATGCAATGAGAGAGATACTCGGAAAGATCGAAGCATTCATTAAGAGCATACGGGAATACATTATTGGCAATGAGTTCGTAATCTTACGGCGTGAGGCCATCGGATGACTCGAGAGACTCAAATTCAAAGCTAATGGACTCGGGATGAGTTTTGACACTAGACTCTAGGACTCGAGGGTCGGACCAAGTTGTTCGATCATGTCCTTTTTCTTTGGCGGTAGGTCAGGAGAATGTGGCCCGGTTATTGAGTGGCAATGAGCTTGATAGGAGATGGGGCTTGAAAGGCTTTATGTCACCGTTCCCGATCATTGCTATCACGAGTTATCGAAACAAAATCGATTAGATCCGGCATCTCGATTTCTTCTTTGAAGAAGCGAGGTGTAGCGGTGGTTCGTCCCGAGCATCGTCTGCGGAGTCTCTTGCTTTGTCTTGGGCATTGCTAGCTCGAATGCGGACTCGTCCCGCTTGTTGAAGGCGGGGGTGTTGACGAGAGAGTTTTCGAGTTCTTACGCCAAAGAGGGGTTTTCTTGAACCAAAATTCATTGTGAATAGTGGTGGTTGTGGATCCGGCGAGGGCGGTGTGTCGAGGAATGCTCTTCGGACGGGATTTGGCTTGAGGCCTGCGAATCTTGCCGGGTTACTGCTGGAGCTTGTCCATGGTTGTCGGCCCGGCTTTGTTTGGCGATCGGCTCTGTTCCCTTTTACGGATCTTCTTCCAAGTTGCCGGCCTTCCTTGTGAAGTACTTGGTCATGTCGAAGGCTGTAAGGACGAAGATCGGAGATTGCGTGCAAGCCTCTTTTGTTATACGTGGAGCGTTTTCGTGCGGCTCGCTTGTCCTCGCAATGTGTTCGGGAGTAGGAGAGTATCCCGGGCCGTGCGGGGTATTACATTCTTTGATATTGATGATACGTTGAGTGCCACGATGGCGTTTTCCCAAAGCCGAGCCCGGGATGTAGTTCATGTGCTTCATCATTTTCATCGGGGGAGGGATCTTGTCCCAAATCAAAGGCGAGGTCTATGTGGCACACTTGGGCCTTTGGGCTTTCGATGGTGAACCTGTTAGCATCATGCCATCATCGTCGGGTTTGATTTCTAAGACCGGGACGCCGTTTGTTTCGGTCCTTTCGTTGACTATGCTATCACCGTAGATGATGGTAAGATCTGTTCCTTGGACGAACTTTACGCAACGATGGAGAGTGGATGCCACCCCATTGATGCGATGTAGCGAGGGCGTCCCAAAATGGCGGTGAATGTGATCGGGATGTCGATGACTTGGAAATCCGTTGGGACCATTTGTTTTCCAAACCAAAGGTTCAAGGTGGCTATTCCCAAGGCGGGCGGGATGTTGAGTCGTATGCCTTGATTGCACAGTCGAGGTTTTAGATCGGTTGCTTTGATCCCTAGCAAGTCCATCATTTTGGCGGGAAGGACGTTCGTGGATGATCCCCATCTACGAACACCCAGGAGACGGCGCTCGTCCGGTTGAGCTGTTATGTAGAGAGGCTCGTTGTGGTCGGCCCAAATTTTGGAAGATCGAGCTCTGTGAAGGTGATGATATTCTTTGTAATTGACGTTGCCAATCATCGGCTGCTTCATCGGGTGTGCTTGTGATGGGAACCATAGTGCAGGCCGAGGCTTTCTTCCAACTTGAGCTTGTGCGGGTAAGATGAAGTGAGTAAGGACCGAGTGAGATGTTAGCTGAGTGCGCTTGAGTGTGTCAAGACGGGATCTTCAACCTTTGGGTCCAAGGTTTCGGCTTCTTTGGCGTAGGGCCCCTTTTCAATTCGTGGCTCGGGTATGGCTGGCCTTTTGTCTGTCCGTGGAGGATTCACTGGGATTTGGCCGGAACGTGTCGAGAACATTCACCTCTGGACTTATGGTTTTGCTTGTCTCTCCCGTTTACGTAGTGGGAGGCACGATTGGCGTAAGGCCGGGCTGCGCATTTCAATTCGTTCCTTTGTCATGGCTTTTGCTTGAAGCATCAATAGTGGCTTTGAGATCTTCCCAGACGGGGTTGGATTATCTGGACCTTCGGGCCTTCGGTGGCGGTGCGGCTCGTCCCGGCTGATCATGGAGCAAACATTGCCGTGGCCACTGTGCGAGAACTAAGCAGGGAGATTTCTTTGGAGTAGATGACATAGTAGTCAAACTTTCTGAGGGTTCTCCAGGGTTCCGGCGTGGGATCACAGATTCATACCTCTTTTTCAGTTTTTGTTGAGAAGATAGCTTCTTCTTTCGTCGAGGACGGCCCTCGTTCATTGCATCCTGGAATTCCATTTCCGGACAAAGCCTGTCGCAATCGCAGCGTCCCACAGATGTGTTCGTTGTTCGGCGGTGAGTACCGGGACCTCGGGAGGCTGGATGGGCGAGGCTTTCCTGCGGAAGGTCTTGTGGTCTTACGTCATGCTGCATGGCTCGTACGAGGGTAACGAGAGTTGACTTACGGGAGACAATGAGAGATGTTAGAGGTGTAGGAGCAGATCATGGCTTAGGAAGCCCCGGGTAGTTGGGTGGCTAAGGTTCCGAAGTGGTGCATGGCACCTTCGATCCGAGCTTGTTGCTCACCTTGACGTTTCTCAATAGCCATGAGGACACCAAACTTCTTCCCGGTGTTGGGAAATTTCTTGGGGAGTAAGGTCCGTTCTCATCGTTGTTATCCACTTGACTTGGCCATGGGGAATTGACGGATTGTCACAGTGACGAGGTGAGGTAGGACCTTCTTTGTTTTGACCTTTGGGAGACGGGTTCCGGGTACTCTCGACCACTCGGTTAGGCTGGAGGGGTGATGGGCAAGGTTTAGACACGGGAATGGCCTAACGGGAAAAAGGGGAAAGCTCACGTGGCATGCGGTTTAGTTTCTTTTATTTTTGATTTTTTTTTTTTTTTGTTGTTTTAATTTACTTAAAACATGTTTTCTCGAGAATCCTAGGTAGGTTGGAAAAGATTGCTCTTGTTTTTCGCAACTATGCTAGATCTGGGTCGATGGAGACCATACGTGCGGCTATAAGCCCCTCGTTTTGCACTGTATTTCGACATCCCGGGGTGGACGGCCCGGGCGAGGGTCCTATAGTGCAAGCGGTTTCCACCGGCCTAAAGAAAAATCGAACCTAAGGACCGAGCTGTCATGTTCGTTTTGATGCGTTAGCCATGTGAATAGTGAACCGAGGCGGCTGAGTCAAGATCGGGTCAAGAGTTCGGCATGACCTCTCTTTACCTTGCTTGCGCAAGGGATGCGTGACGTTAGGCGTTAGGCTGGGTCATATCGTCATGGGCGACGTATCAAGGCGTGATGACATGGTGTCATGCGAGCATGGATGTATATCGGGACGGAACATCGTGCAGGTGTAGCCGGAAATCAAGATCGGAGTCAAGATTTTAGCATGACCTTTCATCGCTTTGCTTGCGCGAGGATCTTGAGTTAGAGCCTTGACTCGAGAAAATGGCCGGCATGGTATATGTATCCAGTATGACACGGGCTGGGTAAAAACCAGCCGAGTGCGGACGAGTGTGACTCAAGACTCAAACGTGCGGGGTTGACGCTTGGCTAGGATGGGATGTTTGGAATGATCCGTGCGCGCCCAAGAGGCCTAGGAAGACCAAACGGACTGCGCGAGACCACTCCGGGTTAAGGGTTGTAGTGTGCGGTGTATCCGAGGCGGCGGTGCGCATAGTGTGCGGTGTAGCAGGCGGCGGTGTGAGTAGAGTGCGGTGTAACCGGCGGCGGTGCGCGTAGTGTGCGGTCTCTAAAATTCTTTTACGAGTAAAATAGAAATTTTTGAAGAATTTTAAATGTATGCACGAGATGTATATTGATGCATTTTTTTGTATTTTTATTTTTTTGTAAAATAAAAACGAAGCACGTGCACACACACACAGGTTAAAGGAAGGGGTAAAATGAAAGTTTGACCCTCATCATCGTTTTAAAAATCTTTTGTTTTGTTTAAAAGTTTTTAAAACAAAATGTCCCAATGAGTCGCCAGCGAAATTACCGGATCCGGCTCGCGCGCGACCGGCATCTCGCATTCGTCGTTCGGGAAGTCGCCGGATCAGGAGGCACAATCGCGCCCGGCATCTGGCTTATTCCGTTTTAGCGTTGCGTGTTGGAGGTGTCTCGCCGTTTTGCTTTCGCATTTTGTAGAGTCGCCACGCGTTTTTATTAAGCCCAAAACATTGAAAAAGGGCATCGGTTTAAAGATAAATTTTAAAGCTGTTTTTGTGTGATGAGATTTTGAGTTCGGAGGTCGAGATGACTCCCGGGAAGAGAATATTAGAATATTAGAGCTCACCAGTAGCCTCGTAAAACGAGTCTTTCGGATACCCTAATATCCTTTAAATGTTGTGTGTGTGTGTGTGTGTGCTTTTTAGAAATGCATGCTGTATCGGATGTCTACATTGTATGCTATGTATGGAAATGTATTGAAATAGTATAGGAAGGAAGCCTTACCAATGTTGGTTCGTGTCTGTCTTCCGCTTGGGAATGGTGTTTGAGGTCGAAGTAGCGTTAGGTACGGATCGGGATTGCCCGGGAGATGCGGTTGTCCGCGGACGAGTTTCGGCGTGAGTTGAGGTTGTAGGCTGCGTTCGGGCGGAAGGTTCGGCGTGCGTGGGGATCGTCGGGATCACTCGGGCGAGAGGTTCGGCGTGCGTTGTGGTGGCGAGTCACTCGGGCGGGAGTTTCGGCGTGGTTTGGGATCGTCGGTTTGACTCGGAAAGAGCGGGACACCGTGGAAAGACCCGGGGAAAGGCCTCGGAGTACCACGAGGGCCTCGGAGTACCTCGAGAGTGCCTCGGGGCGGCGGGAGCGTCTCGGGAGCGCTCGGGGAGGCTTCGGAGCACCACGAGGAGCTCGGAAGGCCTCGGAAGGATCCGAAAGGGGCGGGAGTGCCTCGAGAGGACTTAGAGGGAGCCGGAAGGCTAAGGGAGGAAGAGAGAAGAGGGAGGTGTGAAAAATGAGGGAGGGGGAGCCCTCTATTTATAGTGTAGGAAGCGCAAAGAGGTCCGTACGGACCTCTTAGGTAATTATAGATTTCCGGGATTTGAGGGAATCTCGTGGACTTTAAGGGGATTTTCGTAATGATTATGTCTGGTGCAAAGAGGTCCGTACGGACCTTTTGGCATGCAAAGAGGTCCGTACGGACTTTCCATGCTCTTGTGAATGTGATGGCAAGCTAGCTCTCGTCGAGAGCTTTCCAACCATATATGGCACATCTCAATCGGAGTTCGTATGAAGGAGTTATGACCTCCGGAAGTTTGCCTCTGGTTTTGTCGTATGCTGGGATGGAGAGCGATCCAGATTGGGGTACTTACAATGGCTCGGGTGCAGTAGTTCGGTTCAGCTTGGCTCGGACTGGACTGGGGCGGTGTAGTGCATGGTGCGGTTGGGCCTAGGCCCATGCCCATTCAGGATTGGGGCAGGGCGGTGCACGGCGGTTTGGGCGGTTACATCTTGGATCGGACCATGGGTCCTGAATATGGTCTATGCCAAAGGGTGCAAGATGGGTTCAATGAACCGAGGTCAAAGGATGGAAGGGTTGGAATGGTTCAAAGGAACCGGTTCGAATAGGTCTTTGGAAGATCCGGCCAGATCTCCACCCTCCATCAAGATCGAGATCCAACGGCGAAAATCCACCAGGTGCCCGATAATACCTATTCCCAAAAGGCACCCCAACTCTTCATTATCTATATATAGTCCCCTGCAGTTTGTCATTTCATTCATTCCATCATTCAGTGAGTTAGTATTCAATAGCAATTAGAGAGAAAGCATATTGAAGCATAAATATTCCTTTCAAGTCCAGAAGTTCCAAACAATTATTTTGTTCGCCGAAGTCGTTAGTTTGAAGTGCTTCTACTAACGATTGTAAAGTCGTTGCATCTTACGAGGAGATTGTCAGAATACCGTCAGCACCAGTGCGGGGCAATACTTCTTACGGAGATTGTGTCAAACACAAGCCTCGACTTAATTTCAGTTTGTTATTCTGTCGGTTAGTTTTTTCCGTTATCTTTTAAGAAGCCGTTACATTTTCTGTTAAATTTCCTAACACATAGAATGTAAAGTCTCGAATGCAGCTATAATTATCCTGAATACTTAGCCCGGATATAAACGCCGATTGTGATAAGTCCACTAACCTTGGAATTGTCTCCTAAAGTCGATTGCAAAGCACCTTTGATAGAATTTTATAGATCACGTTGCAAAGGGAGATTGGCCTAAGATCCTGAAGATTGGTGGGCCTCTCACATTTAGAAATGAGAACGATGTGAATATCGTTGATCCCAGGTGGAAATCGAAGACTCTGAAGCCAAGGTGTAAATTCCTTGACTACATCTGAACCAACGGTGCTCCAATATAGCTGAAAAAAATGGGTTAAAACCTAAAATTGTCAATGGCTTCACTGGAAAGAGATGTTACTGTAGATGTTACCCAACACCTTGGATACCACACACTACGAAAAAACTGTGGATTAGTGACGACAGTTTACCATGAAATTTTTTTTCCATGGTAATTCCCAATGAATTTACCTAGAAATTTTATTTCCTAGGAAAAAATACCAAGGAATTTTTTTTTTCATGGTGAATTTCGAGGAATTTAGTAAGGAGAAATTTTCCTAGGGAAATTTGCAAGGAATTTACCAAGGAAATATTTTCCATTGTAATTCCCAATGAATTTACCTAGGAATACTTTTTCCATGGTAAATTCCAAGGAATATACCAAGGAATTTTTTTTTTCATGGTGAATTCCAAGGAATTTACCTAGAAATTTTAATTTTTTCTTAATTTTTTTGGATAAATAAAACTATTTGAGATGTTAGCTAGTAGTAAATTTTTTTACAAAAAGTTATATAAAAAAGTTAAGAATTTTTAAAGAAATGAAAGTTTATAATAGAAAAAAGAAAGACGGACAATATAATTTACTTTTTTAATTTTTTAAATTTTTTTTGGATAAATTAAATTATTTGAGATGTTAGTTATCAGTGAAATTTTTTACAAAAAGTTATATAAAAAAATTAAGAATTTTTAAAGAAATTAAAGTATACTCCCTCCATCCCACCAAAACTGATGCTTATTTCTTTTTTGATCCGTCCCACCAAAACTGATACTGTCCAAAATGGCAAAGGAATCTTCACTATTTACCCCACTCATTCTCTCTCATATTTCACTTTTACACTCACAACATTCTCTCTCCTAACTATTCCTCCCACTCATTCTCTCTCCTATTTAATTCTTCATACTCACAACATTTTCTTTCACTTTTTCTCTTACTTACTTTTCCTTAATCCCTGTGCCCAGAAATTTGGTATTGATGCTGCAAGAATTGTGTTTATCAATAATCCTCCACGTGGCAAGATTAATCACCTGGCTCCTTGACCTGAAATCAGAACCCACGACTAGCCGGATGTGTCTCCGGCGAAGACACTCGGGCGTGAGAGTAAGATAATGGTATATTATAGCTCAAAATGTATTGAATAGTGAATTCAGATAACAAAATGGCAGTTACCTTTCACCGTTTGGTAGTGATGAAGTATTTATAGGTGCTGGTGGTTGTATTTTTGGGTGGTGCTACATGAGCTCCGGGATTATAGCGGCAGTTATGGTCATGAGAACGTGCCTGTAACCGTCCCTGATTTGTAGGGATGCTGTTATGTAAAGATTTGGCCCACGTGCGTCAACATATGTCAGGTCGACACTTGGAGGTTAGGTCGAGGTCGCCATTCGAGGAACGGTCGACCTGACTGTCGGGTAGAGCATGGTTCGTACCCGAGTTATAATATGGATTCTGAAGTCGGACTAAGTTAAGTCGGGGCACAGTGGGCCGGACCGTGGGCTTAGTCGGCCCGATCCTTGAGATGGGCTTTGGGCCTTGTTTTAGTTGGGTCAGCCTCATTGAGAATGTGAGAGTCAAGGCTGCCTGTAATTGGGCTTTACTTGTTTGGCCCAACTCGACACTTTTGGTATGTTCAGTGGCCCCCAACTTTCGAGTTGACGTCGTCGACTTGGAAGTTAAGAAAAGATTTGATGAGAATTGCTTTTCTCGCAGGTCGCTGCTAATTTTTGAAGAAGGTCGACAATGATGACGTGGCACAATCCTGGACGTTGGCAACGAACGGTCGGAGATGAAGGAGCGCCGTATTTTGTAATGATTACAATTAGACGTTTGATAATCCGTCTTGGGAACCGTTTCCGCCATTAATATGGAAATTATTTTTTTGAATTTTCTTTTTTCCTTTCCAATCTTGGAAAATATAAATTGCACATTCCTTCTCCGTTTAGAAGTTTTACCGTTTTCAAGCTCTGAGAATCTCCGGCGAAAATGGCGAAGAAGCAGTTGAGTTAAATTGGGCTTCCATCTTCGACAACAGCTTCCTATTCCGACCTTTGCAAAGGTATTCCTCTCCCCTTCTTTCTTTAGGGCTTTAATTTCTGCTCTGTCTTTGATTTCCGCCATGGCTAGGATCTTTAGTAGCGAGCCAGGGGCATGGTATGGTTCTTGCACGCGTTAAGTAGGGTTTACAAGAATGTGAACGGTGAGTGGAGAGAACTGTCCTTGGATGAATGTGCCTCCATTTTAACCAAGTGGGAATTGAATTTTAGTGAGATAGGTTTGCCCATTGTAGGGGACGCTGAAAACCTGGTAGTTGATGATTCAAATATCGTCACTTTCCATCTATTCCATGAACTGCTCGACCATATTACTTTGTTCTATGTTAGGGATGTCCACAAACCCTCTTTCCTTAGGAATAGAATAGGCTTTCCAGGGGAGTCTAGGTCGACCTTAAATAGGTCGACTGAAATTATTCATAGGCCTGACTCCCCTGTTTCTCCTTCTTCTTGTACAGATATGGCAACTCAAGGCGGAGCTACAGCATCTACTTCCTCTGGTCCCAGAATCGTGGACGCGTTTGATGATACAGCCGTGCCAGGAAAGAATGAGAGGGGTTATGTTCCTCAAGGGCCATTACGTGGAAAGAAAAACCTGCCCTCTAGGTATAGCATGATTTGGGAATTCTGTGAGGTAAGTAAGGAAGATTATAGGGTGACCATTTACACTCAGAAGGAGTTTATGAAATTGTTTAGGTCGTCATTTACTAAGGATGCCACTAGGGTAGCCTTCTTCTATGGTCAATTCGTAGCTGGCCTCAGGTTGCCTCTTGATCCCTTTGTAAATGAGTTTTTAGAATGTGCCAATGCCCTTCCCCTTCAGCTCGGAGCCAATACTTGTAGGGTCCTTGTGTGCTTTGCTATGGTGTGCAGATTCCTAGGGTATGAACCTTGTATGAGAGTGTTCAAAGAATTTTTCAGTATTAAGTATAGTGAGGAGAATCTGAGCATCAGTACTCCTTCTAAACCTAAATCTCCCAAGCTCTTCACCAACCTCCCTAGTAAGCATAGTGGCTGGAACTCGCATGTTGTTGTGGTAGAGAGTAGATTAGGATGGGAATTCCCATTGCCCAATGATGAAACAGAAGCCACAGATGAGGGGGACTATTGGGAGCCAACCTGGCATCTTAACTTGTATAGGGCTTTATGTCGGTTAGTTGAGAGAAGACCCATCAGCTGGGAGAGCCTGCTCACCACCAAATATAATTTCATCCAGGCTGGGATGATGTCTGGAGATGGAGCGGTAGAGCCCCTTATTCCTGTGTCGAGAGGACAGGTATATCCTGACTGGGTTACTCATTCTCTGGGGAGGTTTGGAAATTTGTGTCAACTTTGCAAGAAGACAGAAAACTACTGCAAGGATAATGGGGAGCACGCCGGTGGTAAGATCTCGTTCTGCAACCCTTTACTCGTCTATTGCCAGTTTGTCGATCTGACAACATAATAGATCATTTGTATTGTGTCCTTCTCTTAGCTCGTCATTTGTTAGCTCGCGTATAAGATAACTGAGTCGTACATAGTTTGCTCGTACATAGAACTTGTGCTCGTATGTAGAACTTTCGTATGTCGATCTAACACTTTGTTGTTTTGATTTTGTTGCAGTTCTAACACCCGACCAAGAAGCAAATATGGGTCGCATCGTGGGCGTCTCTGATAAGAAGAAGGCTAGAAAAGCTCATGGAGCTGCTAATGCTCGAGCTCATAGACAGAGGGAAGCCGCGTTGAGGACCAGCTTGCTGCCCAAGGATAACATTGGGATGGTGCCAATGGAGGGGATTGAAGAAGATGACCCTTTGCAGAGCGGGACCCAGTCTGTGGACGCTACTGATGGGGGTGACGAGTCCACCAGGTCGGCTAGAGCAAGTCTAAACTCCGACCCAATCCGGGAGGTTGATGCTTTGCGACCTCGGGGCGAGATGGCAGGGGCTAGTCCCTTAAACGTTGTGATTGTTGAGGATGACAACATGGAGGTCGATGCAGATGACCAGCCTTTGAATTCGAGAAAGAGGCTGCGCTCTGAGAAAGGGAAGTCAGTCCCTTCAAGCCAACTACCTCTACCTCCTCCAGCTTCTTCTCGCCCCAACCAAGAATCTATTGAAGACATGATGCAGAGGTTGAGTGATGTCCCTCCTCTCAAAGGAGTCAATTGCCTGAGCCGCCGCTACCCAGATATGAACTTGGGTCAGGTGATCGTGAGAAGAGCTGTGGATGTGGGTCTGCTGGCTCACTTTGCTGATAAGGGCATAACACCTGAAGAATTCTCAGCTCGATCTGGGATGGCTCATTGCGAGGTAACTTCTCACTTTCTCTTTTATTTTAGTCGCTTACTCTTTTACTCGATCAACTTGAATCTCGAGCTAACACTTCTTTGTTTTCTTTGGAATGCAGAATCTTACCATGATTGAGCAGGTTAAGAGCTCTTGGAGGGCCTCCATTGAGAGGGAGAGACAAGCCCTTCGTGACTATTCCAAAAAGGCTCAGGAGCTTGCGGAATGGAAGGAGAAATACAATGATTTGGACAACTCTTGTGAAGCCAATGAAATGGTGAAGACAAAAGCCTGTCGATCTTGCGAGTTTGCGAGAAACAAAACTTCAAGGAGGTGGAGGCGGAGAAGGATGCGAGAAGAAGGAGCTGGAGAAGGCCAAGGCGGGGCGCCACAGTTAACAAGCTTCTGAAGGAGAAGGATGCCTTCTTACTCGAGCTGCATGAAGAGCATCGACTTGAGCGAGAGAAAGGTCGAGAAGATCTCCCAGGGCTAGCTTGTTGAGAAAGGCTGCTAAGGATCTTCTTGAAGGCTGCGAGTTGAAAAGTTTAAAGGGGGATGAATACTACAATGCCATTGTGGCCAAAGCACAAGACTTTCTTGAGGTCGGCAAGAGGCACATGGCTCGTCGAGCTGGTGGATCCCACGGCTACGGTTACCATCGAGCAATTAGCTCGTTGGTTTTACGAGTCAGTTCGACATGACGGCTTGCCGGGGTCACTCGCTCGTCCCTATCTTGAGAACGACTTGGCCTTTATTGCCCGGGGAAGATGAAGAAGATAAGCGTGAGAAGTGGGAAGCTCCCCCTATTGCTTGATAGAAATTTTGATGTGGTTACGCAAGAGTTGGATGATCTTTGAGAAGCTATGGAGGCGAAGTAGAGCAGGTATTTTGAGTCAGCAAACCCGTAGGCCCCGGCAACGAGAAGACGGTGAGGGGTCGAGCTGCAGCGACGACCGAGCGCGTCGACCATGACTCTTGAGTTTGTTTTATTGAGCTGTAATGAACGAGTCCCAAACAACATTTTCGTTTTTGTTTTAACATTATACGAATGCTTTGGTCCGGTTTTTGGGAGGCATGATACTTTTGTAGGTTTAGTTTTTGCCCAAGTCTTAGCCCGCTTTTGGGAGACTTGTTATATTTAATCTTAGCTGACTTTTGATCTCTGAATGTTGTATGTTTTCCATTTCATAGTGTATGTCGAGCTAGATGTAGGTAAGATAAATGAGTCAACTTGAGCCTATAGGCGACTTGATCTTTACAGATTTAGTCGACCTAAAACTTGGTTAACCTTTGTGCGAATGAGATTGACTATGAGTCGAACCTATTCACAATATTAAAGGCTGACCCGTGGTCGAGCTAATTAGAAACAGGCGACTAAGAGTCGAGTTTGTTAGAAAGAAGTCGACTAAGAGTCGAACTTGTTAAATAGACAAAGCTGATTAAGAATCGAGCTTGTTAGGGCGAAGCTGACTAAGAGTCGAGCTAATTAGGACGGACTGACTAAGAGTCGAGTCTGTTAGAACGAAGTCGACTAAGAGTCGGACTTGTTAAATAGACAAAGCTGATTAAGAATCGAGCTCGTTAGAACGAAGCTGACTAAGAGTCGAGCTTGATGGGGTGAATGTAACACTATGTTCGATCGAATAAACTATGCTTTTTATTGAAGTAGGGAACAAGCTTACATCAATTTGAAACTAGAACTAGAACAAACTTCAAGTGTTGCGAACTGAACTAACTTTTTGAGCTCCAATATAGGAAACCAAACTAGAAGTAGTACTTAATCAAGTGAGTAGCATGCCAAGGATGTTTCAACTCGTCTCCTCCTGGATGAGCTATCATGTAGGTTCCTTCCTTGATGACTCGAGTAACCACATAGGGGCCTTCCCAGTTAGGAGATAGCTTATTCTGTTGGGTTCTCCTTCCCGTTGCCTCGATCTTTCTCAACACATAATCCCCAACTTGGAATGACCTTGCCTTGACCCTCTTGTCGTGGTAACTTTTAGTTCGCTGCTTGTAGTTGACCATTCGGAGGTAGGCTGTTTCTCGCTTCTCGTCGATCAGATCCAGGTCGATCAATCTGTTGGTATCATTTTGCTCCTGATTGAAGAAAGTCACTCTAGCGGTGGGGAATGCGAGGCTCGGCGGAGTGCCGTGGCCTCGACCCGTATGTGAGAGCAAAAGGGGTTTCCCAGTAGGCCCCAGTGGTTGTACGAAGCGCGAAGAGCAAGAGGGAGTTCGTCCAACCAATTGTTACGTCGGCCTACGAGTCCTGTCTTGAGCGAAGATAGAACAAGTTTATTTCTTTGCCTCGGCTTGCCCATTTCCACAGGGGTAGGCGACAGAAGATTTCCAATGTTTGATTCCTACCCGATTCATCTCTGTTTCGAATGTTTGGGAGAACTGTAAACCATTGTCGGACACTATAGCCCGAGGAAAACCAAACTGACACCAAATGAAGTCATGAATGAAGTTGATGGCATTTTCCTCTGTGATGCGAGCTAATGGCTTGGCTTCAACCCACTTTGTGAAATAATCGATAGCGACGATCACGTACTTGCAATTTCCTCGGGCGGGAGGGAAGAGTCCAATCAAGTCGACACCCCACATATCAAATGGCCAAGTGCAATTGCGGAGTACGCTCGGTTGTCGGCATATGAGGTAAGTTGGCAAACCTTTGGCATTGATCACATTCTTGAACAAAGTTGTGAGTGTCGGCTCTCATATGTGACGATAGTATCCCAAGGTAATTAACTTGTCGAGGGTCACGGCCCCCGGTGTCCGCCACAAATCCCATTGTGCACTTCATGTATTAATAGGGCGACCTCTTGTGGGTGGATACACTTTAGCAGTGGTCGAGTGTAGGATCTTACGAATAGGTCGCCTCCTTGAATGACGTATCTTGGAGCTTTCTTTTTGATAGCTCGAGCTTTCTTCTCGTCGTCGAGCGGCTCACCGCTTTCTAGGTAAGCCTTCATTTCCTCAATCCAACACTTCTCATGAGTCCAATTTCTCGAGGGATCATCTATGCATTGAATTTTTACCCTTTCGCCAAAATTTGGATTTTCGAGGAAGGAGATGGGCTCATCATGTGGCTCATCTGAAGTAGCTAATTTCGAGAGGAGGTCGGCTAGCTCGTTGTCTTCTAGTCCAATCCTACGAATCTCCCGAATTCCAAGTCTTTTATCAACTCCTTTACCGGGTCGCAGTATTTGATTAGAGTGGAACTAAGCACTTCGTACTCGCCTTTGACACAGTTGACTATCGGTTGTGAATCACAATAAGCCATGATCTTAGTCGCTCCAAAACACTTGGCGTACTCTATAGGCTGCTATCGAGGCTTCGTATTCGGCTTGGTTGTTGGAAGCGTCGAACTTGAACCTCGGTGATTCCTCATACACGGTTCCGGACTACGGCTCGATCAAGACAATCCCAGCTCCACTAACATTTTTGGTCGCCGATCCATAGAATAAACCTTCCAACAATCGTCGGGTAGCCTTGATGGCGGGTTGGCACTCGTGTTCTTTCCCCTTAACCTTTTCCTTTGGAGCTCGCTGCTCGTCGTCTTCCTTGGTGAACGTAAGCTCGACCAAGAAGTCAGCTAGAGCTTGAGCCTTCAGTGCCTTTCGAGGTCGATATGCAATGTCAAATTCAGTAAGGGCAATTGACCAATTGAGCAGTCGACCTGAACTCTCCGGCTTGTGCAATATCTTTCTCAAAGGCGCATTGATAAGAACCACAATTGGGTGAGCCAAGAAATAAGCTCGCAGCTTCCTTGAAGCCACGACTAGAGCATAAGCGACCTTCTCAGCATTATAATATCTGCTCTCCACGTCTGATAGGGCCTTGCTGATGTAGTATACTGGCTTTTGAAGCCCTTCATCTTCTCTAATCAAAACCGCTGCCACTGATTTATCTCCCACGGATAAATACACAAACAAAGTTTCACCAGTGGTCGGGCTACTCAGGAGAGGCGGAGTAGCGAGGTAATCCTTCAGCTGTTGGAACGACGAATGACATTCGGTCGTCCATTCAAAACTTTTCGTCCCCTTCAATGCTTTGAAGAAGGGAAGAGACCTCTCTGCTGACTTTGATATGAAATGACCAAGAGCTGCTACCCTTCCGTTAAGTCGTTGCATCTCTTTGACACTGGTGGGAGCCTTCATGTCGACTAAAGCCTTGATTTTTTTTGGATTAGCTTCTATACCCCGTTGAGATACCATGAACCCAAGGAACTTTCCAGCAGCTACACCAAATACACACTTGCTAGGGTTGAGCTTCATGTCGTTTGCCCTTAAATTGGCGAACGTTTCCTTTAGGTCGACCACGTGACGTCCAGTCTTTGTTTTGATGACCATATCGTCGACGTAGGCCTCCATGTTTCGACCAATTTGAGAAGCAAAGACTTTTTTCACCATCCTCTTATAAGTCGCCCTGCATTCTTCAATCCAAATGGCATCATGTTGTAGCGGTAGATGCCTCCGGCCGCTGAAATGCCGTCTTGACTATGTCATCTTTATGCATCTTAATGCGGTGGTAACTTTGAGTAAGCGTCGAGAAGCGAGGGTGGAGTGACCGGCGATGGAGTCAACTAGCTTGTCGATCTGGGAAGGGGTAGGCTGTCTTTTGGGCAAGCAAGATTGAGAGTGGTGAAGTCGACGCACATCCTCCATTTGCCATTTGATTTCTTCACCATGACCACGTTGGCCAACCACGTTGTATGAGTGGCCTCCTTGATTATCCCTGCACTTAAAAGTTTTTGTACCTCAGTTTTAATAGCCTCCTCCTTGTCACGAGCAAAGCTTCTCAATTTTTGGGGCCTAGGCTTTATGGTCGGGTTGACTTCGAGTCTATGAACAGCGACCTCCTCCTTGATTCCCCTCATGTCTTCTACCCTCCATACTAAGACATCATTACTCTCCTTGAGTAGCTCGAAGATTTATGCTCGTTCCTCAACTGATAGCTGCTTTCCAATCTGAATTTTTTGGTCGGGGTAGGAAAGGTTGGTAATTATTGACTCTAGTTCGTCCACAGCTTCTAGCTCTGGTCCATCCCTGAATTGTAGAGTCTCGATTATTATCTCTCTGACCCTTTGCCTTTCCTCAGCTCCCAAATGTGGAGCTTCCTCAGCTATCATGTCATCCAGCTTGTCTGCAACCTCGCTGGTGGTGGTGGTGGCCCCCGAGTTATTGTCGAGCTGGAGGCATAGGTTGCCTATGAGAACTTGGTCGACCATAACTACATCTGGATCGACCTCTGTGGTGTTAGAGTGACGTGTCGACTCAAGCATGACATCGTCATTTGAGCGATAGGTCGACTCTTCCACATTGGTGATTGTAGACAGCCGAGTAGTTTTGGTGGCGGTGTGACGGACTTTAAATAACCATCTGCAATCTCGATCTCAAGCTCCCTCTTCTTTCTTTCCCGAAGAACATGGTCTAAGTAGGCTCGAGTTGTGCCTATTACGCAGCCTACTCCAGCAGGTGTGGGGAACTTGACTCGTTGATGAGGGATCGATGCCACCATTCCAAGAGCGACCTGTCCAGGAATACCAAGTATGGCAGCGTAGTCACTATTCACATCAATCATGATAAATTGTACCTTTGACACAATCCTTTGGGGGTGATGGCCTAGGTTGACGTCGAGCTCTATTTGGCCTTTAGCATCAACTCGATGGTTGGTAAAGCCCTCCAACCTACCATCATATCTTTCCAACTGCTCGTCATTAAGACCCATCTCTTTGAAAGTCTTGTAGAATAAGATATCCTTGCAGGCCCAGTGTCGACCAAGAGTACGCTCGTCGTACATCCGTCTATGAGACACAGGATGACGAGAACTTGCTCCCTAGCCGCCATATTAGTTGCTAATTCATGAGGGTAGAAACTGATCACTTCATCTCTTAAATCTCTCCTTGGAGGTACATGTGGGGCTTTGTTGAGCTGAAAGATCTTGTGTTTGATGGCCGTATTGCTTGCACCTTTCTGTAATGACTCCCGGAGTTCGGTCTAGGTTGCCTAGGTCCCTGTTGTCCACCTGCTGGCTGCTCGCCTCCACTAGCTTGAGGCCTCTTCACATATGCGTCGAGTCTACCCTGCTCGACCATTCTTTGGATGATCCGCTTCAAACCCAAACAATCCTCCGTGAGATGTCCTGTATCTTTGTGATAATCACAGTACTAACATTGTCCCTTCTGAACTTGTTGCCTGGGTTCATTGGGGCAGGGGGAGCCAACTCGACGGCATTCATAATTTCTGTTCGACTCACCGTAAGGGGAGTGAAAGCCTCAGACACCTTTTCTGTAGCCCTGGTCCTGTTTTTTCCATTTTTATTATTTCCTCCGTTCTTGTTGGAGTCCTTCTTGTCATCAGCCACCTCCACCTTGGGGCTTTTACCATTCTTCTTCTCTTTCCTTTCTTCAGCAAGAGCAACATTGTACACCTTCTCAAACAACTCCTGTCGAGTTGTTACTGTACGAACTGTGAGTTCATAATCCATGTCTGCCGAGGAAATACCGTTTCGGAAGCAATTGATGACTTCCCTATCGGATAGGTCCTCCTCTATCTTATCTACCATTTCCTTGAACTTGGTGAAGTAGCTCATCGAGCTTTCATTTTTGGCCTGTACCAAGTTGTTGAGATCAGTGACGGTTACTTTCCGAGCTCCAGCTGTCGAAAAGCAATCTAGGAACTTCGTCCTGAAGCATGTCCATGTGGTGATGCTACCGGCGGCTAAACCATTGAACCAAGTTAAGGCTGCCCCAGTGAGTGTGCTTAGGAGAGCTTTGCACATATTGTCGTCCTCATTGGCGACAAAACACATAGTGGCCTCTAGATGTGCAATATGACTCCTTGCATTGGTCGACCCCGAATACTTCTCCAGAAGAGGTAACCTGAAAGTAGGAGGAGGTCGACTATCTCTGATTTCCTTGGACAAAGGTCGAAGAGCAAAGTCAATTCGTTCGACCTTTCCAATCTCTTTTTTCTTCTCCTCCTCCCATTGTTCAAACTTCTTTTTCATCAACAACCACTCTCTGGCATCGGGCCTTTCATCTCCTGCAGGGGGAACAACATTCGACCTTTGACCTTCGCTTCTAGGGGGAGTTACCTGCCTACTCCTCCGGTCTCTGTGAGAATGAGTTCTCTCTGATCGAAGTGGAGACCTATGTCTGTCATTCCTTATGGGCGACCTACGCCTCTCATTCCCGGATGGCGACCTGCGCCTATTATCTCCAAATGGCGACCTGCGCCTTTCTCCAGCTATAGGCGACCTGCGCCCATTCCTGTCTCTGTGAGACCCTGATCTCTGCGTCCGTGCTGGGGAAACGTGCACATTCTGTTAGGCATTAAGCGCGTCCTCAAATCAGACTGAGCCTCCTGCTCCCTATTTCTGGTGAGGCTAGCCCTTAGGTCATTACTTGGCACATGAACGATCGTAGGGGCTCGTTGAACTATCCTGTTTTCACCATTCTGCCCCACGCCCTCATTTGGCCTGACACTCCTGGCCTGTTGCCTATCAGAGACCTGGGTGGGAGCCACCCTTTCTGAGCGTACGTCGGCCTGCTCTGCCTCCTCCATGGCTATCAAATCAGCCAAAATTTGGGCTCGCTCCAACATCATTTCCTTCTTGCTCATGGGATTGGTTGAGGGACCTGCCCTGTTTCCCATGTTCACCTGCCCGGCTGGACGCTTAGGAGGAGGTGGGGCCCCTTGTACTTCCATATGCCTTTTCCCTCTCCTTGTGTCAGGCAATCCTCTGCCATCAACAACACTGGTAGAGCGCGTGGCTCTACCATGAGGACGATTGGGTGGGGGAGGGGGTAAATCCATGTTTTCAGCATTGACGTTGAGATTTCCAGCGTTTGTGTTGGTGTTGTTGTTCACCTCAATGAATTCTTCAGAAGCATCCTCCACATGCCCGTCTGGGGTTACCATGGTTGTAGGTTGAGAAGAATTTCGAGGTCAAGTCTTAAGCACGATTCCCGGCAATGGAACCAAACTGATGCTGCAAGAATTGTGCTTATCAATAATCCTCCACGTGGCAAGATTAATCACCTGGCTCCTTGACCTGAAATCAGAACCCACGACTAGCCGGATGTGTCTCCGGCGAAGACACTCGGGCGTGAGAGTAAGATAATGGTATATTATAGCTCAAAATGTATTGAATAGTGAATTCAGATAACAAAATGGCAGTTACCTTTCACCGTTTGGTAGTGATGAAGTATTTATAGGTGCTGGTGGTTGTATTTTTGGGTGGTGCTACATGAGCTCCGGGATTATAGCGGCAGTTATGGTCATGAGAACGTGCCTGTAACCGTCCCTGATTTGTAGGGATGCTGTTATGTAAAGATTTGGCCCACGTGCGTCAACATATGTCAGGTCGACACTTGGAGGTTAGGTCGAGGTCGCCATTCGAGGAACGGTCGACCTGACTGTCGGGTAGAGCATGGTTCGTACCCGAGTTGTAATATGGATTCTGAAGTCGGACTAAGTTAAGTCGGGGCCTGGTGGGCCGGACCATGGGCTTAGTCGACTGATCCTTGAGATGGGCTTTGGGCCTTGTTTTAGTTGGGTCAGCCTCATTGAGAATGTGAGAGTCAAGGCTGCCTGTATTTGGGCTTTACTTGTTTGGCCCAACTCGACACTTTTGGTATGTTCAGGTATCAATGTTGGTGGGACGGAGGGAGTATAATAGAAAAAGAGAGGGAAGGACAATAGCATTTACTTTCTTAATTTATTTTTTAGATAAATAAAAATATTTGAGATTTTAGTTAGTGGTGAAATTTTTTACAAAAAGTTATATCAAAAAAGTTAAAATTTTTTAAAGAAATGAAAGTATATAATAGAAAAAGAGGAACGGACAATAGCATTTACTTTTTTAATTTTTTATAATTTTTTTTCTGGATATATAAAATTATTTGAGATGTTAGTTAGTAGTGAATTTTTTTACAAAAATTTATATAAATAAAACTATACCTTATACCCTTTACCATATACCCTATACCCTAAACCCTAAATTATATACCTATACCCTAAATCCCTATATCCTAAACACTAAATCATAAACCTATACCCTAAACCCTAGATCCTTATATCCTAAACCCTAAATCATATACCTATACCTTATAATTATACCCTAAACCCTAAATCCCTACTCCCTCCGTCCCGTTCGAAAGGGCACTTTTGGTCAACAGCAGTTAACTTTGATCCAAACATTAATGCAAATCTAATCATTATATTGAAATTCTAAAAATTGTTATTGATAAATCATTAAATGGTTTATGAATAACAATTTTTAAAATTTCAATAAGATGATCAGATTTGCATTAATGTTTGGGTCAAAGTTAACTGCTGTTGACCAAAAATGCCCTTTCGGGCCGGACGGAGGGAGTATATCCTAAACCCTAAATCATATAACTATACCCTAAACCCTAAATTCGTATATCCTAAACCCTAAATCATATACCTTATACCCTATACCCTAAATCGTATAATACCTTATACCTTATACCCTATATATACCTTATACCCTATAAGGTTTAGGGTATAGGGTTTGGGGTATGAGGGGATAAGGTAGAGGTATATGACTTAGGGTTTAGGGTATAGGGTATAAGGTATAAGATATAGGTATACGATTTAGGGTTTAGGGTATAGAGTATAAGGTATAAGGTTTAGGGTATAGAGTTTATGGTATATGTATATGATTTAGGGCTTAGGGTATATGTATATGATTCAGGGTTTAGGGTATAGGGAATAAGATATTATACGATTTAGGGTATATGGTATAAGGTATATGTATATAATTTAGGGTTTAGGATATAGGAAATTAGGATTTACGGTATATGTATATGATTTAGGGTTTAGGATATGGGGATTTAGGGTTTAGGGTATAGGTACATGATTTAGTTTTTTTCTATCGTTTTTCATATACATTTTTGTAAAAAAAATCAATAATTGGCAAAGTCTAAAATATTATTTTATAGTCAATAAAAAAAAAATATAGGGTAGTCCGTCTCTCTTTTGACTTTTCTTTTGTATACTTTCATTTGTTTAGTTTTTTTCTATCTTTTTTTATATACCTTTTTGTAAAAAAAAAATTACTAATTAACAAAGTCTAAAATATTATTTATAGTCAATAAAAAGTAAAAAATAAAAAATAAATATAGGGTAGTCCGTCCCTCTTTTGACTTTTCTTCTATATACTTTCATTTGTTTAGTTTTTAATATCTTTTTTATATACATTTTTGTAAAAAAAAATCACTAATTAACAAAGTCTAAAATATTATTTTCTAGTCAATAAAAAATTTTTAAAAAAATATAGGGTAGTCCATCTCTCTTTTAACTTTTCTTCTATATACTTTCATTTGTTTAGTTTTTTTCTATCTTTTTTTATTACTATCAATTATTACATAGGTATATTAATATTTCTTAGAATTTCAAATTATTAAATTATTATTAATAAATTTAAAATAATTAAATTAATAAGTATTATTATTAATTAATAACATTATTATTTTTGATATTATGTATTATTACTAGTTATTATTAATATTATTATTAGTTATATAATAATAATTATTAATATATTCAATATAATTGAATAATTAACAATAGCATCATTATTAGTATCATTATTAAGTATTATTACTATTTATATGATAATATTATTATTCTTGATATTAGGCATACTACTTTAACTAAAATTTGGGGTAAATCAAATAAAAGCCTGTAAATATTTTAGATAAAATTTTGTAAATTTCAGTAAAAAAAAAGTCTAAAATATTTTTGTCAAAAAAAATATTACTAATTATTATTAGTACTATTATTAATATTATTACTGTTTATATAATTAATATTAATATTTATATTAATTATTAATCAGTTATATAATTAATAATTCATTAATAAATATTATTGATAATAAATATTATTATTCTTGATATTAGGCATAAATATTTTAGGTAGCATATAGTATAGTGTGAAACAAATATAAGTATGTAATGTGACATTTTTTGATTGGATCCCAATAATTCACGCGAATCATGAGATAAAACACATCTAACCATTCAATAGATTCAATCTAATGGTCCAAAAACTTCCAAACAAAAACACTTTCCTTTCCTCTATTTCTCCCATTTATTTTAACTCTATTTCATTCTCTCTCTATTTCTCTGTAACTCTGTTTCGCTCAAAACAAACGGCCGGCGCCATGAACTGGCCTGTGGAATCAATGGCGACCACGACTCCGGCGCCTCCCTCACATCTCTCTCTGTCTCTTCTCTTCTCCTCTACATGCATACATGTCGTGAAGATGATGGTAGTGATGGAAGCAGCTCTACTAGAAGTGAGGAAGCGGACAACAATTACCCATTTGACATCGACTCACTTGACGACCTAGATGAAGGTGATTCAGAGGAAGGAAAAGATGATTCTAATGTTCAGAAGTCGGTACGTTATAGGACTCTGGCTGTCATAACCCGTTATTTTTTTTAATTCTTTTTATTTATTTATTTCCTTTCTAAATTAAATTACTCCTTTAAATAAATAGACCCTTCTTATTTTAGATACTGAAGTCTGTTGTATTTAGGTTTCTTAATACTAGTATGACTGTGTGGGCTCATCTATTTAATTGGGCTTAAGGAATTCCTTGGGGATTAGAAAACCCAACTCAATTAGGAATTAAAAACCCTACCTATATATATATGATTACCCTTATTTTTAAAACCCAGCAACCTATTTTCTTTATACCGTGAATAAGAGAAATAGAGAGAGGGACGGCGGAAGGAGTTAACGGCAGAAGAAGGAGAACCGCAGGAAGAGAGAGAGAGCCGAGCCTAGGAAGAAGAAGAAGAAAGATTCTTCATTGCTTGGGGGGTTTCAACATTAAGGTAAAGATTTAAACTCCTTTTGATACATGATTCTAAAGACCTTAAAACCCTAGATCATCTTGAGACTTATTGGGGTTTGAATAACTGTTATTTTCGATTCTTCTGGAGATTTAATCTAAGTATGTTTATGGTTTGAACTTGATGAAAACCTAATGGGGTTAGGGGTTGGAAGCATGTTATCTAATCTTGGGTGTAACCTAGAGTTTGCATGCTAAGGAATAATGAAACGAGAGTTTAATAAATGTTTTAGTGGGTCTGCTGAGTGTGTGCGTGTGTCTGTTAGGTGTCTGTATGCGTGTATGCTTGTGTTCTGGTGTGTGTATGTATCTATAATGTGTTTGCGTGTGTCTGTTGTGGGGTGGCATGTGTGTGTGCGTGTGTTCTGATGTGTCTGTACAGATTTCTGATGTCTATTGCTGATGTATGCTTGTTGCTGAAGCTGCCTGTGAGTGGTTATCGCATGTACAGAGGGTGAATTGCTGTGTGTGCGTGTTGTCGTGAAGCTGGAAGAGGGTGTACAGAATTTTGTGTTCCTGTTGCTGCTGATGTGCGTGCGTGTGTGTTGCTGTGTGCGTGTTTCTGCTGTAGGGTGCGTGCGTGGGTGTTGCTGTGTGCGTTTTCTGCCTTGCTGAGTATGGGTGGCTGAAGGTGACAGCCACAATATGTATATGTGCCGTGTGGATGAGTTTAGGATTGGGGTGTGTATGTGATTGTATGTATATAGTATATACTGAGAAAGATGAAATTAATGTGAGTAAATTAAATAGAAGAGAATAAGTAAAGATTGAATACTCGGGAATCCTAGGGTGATTTGGGAAATCTAAAAGTATGAAAATTAACCTCGAAAAAAAAGGGAGTTAAAGAGATAACTCGTAGGTTAACAAGGTTAAAAGAAAATAGTTTAGGGGTAAAGTGAATGTAAATTACTTGTGCCCTAAGAGAATCTTTTGCATAATTGTAGATTCGTGCAAGGAGTAATTGCAAGGAAGCACAACCGTTTAAGGTAAGGGATTACGTTCATTAAGTATTTGAATGTATCTTCCTTTGTTATAGGATTCCCTATTGATGATTTGTACACTACCAAGTGGCCGGTAGTTATTCATTTGTATTCCCTCGTTATGAACGTTCTTGGAATATCTTACCATTGATGCGTTTTTGTTCAATGTGTATCTATGTGAATTGAAATTGACTTATGTGTTCTCGTACCATGAACACTATGAATATATGATGTTAAATTGTCCAATTGTTAAGGACTTTATATGTTTGGGGTCGTTACATTGAAATGACCTAAGGACTTTTTATGTTTGGGGTCGTTACATTGAAATGACCTAAGGACTTTTTATGTTTGGGGTCGTTAATTGAAATGACCTAAGGCCTAGACAGATTGAAATGGTCTCAAAGTTAAATAAATTGATCTAGATAGATTGAAATGACCTTCACTATAGAAGGAAGTGATATAAATTCTATAGATGTGATTATCATGATGCATCAGAATAAGGGGGCACTTTGATAATAGCGTAAGTGAACCTTATTCAATGATTGCCTGAAAAGGTGTATCGGAGTCGCCTAGATGAAAGGTGCAAAAGTACTTGAAATTGACGGACAAGTGAGTGTAAAGTTCCATTTATTATTTGTAAAAGTGCCACTACTTGTTATTTGAAAAAGTTATCTTTCTTTGACATTCTCAGTACCAAAACTATTTATTGTACATGTTATCCTTTCATTGATATATTATTAAACTCCATTCGTTTCGGTCGTCTCTTCTTAGAAACCGAAGAGACCCCGTATGAACTTACTGAGCTTTGTTCGCTCACCCTTTCATATTCTTTCCCCTCCCAGGTAATAAATGATTGGAGAGGATTGACTGCGTGTTTGATAGATTAGCGGCTTTTGGAGTTCAAATAATTATTTTTGAATATTAAGTATTTCGAGCTAGTGGTTTGTACTAGCCGTAGAGATTATTACCGTTTTCAGCATTTAAGTTTATTTCAAATAGTGGTTAGTACTTTTGAATTATGGTTTTAGTAACCGTTGGAGGCTATTCTATTATTAAATTAAGTATTATTATTATGTATGGATTTTGGGGTCGTTACAGTTGGTATCAAAGCTTTGGCTTTAGGTCACATGGGAAACTTTTAGAGAATTAAGCATATTAGAAGAATTAGAGTACTTAAGTATAATTGGGCCTACCTAGAAAGTATTTGGGACGGAGAATTTTAGGGTAAAATTCTTTAAGTGTTAACTATGAAATTTGTGGAAATTAAGAAATTGTAATAGGGATGTGCAACTATTATTATTGATGATTTACTTCTCTATTTTCTAAGATTATGAGATACTGATGCATAGCCTTTCTATTGTAGGAAATGGAAGCCTTAAGGAAAATCTTGAAGAAAACCTTGAAGACTAAGCCTACTAAAGGCAGGTGGAGGAAAATCATTAAGTATTTGCAGAAGATATGAGAGTATAAGACAGAGGCTAGAAGAGAGAGGAACCAAAAGATCGAACTTGAAAGGGAAGTTTTCCACCTGAGCGAGTGTGTGGCGTGGAGAAGGTCACAGAAGAAAGAGGCACGTAGGAAACTCGATAAGTATAAACTGTACGCCAAAGGGTTGTGGGAAGAACACCATAGAGTTTATCATGAACTGCAAAAGTTAAAGGAAGCTATTGCTGAGAAGGAGAAACAAGAAAAAGAGGAAAAGAACAAAGTTGGGATGGAGCTGAGAAGTGGGAAAGTGATCTACCGTTAGGATTTTCATTTTCTAGAAAGTTAGAAATTAGTAGTTAGCATTGGATTTTTTTTTCCTAGTAGCGGAGATTTTCGGTTTTGGATGTTTCATTGGTTTTCATTTTAGTTATGAAATAAAGTTTAGTTGCAATTAATTATATTTGTGTAATTGTGTTCCTAAATGTTAATTATGTGAATTGAATTGGAACATGAAAGAGTGGTCTAGTAGATTGACCAAAAGTATATGTTAACTGGCTGAATGAACAGCCAAGTGTAATTAATTTTTGGGTCAAGTGATACGACCTATGAAAGTAAATTACCAATCTAGTGAAACGATTGGTGGTCTGATGAAATGACCTATGATTGAATGTGTTAATATGTAATTAAAATTGTATATGTGTATAAGTATAAACTAATTAGCATGAATATTGCTAGTATTGGTGTGAGTGAAAACACCTTGTATTCGTATAATAATGAGAATGTTATGTATCGTCCTCAGATGTCGAGGAACACCAGGAGTGGAAATGGCGACCATGGACAGACAGACCCTGACATGGCAAATCTGTTACAGACTTTAACTCAGGCAGTGACCGGAATTGGTCAAGTTGTGCAGGGGTTGGCGCAGCAGCAGCCGCCACCTCAACAAGTACCGCTCAGGGACCCTCTGGAGCAGTTTCAGAGGAGAAAACCTGACTCGTTTTCCGGAGATCCGAAGGAGAAACCTGCGGACTGGATTAAAAATATGGAAAAGATCTTTGAGACTATTACTTGCACCGCAGAGCAGAAAGTGGTGTTCGCAACTTTTGTGTTGAAAGGTAGTGCGCAAACTTGGTGGGAAGCCGAGCGCAGAGCAGCGACTGCACGTGGAACCGGAAACTACACGTGGGACATGTTCAAGACCGCGTTCAACGATAAGTATTATCCAGCAAGTGTAAGAAATGCAAAAGTAGCAGAGTTCCTGACCCTGGAACAAGGAGGAAAAACTGTGGATGAGTATTGTGCCAAATTCACGGAATTGTTGGAGTTTGCACCAGCCTTCTTCGAGAATGAAGATCAGAAAGCGAGAAAATTTGAGGCAGGCTTAAGTGACAGGATCAGATTCAGGATCACCCCTCTACTGTTACCGACTTATGGCCAAGTGTTGGACCGGGCCAGAATAGTTGAGAAGGAATCAGACAACTATCGCAACAAGAAGGAGGAAAAGAGGAAGTCCAATGAAAAGGAATCGACCGGGTCCAAGGGATTCACAGGGAAATGGAACCGGGATGGGACCGGTAATAAGCGGAAGGCTAAAGATGAAGACCGTGGGAAAGGCGTGGCAGGTAACAATTTTCTGAACAAGAACTATGGTAACCGCCGAGACGTGAAGCGAGGCGACACTTGAGGAAAAGAACCAGAAGAAATGTGCAAGTTGTGTGATAAGAGCTATAAGACTGAGGATTGTTGGTATAAGGACTGGAAATGCTACAACTGCAATAAGATAGGACATTCTAAGTGGAAATGCTCGAAACCTCAGAAGGATGCTACTACTCCAGGGGCTGGAGGCGAAAGCAAGGGAAATGTGGGAGGTCATGGCCGTGTGTTCACCATGACAGCCAGGGATGCGAGGGCCACTAATGACATCGTGGCAGGTACTCTTCATCTCCTTACTCGTAGTGGTATGCATTGATTGATACGGGCGCTACCCATTCTGTAATTAGTACCCGTTTAGCAAAACGCTTGAAATTGAAAACCTGAGGCATTAGAAGTACCTTTGGTGATAGATACCCCGACAAATGAGTCGATCCCTATATCTTCCATGTATGAGAATTTCCCTTTGAACATAAGTGGTAGAGAACTCGAGGTTGATCTAATAGAATTAGAAATGAATGAATTTGATATCATTTTGGGAATGGATTGGTTATCTGCGTACCATGCCAAAGTAGATTGCTTTAAGAAGGAAGTATATTTTGGGTTACCTTCTGGAGAAGGGTTTTATTTTAAAGGATCGAACCCGAGACGTCGATCGGGTCTTATATCAGTGATGAAGGCTCGAAAGATGCACGGAAAGGGTGCGAGGGATTCTTGGCTTACATAGGCGAGACGGATGGGAAAGAGGCAAGCATAGATTCCCTGTCAGTAGTAAGGGACTTTAAGGATGTGTTCCCAGATGAATTTCCTGGATTACCACCGGAAAGGGAGGTGGAATTTTCTATAGACCTAGTTCCAGAAACTACACCAATCTCGAAGGCACCGTACCGGATGGCGCCAAATGAACTTAAAGAATTGAAAGAACAACTCCAAGAATTGTTAGATAATGGGTTGATTAGACCGAGTGTGTCACCGTGGGGAGCACCAGTATTATTTGTGAAGAAAAAGGATGGGTCAATGAGGATGTGTATTGATTATCGGGAGTTGAACCGAGTGACTGTTAGGAACCAATATCTGTTACCAATGATTGATGATTTGTTTGACCAACTTCGGGGAACTTGTTATTTCTCGAAGATAGATTTGAGGTCGAGATACCATCAACTGAGAGTGAAGAAGGAGGATGTGGCAAAGACGGCCTTTAGGACAAGGTACGGCCATTACGAGTTTCTGGTTATGACGTTTGGGTTGACGAATGCACCGGCAACATTCATGGAGTTAATGAATAGGATCTTCCAGGAGTTTTTGGATAAATGTGTGATTGTATTCATAGATGACATATTGGTTTATTTGAAGACTAAGGAGGAACATGAGGAACATTTGAGATTAGTTCTACAGATTCTAAGGGACCAGAGGTAGTACGCTATATTCAAGAAGTGCGAGTTTTGGCTTGAGAAAGTGGCATTCTTGGGACACGTAGTATCTAAGGAAGGAATTGAACTAGATCCAGCAAAAATAGAAGCTATAGTGGATTGGGAGAGGCCTGCAACTGTTAGTGAAATAAGGAGTTTCTTGGGGCTAGCAGGATACTACAGGAGATTTGTCGAAGGATTTTCAAAGTTATCAGGACCGTTGACTAGATTGACACAGAAAGGAGCCAAGTTCGTTTGGTCCGAGGAATGTGAAAAGAATTTTCAAGAGCTGAAGAGTCGGTTGGTATCCGCACCTATTCTTACAGTACCATCAGGATCGGACGGATTTGTAATATATAGTGTCGCGTCGTTGAAAGGGTTAGGTTGTGTGTTGATGCAGAACAATAAGGTGATAGCTTATGCGTCAAGGCAACTGAAGAACCATGAGAGGAATTACCCGACCCATGACTTGGAATTAGCAGCTGTGGTATTGAATGAACGCTCGCCTGAAAAATTTGTGTTGGTGTTGTAATGATAAGTTTTGAAAATTTTGGTTTTGGGAGTCGCCACGCCATTTTTAAAGGAAAACATTGAAAAACCTATTTTTAAGAGAATTTTGGGTTCGGGAGTCTGGTTACGTGTTTGGGAAGAACTAGAGAGTTCACCCAACACACCTCTTTCGAGACTTTCAATCAACATTGGATAATTATATACATTCAAGGTGTGTGTGCAATATGTGTCGATGAGCAAGGCATGCAAATTTGGCATTTCGTTGATGACGTAAAGACTGGATACAACTTGTGAGCCATGACAGGGGGCCACACCCTTTACATATCATGATTTTCATAACAAGGCAGAAGATCAAGATAATCTGCTCAGGGAGCTCTGATGTCATCCGACACAGGACTTCCCAGGAAGGGGATGTCGGATGACACGATGCCTCATGGTCAGATTGTCTTTTACAATGGCCAAGCTATTCTTGAGCTGGAATAAAATTTATTTCACCAACCGAAGACACTATTTGGAGGTCTAAGTTAAGTTTGGGGGTTGATAGGAGTGAACAAAGTCATGATTGACTTTTAATGATACGGATGTCATATGACATAGAACATCCGAAGTCGTCTATGTCATATGGCAAACCGCCTCCATCAACTAGATCGCACCCAAACAGACCTTAGGCACCCCAAATAGTGGCTTATGAGCCAAAAAATACTTAGGTAAGCTTTGAGTTACGAAAGGGGTTAAATCTGACAGATCTGAAGTCCAAGAATGGCTTAATAGCCTTTTGGGAGCTCTATGTCGTATGACACAGGATCTCCAGAGAGTCCTGTGTCGTCCGACAAGAGTGGCCTATTTCAGTGCCCTTCAGTCTGTTTGATTCCCCCTTTGTTCTCAAAGCAAATCAAGTATTTTTATTAATTGTAAGCAGTAATATAACAGTATTATGTGAGTATTATGAGAGGTTCACATGGCTTTAGTGGCCAAATATGATAAATCACATGTTTATGGCCACTTTTATGTAGCCATCACCTCCTAACTCAAAGGAAATGAGTAAAGATTCAAACTTTAATGGTGTTTATGCCACCAAATGTTCAGATCTGAGGTGGGGAGAAGTGAATATTGGAGATTCACTTCTCCACCACCTTTATCATGCAAAAATCCCAATTTTTTACATAATATTAAAGCAAGTAAGCATGCAAGGTAATATGAGTGTATGGAAGAGTTATTTAAAGAGAGAAAAGGGTTTAGTGGCTACCTATTGTAGTCCACAAGGTAAGATCACCAATAGTATGGTGTCTACCATCACTCCCTATGACTTCACTGCTATCACTGGTCTGCAGTTTACGGACAGGCCCATCTTTTTTGAGGACCCTGGTGTGCTGAGCACAGACTCTATCCAGGCATTGACTGGCATGACCCTTCGTCCGAAGGGTAATGGGGTTCCATTGGTAGATTTGCACTCGTCTTTGACGCATCAGTGTCGTCTCTTTGATGAGGGTGAGGTGCCCGTTCTGGTGGCAGTTGGCGAGAGCCTTTATGCAGGCGGATTTTCGACACCACATTACGTAATGCCTCTACGACGGCATTGACTCTTTTGCTGGAGCCTCTTAGAGATTGGAGCCAGGTGTCCACTTTTTCATGGGGAGAGGCTGGTTTAGCCCAGGTGTATAGAGGCCTGGATGAGGTGAGTAGAGGTAGTGTGACCTCTTTGGATTTTTATCAGACTGTGCTGGATGTATGCCCTTTGATTTTCGCAACTTGACTACCACATTGACTTTTCTGTCATCATTCTTTTACTGTTGCTTCACACTGAAAGCTTCTGTCTTTTTATTTCAGGTGTGGGCTTACGAGGTGTTTGGTTTATTATGCAGGTGTACTGAGAGGATTGCGGCAGATTTGTTCCCTGCTATTCGCCGTTGGGCTTTTGGAGCGAGGGAGAGCCGGAGAGTGGACGGGGTGAAGCCCCATAAGACGGCCTGCTACATGACACGATGATTGCTCTGAGGGGCACCCCTGCTGGCTTGAGGCTGTTCCCTTGGCATGATAGATATGGCGAGGATGTGGTTGGTGATGCTGCCCTGGTGACCAGGACGAGGAGGCTTTTGATTGGCCTGGAGGGAGATGCCCTGTATTTGGGGGAGAGAGTCTGCAGGCAGCATGGTTATGGCGCTGCCACTCGCGTCCCTCATGATCCTCCTGTGGGGATTTGGCACATTCGGGCCTTGCCTGACTTGGAGCGGTTGCGGACTGGTATTGACGCCGCAGAGCTGTCTGATGATGGGGATTATGCCCAGTTTGTCTTCACCCGATTGGTGACTCCTCAGGTTATGGCTGCCAGGAGGGCAGCGGGGATGCAGATACCGGCGCCTCCCCGATTTTTTGAGTATGAGGCTGGGGGTGTCATTCGCCGCTCCTCTTTTGACATGTCTGAGACTCATCCGCATTTACGGCTTCCTCGCGGGACCACTTCTGTGAGCAATCTTTTTTTTTTTTCGTTCAAGCTTTTAACTGCTTTACTGTCTGTATTGATTGCTTCTGACTGCTTCTTTTGTTTCCATTGAACAGGTTCCAGCCAAGACGTTCAGGGCGGTGGCCAAGGCGTTTACCGGGGTCGTAAAGATGCTGCGCTAGTTTCAGAGGAGCGCAGAGCATTGGAAGGGGAGATGCAGCTCCCAGCCTGGTGACGTCGTGCCTCCAAAGAAGAGGCCTCGGCCGACTTTGGCTCCTTCTGGTTCACAGGCGGGCGGTTCGAGTCAGCAGCCCCAGCCCGATGTTGATGATGGCAAGGACGACCCCTATCAGCCCCCTTTTTCCACCGTGCCTGAGTGGCATGGGTATTATGGCGAGCCTCGGCCTTGGGCCCAGTATGAGGATGATGATGATTCAGACGGCGAGATCCATGAGGCGCCGGAGGGTGGCGGCGACGGTCAGGAGCAGAGTGGCTTCGAGGAGGAGGTGGGCAGTGTTCAGGATGACAGCAGCTCCAAGGATGATGAGGAGGATGATTCCGAGTCAAAGTGATCACAGCGATCCCCTTTTGCCATGCTTTGGACTCTTTTAGGGAGAGAGAAGAGATGCATGCACTGTTTTTGTTCTTTTGGATTGTAAAATAAGTATTTTATTCCATTTTGTATTTTGATAACTGAAACATTTGCTTATTTATGTATTTGGTAGCTCATATGCACGAGTTCGTCCCAAAAAAGGCATAAAATGGTGACTTTTGATGTGATTGGGTGTTTTTGTGGTTTTTGTATGCATTGGGTGACATTTATGCGTCTGCGGGTGTGTTGGATGTGCCGGATCCTCTCCCGTGGGCTTGATGAGCGAGGGGGAGTGTTTATGTATGATTTTCTGGTGTTTTGGACAGGTTTGGGTAGGTTTTTTGAGCAAGCATTGGACTGCTAGGGATTGTTGCGATTGCGTTTCTTTGGTGTTCTGATGGAACTCTCCATGTCGTCAGGCACGGGACTTCATGGAGCCTCCATGTCGTCAGACGAGGAGAATCGAGGGGACTTTCTTGATCAGCAAGCCCCAACACTTTATAAAAGGCAGACTCGTAAACAACTCATTCCTGCAGTCACAACAGGCTTCAAACTTGCCTTCCACCTCAAAATTAGCCCCAAGATTCAATCTTTGGCCCAAAATGGAGCATTATAATGACAGATCTAAGATCAAAGAACGTCAATTTCATTCCGATCTCATAAATCTAACCCACCATCATCGTAGCAACAATAGGAGGGTTATCGACCAACGATATGGGTTGAAATGCATCTGGGCATTAAAGGAGTGGGCGGTAGATTGGAACCTTCTCCGGGCTGCATCCAGGTACTGGGATTGCGAGAGGCATGTCTTTACCCTCTCGTATAATGATCTTACGCCCACTATTGAGGAGTTCCGAGCACTGACTGGGGCAGCTGAGTTCAGAGATGCTGTTTTCCCACGAGATCCACGACCCTTGACTGAGCAGTTGGCCGATTTCTTGGGATTTCACACTGAGCAGGTAACTGATCTGATTCTCGACCTGTCCTTTGTTGACCTGGCCCAGATAGCCCGATTGGCTGTTTCGCATCCGGAGCTGTTTGACCCATCCACGGCCATGGATATTTTCATGCTGATTATGATCTCCCTATACTGCTTTTGTGAGTATGACGGGGTATGCTCTGGTTTACTGCTGGGAGTTGTTAGACAGATGCGGGGTTCTCGAGGCACCACATTGGCTGATATCCGACCCGGGCAGGGAGAGAGAGACGTAGTTCCCATTTTCTTTGGCGAGAGACTTATCATGGGATGGACCGGCGGCCGGAGGGTCATTGCACATGGGGCGCGTAGCCCCGATCTCTTATCATTGTGGCTCTTTGAGCGGTTGAGACTCATCTCTCCATTACCCGCAGGGCGGCTACGCAACACCTTGGGTCACGCAGCAGGGGAGTGGCTCGGAGGCTTCACGGGAGAGCCGGCGAGAGGCGATTGGCCGGGTATACTACCAGCGACATCCAATCTTGGGTTCTGGATGGAGGCTTGAGACTATGAGCAGCAGGCAGGATGACTCTGCTGCAGTGAGGCTGTCGGGGTTACACTTCTCATCATTTAGCATCCCTTGCTTGTTCGTAGGCGGTATGGATACCCACAGCAGGCCATTGATGGGTTCGAGAAGCAGATGGCCCGAGATACCGTTCCTCTTGACACGACTGATGTTTGGACTCTCAGGTTCTTTGCCAGGGCCTTTTCGGGAGCAGCTTTTCCTGCTCACACACTGATACGGAAGACCCGGGGAATCACATATCTGTCCACCATGTATCTCATTTGGTACGGGGAGAAGATGGGACCAGTTCAGCACGCCATCGAAGCATATTGCCGAGGGATCCGAGGAGGAGACAGAACTAGCCGGGAGCTACGCGATGCTGAGGCACAGGCTGACCCTGACAATGTGACTGATGATCCGGCAGCGGACTTTGAGAGACTCGTAGAGAGGAGAGCCAAGATGAGGGATGACCCTGAAGTTATGGCTCGGAGGACAGCTCTGAGAGAGGAGAGGGTTGCCCAGGCGGCGCTGAGAGCTGCCGGATTGGTTGACTCACCGACTCGTATTATTCCCGAGCTGGGACGACGGGAGACAGAACTGTTTGGGATAGCTAAGCCAAAGACCTCCCGAGGACCGAGGAAGAGGAAGAAGAAGAGTGCTAGTTCGGGAGTGGGAACGAGTGACTAGGATTAGGTGACCTATCATTGTATCCCTTATTGTCGACACAGACAATTTTAGATGTTCTTTTTAAAAGATATTATTTTCGCTAATGTTAATGAGTCGAGAGTAAACCGTGCTTGAACTCATCAATGAATGTATTAATGTGATGAAAGTTGAAATTACTTCAGAACTTAATCAAGACACATTTTGGTAATCACAAATACAACTGTTGACAGGATTTGGTGATTTTTATGATTTTTTAGACCGAACCGCGAACGGCTGCCTACGTTCCCCTTTTACAGAATGGACTAAGGGGCTCAGGTCTCCGTAGTTCGACCCAATTAACTTTGTGTTTAAGAAAGGGATAGATAGAAGGGGGATAAATGGTGCAACCCTGTTTTTTACCTAGACCGCCCGTTTTTAGGGTTTTCAGCCTAGCTGGGTATATTCTTTTAGCACCGAGCGCGCCCTTTGTTTTGCACGGACTGCCTTTTGAGAGGTTTTCAGTCTCGTCTGGGTACATTATTTTCGCGCTTTTTTTTGTTTTGTTTTTTTTTATTTTCTTTCTCTTTTTTTTTTAGAGGGGAAGACTCGATTCAGACGTAATAGCGGCGCAGTTTGTCGCCGTTCACCGGGTGCATGAAGGGATTACCATCCAAATCTGTCAACTTCATTGCTCCGCCAGAGAAGATCTCCTTTACCAAATACGGGCCTACCCAGATTGGAGCCCACTTGCCCAAAGGACTGAACTGATTCGGCGGCTTTTCTTTTAGGACCAAGTCACCCATTTTAATGTCGTGGGGATGTACCTTCTTGTCAAAGGCCCTAGCCATGCGCTTCTAATAAGCCCGGATGTGCTCCATCGCCTTAAGCCTTCGTTCGTCCAGGAGAGCTAACTTGTCATGTCGACTCTGGAGCCTGTCTATCTCGTTGACCTCGTTTTCAAGCAGAACCCGAAAAGAGGGTATTTCTAATTCGATGGGCAAAACGGCATCCATCCCATATGTCAAAGCGAACGGGGTTTCACCGGTAGGCGTTCTTACTGAAGTACGATAGCCCCAAAGCGCTAAGTGAAGCTTCTCAGGCCAATCCCGGCTCTTTTTAGCCATCTTCCGGATGATCCTTTCTAGATTCTTATTCGCAGCCTCGACAGCACCATTGGTTTGAGGGGGATAAGGGGAGGACTTGTGTCGCTTGATCTTGAATTCCGCGAGCAGTTCGTCGGTGTGTCCCTCGAAGTGTGACCCGTTGTCTGAGATAATCTCATTTGGAACCCCGTATCGGCACAGAATGTTTTCTTTTATAAAACGGGCCACCTTTTTGAAGTTGAGGACTTTGTAGGACGCCGCTTCAACCCACTTGGTGAAGTAATCCACAGTGACCAACACGAACTCGTGCCCGTTACTGCCGGCAGGAGTTATCTTTCCAATAACGTCGATCCCCCAAGTTCCGAATGGCCAAGGAGTGCTCATACATTAGAGATCATGGGGAGGTATATGGTTGAGATTGGAGAACCGCTGGCACTTGTCGCAGGTTCGCACAAAGTGAATACAGTCAGTCTCCATGGAGATCCAATAATAACCCATCCTGAGTATACTGAACATCAAGGCTCGGGCGTTCATATGTGGTCCACATGCGCCACCATGGACTTCTTCCATGACCTTTCTGGCCTTAGACTTGCTGATGCAGAGTAGAAGTGGGCCTCGGTGCCTTTTCTTCCATAGGTCATCTCCCAGAATAACGTACTGGGCAGATAACCTTTTCAAACCTTGTAAACTTTTGGCGCGGAGACCTTCTTTCAGCCTACCATCCTCTTCTGTCGGGAACGAGGCTTCGCCATGCTTAAGGTACTGAAAGATCTGACTGTACCACAAGTCATCGACCTTTTCTAGTTCGATCTGACAACAGTAGGCGGGGTTCTCGCGCCTCCCAACCCTGAATGGTTTTACTGATTTTCCTTCTGGAATTTCCACCAAAGAGGCTAAAGTGGCCAGGGCATCCGCGAACCTGTTCTTGTCCCGGGGTAGGTAGTGGAACGTAACCTCCTTGAATTGGTCAATCAGGTCCTCCATGTAAACATAGTACATTTGCAAGTACTGGTCCACGGTTCTCCACTTATTGGATACCTGATTGATGATTAGCTGAGAGTCTTCGTACACCTCCAGCTTTTCGACGTTTCGCTCCAAAGCTGCCTCGAGGCCGGCTATACAAGCTTCGTATTCCGCGGCGTTGTTAGTAGCTGGGAAATTCAACTTGATAGTGATGGGGGAGTGCACATCCTTTGGATCCACCAACACCATGCCGATACCATTGCCCCTTTTATTGGCTGCACCATCAAAGAACAACTGCCACCGGTCTGTACCCTCTATCATAAAAATTCCGTCGTCTGGAAATTAGGGTTCGAACTCGGGCGCTTCTGAGCTTGGGAAATCTGCCAAATGATCCGACAGATCTTGGCCTTTGATTGCCTTGCGGGTTACGAACTTGATATCGAATTCGGCTAGGAAGAATGACCATTTCGCAAGCCTTGATGACAGAGAAGACTTACCGAACAGGCATTTGATGGGATCCATCTTTGACACCAGGTGCACTGTATGTGCCAAGAGGTAGTGTCTTAATTTGCTGACCACCCATACCAAAGATGCACAGGTTTTCTCTAAAGCTGAGTAGTTCAATTCGCTGCCCTGAAGCTTCCGGCTGACGAAGTATATGGCATTTTCCACTTTTGAATCTGGCTTTTCTTGTGCGAGCATGGCTCCGACAGCCGTATCTGTAACTGTCAAATATAGCAACAAGGGCTTGTCCTTATGCGGAGGACACAAGATTGGGGGACGGACCAAGTAGGCCTTGATCGTCTCAAAGGCAGTTTGACACTGTTCGTTCCATTCAACCTCCTGATTCTTCCGGGCAGCTTGAAGATCGGCTCACAGATAGAGGTTAGCTGATGGATGAATTGGCTGATATATTGGAGACGGCCCATGAAAGCCTTCACCTCTGTGACTGTTGTCGGTGGCTTCATCTCCATGATGGCTTTGATCTTTCTTGGATCGGCTTCAATTCCCCGTTCTGTGACCATGTATCCCAGAACCTTTCCTCGAACTACGCCAAAAGTACACTTTGCTGGGTTCAACCTCATCTCATGCTCCCGCAGCCGGTTGAAGAACTTCCCCAGGTCGATCAAGTGTTGACCATCTGCTCCTTTGGAGTGGATAATCATATCATCAACATAGACCTCGATCTCCTTGTGGATCATGTCATGGAAAAGTGCAGTGACTGCTCGCTGGTAAGTGGCGCCGGCATTCTTCAGACCGAAGGGCATAACTGTGTAACAGAAGGTTCCCCAGTACAGTGAAGGCGATCTTTTCATGATCTTCTTCGACAACTTTAATCTGATTATAACCCGCAAAACCATCCATGAATGATTTGACTTCGTAGCTAGCGGTAGTGTCCACCAATAGATCGATATTGGGCAAGGGAAAGTCGTCCTTTGGGCTAGCTTTGTTTAGGTCTCCGAAGTCCACAAACCACGACTTTGCCATTCGACTTGGTTACCGTTACTATGTTGGCCAACCACTTGGGGTATTCGACCACTCGATGAAACCCACTCGAGTAGTTTTCTATTTCTTCTTTGACCTGGAGGGACCATTACGCTTGATCCGGTGAAGCTTCCGCTTGACCGGCTCGGCTTCCGGGTCTAGGGGGATTCGATGTTCACGGTTGAAATGTATCCAATCCGGGCATGTCTTTGTAGGACCGAGGCAAATACGTCCACGTATTCTTTGAGCAAATCAATGAGGGCTTCCCGTTCTTCCCCGATGAAGAAACTGCCAATTTGTATCTCTTTGGGCTCTTCAGTAGTTCCCAAATTCACCGTAGTTAATACCTCATCGGCAGCTTGGGCCCGATTGTCGTCTCGGTCAAAAACCTACCTTATATTATCATTTAAAAAGTTTTCATCTAAAAAGTCTGTGTCCTCTTCAAATGAATCATTATTAACCACTTTTAAGTCATTAAGATTTGTCTTAGTTAACTTATCATTTGTTAAGGTGGCAATTAAGGGATACGCAGAAAGGTCAACCATTTCATTCAATGCAAAAGGGAAGACAGAGTTAAAGACACGTCGATGATCGTCAGCTGTGAGAGTATCAAACCTATCTAGAGACTCAAACTCGATAACGAAAGACTCTGAGGACTGACTCAGGATTACAGGGGCAGACTTAGACTCAGACACACCAGGACGAGGGGTCAGCCCGAGCTTTTCCATCATAACTTCCCTGCTGGCGATCGGTCTCTTGAAGGAAGCCCAATTCCGAAGCGGCATCTATGAAGTGCTGACGAAGGTGCGCGGGTCAATCTCTTTGTCCCCATCGAACTCGATCACTGATATGTAATATTTCCCAGTCGGAAGATCAGTCACAGGTACATAATCATCCCCGGTCAGAAGGTCAACCAAACTGAAAGGATCTTTAGCAACAGCCCCGGCCATTGGCGGTGTCTCTTCACACAAATCAATCAACGGTGCTTCCATCAGTGGATCAGCCCCGGCTATTTCTGATAAATCTGCTTCTTCGAACAAAGCTGCAACATCTTCGCCCATATCGAGCTCGGTGGATTCGCCGACTTCCCCAATCATAGGCTCGACCATGGACAACCTCCTGAACTGGTCAGTGAAATGAGGACTTCCCCAGAAGTGGTATTGGCTTTCGCAAGTAGTCACAGCCCCTGGAATGTTAGGTTTGCCAATGATAAACTCCTTGATAGGGTTGCTTTTCAGAGTGAGACCTTTCATCTTCTCGAGCTGGCCCTTGGGGCACACAAAATCATCACCTCTTTCTTTGACGAAGTATTTTTCCAAGGAAGGGTGATAAGGACGGAGATTAGGTTTGACATAGGGCTTTCCAGCAGCACTAGCCTTCCTCTTTTCTGCGGCTTCAATCCTGTCGGCCTCTCCGTCCTTGGGGATCTTCCCAACATATCCCAGACCCTCCTTGTCCTTTTTCAGTTTTAATTCCTCAAGCTTGTGAGTGCCCTGTTGGCGTCTTCCAAGGCCAAGCCCCGGAATGTAGTTCATACATCTCATCATCACCATAACTGGAGGAATTTTATCAAAGGAAGTTGTTAGGTCAATCGTGCAGATTTGGGCTTTTGGGCTCTCGACCCTGAAACCGCTCAACATCAAGTTGGCTTCGTCATACTTAATTTCCATTATCGGCCTTCCCTCATCATCGGTGCCCTCGATGGTAACACTATCTCCATAGATGATAGTCAGTTCGCCATCTTGGACGAACTTGACGCATTGATGCAGGGTTGAAGCAACCCCATTGATTTGGTGCAGCCACGGCCTTCCTAGCAAGGCTGAGAAACTGACCGGAATGTCTATCACCTGAAACTCAACTACCAGAGGTTTCTTACCAAACCACATGGTTAACGGTATCACACCCAAAACCTTCCTAGATGTGGAGTCATACGCATTTATGGTTTGGTCTGATGGCTTCAAATCAGTGGCCTTAATGTTCAACAGACTCATCATTACGGCGGGCAATACGTTCATAGCCGAGCCGTTGTCCACCATTACGTGGGAAGCTTCTAAGATCCATCTAAGCGAACAGTGATGTGCAGGGACTCGTTGTGATTGGTTCCATACTTTGGCAAATCCAATTCCGTAAAGGTGATGATATTTCCGTACTGGGCGGTACCTATCAATTGGCATGCTTCGTCAGGGGTGGAATTTACGGACACCATTGTCTTAGATAAGGCTTCCTCCAACTTCAACTTGTGAGGATAAGAAGAAGTCAATAGGGACCAGAGGGAAATGTTGGCCTGGGTTCGTTTCAATTGTACGAGGATTGGGTCGTTCTCCGTTAAATCCTCTTCGACTACCCCTTTGGCGTATGGATTCTTACCAGCCCCGTCTCCTGGAACAACTGCTTCTTTGTCCTTTCCTGCTGATCCGGCAACATCGGTTCCCAACATTTTTCCTGACCTGGTGAGCAAATTTACCTCAGCTTCCCGGTTCTTGTCGTGATCTGCATCAGTTGCTTTTAATTCTGACCAACTCATCGGAGGCCCTTGTGTAGCATATGGCCAAGCTGCTTGTCTCAATTGATTAACAGTGATTGCTGAGCTTGAACTTGCGGCACGCTTAATCTCTTCCCAAGTGAGGGGAGTAGATTGAGAATTGGGGGAAATGTCATTATGCTGGACATCATTTGCTAGTTTTGCTGCAGTTCGAATATCATCCCAAGACAACATATAGCAGAAATGAGTATTCAATTCATCATCAACATTGATTACATCATTGTTCGTGGGCACGATAGCCTCAAATTTACTCACACCCTCGTTGGGACTAGCCTCACCAAACTCTATGACATTGACAAACTCGATCACGTTGACCCTGTTGTTGTTGTTGGGAAGAGGATTGGTGATGACGTTTGGCTTCTCAATCTTGCGCTGGTCGATCAGACCCTGAACGATCCTCCTCAGTGCAAAACAACTTTTGGTGGTATGGCCAGAATTCTGGTGGTAATGGCACTTCAAGTTATGATCCATCCCCGGGGTGTTAGGGGTAGGGTAGTTTTCCAAAGGCTTGATCATTCCTGTCCTTACCAAACCGTCAAATACCTCTTCGAGCGGCATCCCCAAATCATCAAATTTCAGCCTCTGAGGCCGTCCTCCACCGCGGCCGGGTGACTGATTCTTCTCCCCTTGAATGTAGTTGATGGTGTTAGAGACCGCAGTTTCTTTGCCTTTCGAAGCAACAGGGTCAGAGCTTGGAACTCGATAGCGAGGAGCTGGAGCATTACCAGGAACAGGAGTTGGAACGATGGAGTGGGTAGCATTCTCACTTTCGGCCCCTGCGCTTACCATTTCTCGCAGATTCGGGTAGTATCCCCGGCCAATGGCTTCCCTGACAGATGGCTTGACACATGAAAGGAAGATGGACTTCTCGTAAGAGAGGGGAATTGGGTGAACCAACTCATTAAGCTTCTTGTTCCACCTCTTATAAAAGTCTGTTACAGACTCATCGTGCCTCTGGATGGTGCCGATCAAGTCACTACGAGTGGTGTACCACTCGACACTTCCTTTGTATTTGTCCAAAAAAAGCATCACCGATGCGGGACCACGTAGCCCTTGCTTAGGTTTAAGGCCTAGAAACCATCTCAAAGGAGAGTCATCGAGGGACAAGTGAAAATAAAGGGCTAGCATCTCCTCGGTGGCCCCTTTGGCACCCATAGACATGATGTAGCTGTTCATGTGAGTTTTAGGGCATGTGGAGCCTTCAAACTTAGTTATGGGGGGCATCTTGAAGTTCTTCGGGAGGGCCTTGGAGTCCTTGAGCTCTACGGAGTTGACCATGCTGGACCCAAAAGTCATCTTGTGCAATTGCTCTTTCACATACTTCAGCTCTTCTTTCAAACTTGAAACCTCGGAAGATGGGGGTTGCCCTACAGTTGGAGCTACCGTCAAGGATGGCACTGAAAACTCTGGCGTGGATCTGATAGGCAGGGCAGCCGGAGGAAGACCAAAAGTGCTGGGCATGCTAACATTGCTATCCACTAAGCCAACCGAGCTGGGGATTCTGTTCCCGCACATGTCGTAACCATTAAATTGAACGTCGGGATTCCGGGGCCCAAACTGCACTGACCGACTCCGACCACTGGGCAGGGGACCCGATGCGTGCACGGAGCTGAATACGAGGTGGAACCATACAGATGCTGGGTGAGAGGAGAACAAACTGCAGGCTGAGTGATGGTGCTTTGGAATTGGGGTTGTGGATACTGAGGGAGCTGATCCTGGCAAATCTGGCTTCCTGACAGACGATGCCCGCTCTGCTGCTGATTGGACTGATCATGAGGAGCAACAAACTGACCACCAAAGGCTGGGTTGGAAGGCTATCCCGCGCTGCCATACGGACTTTGACCTTGAGTCCCAAACTGGTTCTGAACATACCCAAATTGCTCTTGGTTGACACCACTAGGTTGCTGGCTCTGTCCAAACTGATTCTGGGGATAAAACACAAACTGGTCCTGAGCACTAACCTTTGGGAAGGAGCTCGATTCGCCTCTCAGCCCGTATTGCCTACCATAAGTAGATACTGGGATGGGGGGAGGTCTTGACGTACTCCCATGAGTCGGCATCGGAAAAGAGCTAGGCACACCATAGGAGATTGGTGGGGGCATATTGTGAAAGCCTTGCCTAGGTGAGGACGGGGGAACAAAACCAGTGCCGGTGATAGTAACAACGGGCTCTTCCCTGACTTCTTCACATGACCCATCGGGGTGACGGATTATGGTGACACCTTGCATGCGCATTACTTCGACATAGCGAGCCCAACTGGCCTCCTCACGGGCACGAGAGGCTTCGAGAGCAGCACGGCGAGAAGCTTCCTGAGAGAAGTTGAAACCTGGGTGAGATTTAACAAACGGACTTCCCGGGGGTGTCATATGAGGACCCATGCCATAACCACTGCTAGGAGAGGCATTCAAAGCTACGTTCGGCCCTACATTCTGACCTTGATCTGGCCCTACAGCTTGACTGACATTCTGACTCTGAGCTGGATCAATACCCGCATTCGGACCCAAACCCGCTAAAACTTGTGAATCTGCCATTTCTGAGAATGCTGGAAACGAATCCCTGACCGGAGAGAAACTGATTAACCGACCACCCGGAACTCTGACCCAATACTTGCTCGCTGAAAGGGGGAGAGAACGGTTTTAGGTAGGGAGAGGATAGGCTTAGGACGGACTCATGCATATGCTCTTTTTGTTTTGTTTTTTTATTATATATTTTTTTATAAAGATGATTTTTATTAATCCTAGGAATGGTTGGAAAAGGGGGACACCTTCTTTTTCGCAGTCTACTCTATTCCTGGATCAGTGGGTTCCATCACTACGTCTATAGACCCCCTGTATTCCACCTGTATTGCACCTCCGGGACGGACAATCCCGGCAGAGGTCCTATAGGGCACGTGGAACCCACCAATCAAAAGGGAGAACAGACCTATGGGCATACAAGTCAAAACAAGTCAAACTCGAAATTTTCAAAACCAAGTCCAAGTCAAAGCATCTAGACTCAGGAGGAGAGAGGGTCGGAAATACGTTTGAATGTACGAGACCACAATTTGCAGGAAAAATCCTGGAAAAAATTGGGCATGACCTCTCCTCTCTTCGAGTCGAAAATCTGGCATGGCCTCTCGTCGCTTCGTGACGAAATTTTGGCATAACCTCCAGTTAGTATGTGTCAAAAAATTCGACATGATCTCGCGTTAGTACATTTCGAAAACACGCCATGACCTCTTGCGAAGTCAAACCGAGAAATCGACATGTACCTATGTTAAGATATGTCAAGATTTTGACGTGTACTTACGTTGAGTTATGTCGTGATTTCGACATGAAGAGGGAAAGTATGCCAAGATTTTATAGATGGAATATGACTCGGACTTTGTGAGAAAATTTGAAAACCGAGTTTGAAAAGTGTTTTGAAAAGTATTTGGCCAAAAACCAACCGGTCACGGTAGAAAGTGTGTCACGGACAAGTGTTGGCTGACTCCACAGGCTAGGAGGACTTCAGGCGCTCAAGCGTAAGCGAAACACGTCACTGTTCGCGATGCCGTCCGTACACTCCCGGATTCTAACTCTATGTGCAGGTAGCGTGCGAGTAGTGTGAAGGTATCTTCTAGAAAAATATTTTTTGTTTTTTTTGTAAAAGATATATTTTTTTTTATGCAATATGCAAAAAGGAGAAACAAGAGAGTGAATCCAAAAGCACGACAAAAGGGGACTGCCCCAAATGCCAGTAGATCACCATCAGTTGTATCGTGGAATTGCTCTGCCTTGTTCCATCTTGAACAAATGGAACTGCTCCTGTACTTCCCTCCCATGTCGTCCGACACAGGAGCTCTCACCAGCAGAACCAAGCAAATAGCAAGGGGGAAGAGCCCCATCATCCAAAATGCTCGCACACCAAGACTATTCAAAACATATAGGCACAGAAGCATGGCAAGGCACACAAGAGCACACGAAATGACACAATTCACACACAAGGAGAATGAAGAAATTGTCCAAGTTGATTTAAAGAAAGTTAGACCCTCTTAAGAAAAACTTTTCTTTTTCAAAAAAAATAAGAACGATACCGGTACGCGGGATTGTTAGACCACAATTTATCCCAAACCCCGGGTTAGGGAGCGATACAGGAAGGTTAATGGTTTCCACCTATATACCAAGTATCGTTTTCATTTTTTTTCAAAAACAAAGGTTTTTCAATGTTTGATCCCCAGCAGAGTCGCCACTGAATGAACGGCCTCCGAAAAAAAAAGTTTTGTTTTATCTTTTGAATGTTGAAAATTTTGGGAGTCGCCACGCCGTTTTTAGAGGAAAACATTGAAAAACCTTTTTTAAAGAGAATTTGGGTTCGGGGGTCAGGTTACGTGTTGGGAAGAACATGAGAGTTCACCCAACACGCCTCTTTCGAGACTTTCAATCAAACATTGGACAATTATAAACATTCAAAGTGTGTGCGATTTATGTCAATAAGCAGGGCATGCAAACTTGGATTTTATTGATGATGATTCAAAATGGATACAACTTGTGAGCCATGACAGGGGGCTACACCCTTTACATATGATGACTTACATTACAAGGCAAGGGCTGGAGGCAGTCTGCTCAGGAAGCTTGGATGTCGTCCGACACAGGTCTTCCTCAGAGAGGGATGTCGGACGACAGGAAGCCTCCTGGTCAGATTGCCTCTTGTAACACTAAAGCTGTTCTGGAACTGGAACAATATTATTTTAATTAGGAAGAGGCACTATTAAGGGTTTGAGCCCAGTTTGGGATTGATCGGATTGAGCAAAGTCAAGATTGACTTTTAATGATACGGATGTCATATGACATAGGACGTCCGAGAATGTCCATGTCATATGGCAAACCGCCTCCGTCAATTTATTGTACCAAAACAGACCTTAGGCTCCCTAAGTAGTGGTAACTGAACCAAAACTATTTTAACAAGCTTTGAGTCACAAAGGGGGGGAGGTCAATCTTGATAGATTTGAAGTCCATGAAAGCTGTACAGCCTTCTGGGAACTCTATGTCGTATGACACAGGACCTCTTGAGGAGTCCCATGTCGTCCGACATAGGCAACCTGTTTCAGTGCCCTTCAGTCATATTGATCCCACCTTGTTTCCAAAGCAAACTAAGCTATATTTATTAACTGAAAGCAGTAAAATAGTAACACTACATGAGTATTATGGGAGGATCACATGGCTTTAATGGCCAAATGTGATAGATCACATATCTATGGCCATTATCATATAGCCATCTCCTCCTAACTCAAGGAAAGACAACCAAGATTCAAACTTTAATGGTGCTAAGGCCACCAAATGTTCAGATCTGAGGTGGGGAGAAGTGAATATGGAAGATTCACCTCTCCACCACCTTTATCATGCAAAATCCCAAATATTTCACATAATATCAAGATATATAAGCATGTAAGATGATATAGATGTATGCAAGAGTTAATCAGGGAGAGAATGGGTTTAGGGGCTACCTATTATAGTCCACAAGGTAAAGACACCAATAGTATGGTGTTTACCCCTTCAACACACCAACAAAGGGAGCCTTTCTTTGGATCTTAGCTTGGGGTGTGTGTGTGTGTGAGGAGGGAGGTGAGTATGTGTATATGAGAGAGAGAGTGAGTGTATATTTCTGCAGAGTTTCCCCTCTTACCAAAATCCTCCCAAAAGTCCCCCTAAAATGATCAGCCATGCCCTTTATTTATAGGCATGCTGATAGGAGGCTCCATGTCGGACGACAGAGGGAGTTAAACCGGCTTGGGGTCGTCTTGTGTCGGACGACAGCGTACAGCTTTATGGCAAATTGGGCCGAATGGATGGCAGGCCCAATAGGTTGAGTAATTAAATGGATAATTGGGCTCAAATTGCATTTTAGCAAATAAAGGAGCCCAAAAATCAAGGAAAGTGGACCCAAAAACATGAGTTCGGGTCGGGGTACTCACAGGGGGGAAACACAACACTCTAGGTACTTTGCATTAATTCGAACTCAATTATTGTTAATTTTATGCATTATTAATCTTGATGCACGAGTCCATCTCGGCTGGGGATGAGAATGGAGTGAGAATTTTGCATGGCTCGACGAGCTGATATGTATGTAGCAATTATGATATGATGGATTTATGATGGGATTAATGTATTGCGAAACCTCTCCCATATATTTAAGAAGTGTATGGGTGATGAATGAGATGGTGCAGCTTAGGCAAGTCGGGGATGCCCCTGGGAGTACAAATTGCAGCAAGTTGGTTATTGCTGATAAGAACAAGGTGTGTCGCGCGCCCAAAATGGCAAGCAGCAGAGGAGTGCAGAGAATGCCCTCGCTTTGAAGAGATGACTAGGCGAGGCCCAGATTTTGAGGAGGTGACTTGGCGAAGCCCCAGCTTGAAGAGTTGATACAGGAGAACCTGAGAGAATAGCTTAGCAAAGCCCTAGCTTGCAAATATCCAATGCAGCCCTATTACAGACAGAATCATCATGTGGACAAAGAGGCACCCATCTTTTCAAAATTTAGTCAATCAGTCATGGGAAAAGACTGGGAATATATACATGCAGGGGCACATCTTTTGAAAAGTGAGAATGAATCCCAATTTTGTGCAACACACTCACTTTGGGTTTGACTCTTTTGAGAGAGTATAGGCACAACAAGGTGTGGAAAAGTGTATGGAAGCCCCTACTGATAGAAAGACAGTGTTTGGCTCTATATTCCTATGATGTAGAAAAAGAAGACTTGTCGAGACATTTGAAAACTTATTTTATTCATGATGATCACAAAACTGCTTAAAAGCCTTTATTGATGTTCGGGTTATTCAACCATTAATCTTGATATGAACAAACATTTCGATTAATCATGAGGAGAAAACCAACTGATATCAAGAATCAAATTTGGAAACATGGAAAGAGGATTTGTGTTTAGGAAAGGTCATTGATGAGACCGAATTTTCTGGGATTCGAAAGTGATTTTGACCGGACCATTTCTGGTTGCCTACGTTCCCCTCATTGTGAGGAGCTCAGGTCGCCATAGTTCGGGGTTATCCCGATTGAAAAGAGAAGGAATGCGAAAATTCGAGATTTTGAGGACCTTTGAGGATTTTGAGGATTTCTTCTAGAATTGGATAATTGAAGAACATGTCCCCTTGGAGTGTCAATGAAAGACACTGATGCAAAGCCCCAGTGAGGCATTCACGGGAAGTGTTTGTGGAGAAGAAATGAAACATGCTCCCATGAAATGTCAAATGAATTGGATTTGCACAATCTCTGATTGATGGTCTTGAACCAAGATGGATTAGATTCCAACTTAAGCAAGCAACGAAGCATTAATTTGATTTAGATCTCGAAGATATTAGACTGAAACTGCTATCCGGTAGGAACCGTAGCTGGGTTTCAGGCTTCGATCGGCCATTTGGTGATTTGGATCTTTGTGTTCACCATGACCTCTTAAGATGAGAGGTCGGCTAGTCCTTTTACTGACTAAAACTCTAAAAATGAGAGGTTGGCTTTCAAGGATGTGCTTGGGATTTCTATGGCGAGGAAGATTGATTGCCTCTAAAAGTGAGAGGTCGAAATTGGCTTTGGATAAAGGCAAGGGCAATGGTAATGGGAATATCCTTTAAAAGCGAGAGGATGGTTTGGGATTGGTTTGTGGATGCTGGTGAGAGGAAGTCCATGATATCGAGAGTTTTTGTGAACTTGCGAGAATTCGGGCTCCTTTTGAAAATTGGAGAGCCTCTTGAGAAGTCGAGGACTTTTGCGGAATTGGGAGGATTCAACATCCTTTTGATAATTGGAAGGCCTCTTGAGAATTTGATGACTTTTACTAAAATTGTGAGGATTTAAAATCCTTCTTTTGAGAATTTGGAAGGCCTCTTGAGGAGTTAAGGATCGCCGATTCTCGAAGCTAACTTCTTGGCATTGCTTGGACTTCTCTCAGCAGGAGCAAAGATGATGGCTAAACAGGGTTTCAAAACATGCCGATCTTGAAATGAAAGGGTATTGTTTAGTGAGGGTGAGGTAATGGCTTCCCTAGGGTGAAAGGCTTCAACCGCAATCCCTACCAGATGATCTAAACGAGATTAAGTCTTCATTGCTTGCTTAAATTTATTTGAGAGAGATTAATGCAAATTCTTTGAGCGACGAACTGATGAGTATGATGAAAGAGATGTGAGCATATGAGATGCGAGATGGGGAGTTGGTGAGCCCCAATTTGAGAAGGATATCAGATGATTTTCTCACTTTGATTAATTCAAACATTAATTATTTCAATGACTTATTGATTGAGAAGCACAAGTGATCATGTAGAATAGGACCATTTCAATTAAGTGTAATGTGGGTGCACAAGTGATGTCTCCAGTCTAGCAAGAAGAGAAATAAAGATTTTTATAACTTAAAAGGACAATAACCACAGACACAGCAGACTCGATGCCCAAAATGGACATTCATTAATGAAATGACAAACAATCTAGACCCTACGAAGACTGACTGACTGCATCAACCTTGGATGGTAGGCCCCTTGGATTCTGCTGATATCATGAAAAAGGATTGGTGACAACGTTGGGGTAAGGACCCTTCTCAATCTTCCCTTCGTCCATAAGCCTTTGAATGAGAAACTTCAGAGGGATACAGTCATTGGTGATATGACCAGGATATTGATGGTAGAGGCAAAACTTGCTCGTGTCCAGCTTTGGGTTGGGATGATCAGGGATGTAATTTACCAGTGGTTGAACAAGTCCTCCGCTTGCTAAGATTTCGAAAAATTCATCTATAGGCATCCCCACATCATCATAGTGCTGTTTTTTTTTTTTCTCTTCTTCTGAACCAGCCTTGGAGGTGACTCGAGTATTGGCACTTGACGAATAGGAGACATGATGGAATGGAGGACATTTGATTCCAAAGCAAAGCACTAGCAGTCAAATACTGAGTCGGTCCCGGATACTGACTCTGCATAGGCGACGAGCTGAAACAATAAGACGAACCCATGAATGATTGAGACAACCCTCCTTGAGGCTGAATTTGATTAGCCAAAAACTGTAGAAATCCTTTTTGATTAAACTGGTTAGGAGACCTGAAGGCATTGGGGATCTCCTCATAAGACCCATCTTCACGACGAATGACGGCAATCCCTCAGACATGCATTGCTTCCACAAATCTAGCATGCGTTTCCTCTTCTCGAGCCCTAGCAGCTTGAACGAGCAATTGAGCCTCACGCCCACGAACCAAGGTGGCCTCAAGAGTAACTCTCAATTCCTCCAAGGACAAATCATTCAAACTCGGCTGACCCGAAGCAGATGAACCTCCAGACTGGCTAGCCAATACATCCTCTGCACCAGACATCTCGGATCTTAAATCAGATAAAAGCTTCGCAGAAACTGCATCTGCCTCAAAGATACGAATCAAACGAGCACCTGGAATCGGAGTACGCACCCAACTTGCCGTAGCTATAGAGGTGAAGAGGTGTATAAGGTGGACGAAAGGGAAGAATCTTAAGAAGGTATGGGAGAGGAAAGAATGGGAAAGGAGATGGACTCGTGCAAGCAATTTATTTGCGTTCAAGTGGAAATCAATGTCTTTTAAGTCCTAGGAACGGTTGGAAAAGGATAAGCCTTTATTTTTGCACTCTAAACCTCGAGCGGGAACCTAAGGACACATCATTCAAAATACACCAAATGTATTGATTAAAAATTAATAACAGGCAATAATACCTATATAAAACCAAAACATTTATGGGACGGACAAGCAATCCCAATTTCTGGGGAAATTTGGGCAGCATGAAGGGTATTCCTGAGGAATTTCAAGGAAAAAATCCGGCATGACCTCTCGTCGGTGCATGTTGACAAAGCGACATGATCTCTTGTTAGAACATGTCATGAGAGCGACATGTCCATTCGTGAAACCATGTTACATTGGCAGCATGCCCATACGTGCTAGGTTTTGGAATAGGTATGAAAGCCTATGACTAATTTTGAAGCAATTCATTTTAGTATATTTTTGAAAATGTTGTGTCAAAAACCAACCATTGGGTAAGCTTTGAAAAGTGTGGTTCCACCTATGATGCGCTAGGGGAAAGGATTGATATTAGGCGCTCAAGCGTAGGCGACATACATCACCTTCCGCGATGCCGTCAATCGCACCAAAAGGCTCTAGATCTAGTGATGTAGTGTGCGGATGACTAGATTCCTTTATTTACGAAAATGATTTTCCCTTTTTTTATTTGAAAAGGAGTGATAAAAGGAAAACAACACACACACACACCAAACCCCACAGAGTATAACAACCAAATGATCATAATTTTGATCATGGGACTGCCCCACAATCAAAACCCTGCACCAAAAAAATCAAATCATGCAGAGTGGCCACAACTGTCGCGTGACACAGGATAGCCCTGGCTTACTATGTCGCACGACATACAGAGACAAAATTCCAGGACCAAAACAGAATAGAACCAGCCCCAGCCTCCAAGCAAGATAAACACTCAACACCAAGCTTCAGCAACACAAAAACCAGGAGCAAAAGGAAAACAAAACACATAAAATGCACATATCACGTAATGTCACAAACAAAGCACACATAGATGAATGAAATGGATGTTGAACAAGAATGAAAGTTTGACCCACTTTTGAAAACAAGTTTCACAAATCCCCAGCGGAGTCGCCACTGAATGTACGCTCGCTAAAAATTTATTTAATGAGTCGCCATGCCGTTTTAAAGGAAAACATTGAAAAACTTTTTGAAAAGAGAAAATGGGTTCGGGGGTCAGATTACGTGTTGGGAAGAACTGAGAGTTCACCCAACAACGCCTCGCGAACGAGTCTTTCAATATTCAACATCCAATTCATTCAAATGTGTGTGCAAATTGTGTGAGACAATATGTGATAAAATGCATTTTAATGCTTTGCTTTATTGATGAAATGAGAGAATTACATCTTGTGAACCACTTGGTGCGGGGGGTCACATTGATGAGTGAGTTTTACACTCATCCATTTAATACTTTATGAACTTATTCTTAGCTTAATCCTTGAGTTTTGTGTGTTTTAATGTGTGTTTTAGTGTTTATTGAGTTTTCAGGGGTCCAAGTGAAGATTGAGCAAATTAGAAACATTTTTTGTGCTCACTTGGGAAGTTCAAGGGCCAAATCGTAATTTTCGAAAGTTCAGGGACTTTATTGCAATTTTGGAAAATTGAGAAAAAAATGGGTTAAATAAAGTCCGGGGTAGAGTGGAAATATGAAAGTTCAAGAATAAAGTTCAACATAAATTTTTATAATGTCCAAAATGTGAAAAAAAGACGACGGTGCAATTGTGGGACGAACAAAATTCAAGGCAGTTGAATCAAGGCCAAACAGCAAGGCCAATGGGCTTGTCATGGCCGAGAATTGCAGGCAGCTTGGCCGAGGAGGCAGTTTGGGCCAAGGGAGTTTGGAAGGACTTGGGCCTAGGTTGGGAATATAAACCGTTCAATAATAAACGGTGACTGTTCACATGGAGAACTTAGGAATATAATGCAGCAATTTGGCTTTTTGGAAAAACTACACTATTCTTAGGATATCAGTTTATCACCTTTTCATATTATTATTTTTTTCATTTTTTTTCTTTTATTTTCTTGGTGTTTCTCGTGTGTTCCATGGATAGCTAATTCTCCTAATTCTTGGGATTGGAGGTAACAATTTCATGTTTTAAGTTTTAATTTTCATCATTTTCATTGTAGACTTGGAATTGTCAAGTAATTTTTAATGGAATTTTAGAATATGTATGTTGCATGCCGTATGTGTTCTTGAATGATCTAGAATTATAATTGTGAACCGCCAAATTCGCAATTGTAATTAGTCTTTGCTTGATATTCACAATTTGTTGAATCCCCGCCAAAAGATTCATAAGAATTGTGGTTCTTGTTGTTCTTAGGTTCTAAATGGGTTTCTAATTAATCTATGAACGGGCCAAGGAAATAGATTAATTAGAAACACTTGATTGCAAATCGCCCGCCTAAGTGTCCCAATCATACTTTTGTAAGAACGAACCCCAAGTGTACTTTGATTGATGATTATTGGAATTTGAGCATAATTGTGAACCCAATCCCGAGAATTTCATTCCGTTTTATTGTTAAAATCTATTTTATACAAATTTAGTTTTTTCTTCAAAAGTATTAGTTTTTAAAACAACAAAACCTTCGTTTTTATTAAATCTTTGTCATAGCAATAATTTTTTCTACTTTGAATACGTGTCTCGGTGGTTCGACCCTACTTACCCTATCTACAAATCAATTGTAGGTAGTTTGAGTTGGAATTTATTTTTGACGCAATTCGAAACTCGTCAAAATTTGGCGCCGTTGCCGGAGACGCGTTTGTTTGAAAGTTGATTTAATTATTTGCTATTGTGAATATTATTTTGTATATATTTTTGTTTTAACTTGGTGATCGACGACTAAACATTCAAATGGACTCAAGGATGTATAACTATGGCATCTATGAGTTGTGTGGAAATTGTGGATTATACTCTCATGGTTCTTATGAGTGCCCTTCGGGGACATATTCTTTTGAGTATTATCCACAAGAGGGGATGATGACGGGTCAAGGTCAAGTACAAGGTCAAAGTCATGGAGAGAGTAGTTCGGGTAAAAGTTGCTTAATTTGTAATTTAAATACCCATGATATTATGGGGTTTCCATTGCGAGGTCAATTTTCAGAATTTCTTAAGAAAGCCAACGCAATGAATTCTTTCCAACCAAGAGTGTGAAATGATCTATTTTCCAACTCTTACAATCCGGGTTGGAGGAATCATCCCAATTTTTCATGGGGAGGGAATCAAGGGCAAGGTCATTTTCAGCAACAATACCAATCACCGATGCCACAACCGCAGCAACAAGGACCTGTGAGGCCAAGTGTGGAGGAAACTTTGCAAAAGTTTATTGTGGCCTCGCAACAAAATCAGGTGGCCATTGATCAAAGAATGGGGAACCAAGAAGCTTCAATGAAAGAACTTGAGAAAGAATTGGACAAATTGATAGAGGCAGTGATGAATCAAAATTCGACCATAATCCATGCACAACCCAAAGAACAACTATTGGGGTACTCATTGGGGAACTTTGTCTATGAAGACTCCGATGAAGAACTTGAGAACGAACTACAACAAGAGCCACTTTTGGAAAATGAAATGGAGGATTTTGTCTATGAAACCTCCTATGAAAATTCTAGTGAAGTGCAATTGTATGATAGTTCGGGTTGTATGGAGACGGAAGAAATTGTAGAGAAATCATGGCATGAGCAAGTTAATGAAATAGAGCTTGCTCTTTATGGTGAGATGTGGGGCAATGAATTTCAAGAAGAAATGGTCATTCTCGCCAAGATTGACAAGCCATGTATGAATGAACACCAACCTCTACTCATGGAAAATGCCGATGACAAATCCTCAATCATTTTGGTGATCCCTCCCTTCTTTGAAGTCGGAGAAAGTGGTAAGGACTCCCGAGAGAAGAAGCCCCAGAAACATAAAAGTCAAAAATTCCCTTGGGCCCTAAACGATCATATATCAAAGGAAATATTTATGGGGCTAAAACCAAAAGTGAAGTCCCGCGAGACGGTGAAGTGGGCAAAAGGAAGGAAGGTGAAGGTTAAGATAACCTTGGCATCGGTCTAGCTATACGACCTTAAACAAAAGCGCTACTTGGGAGGCAACCCAAGGTGAGTAGTTTAATTTGTAGTTCCTTTAAAGTTAATTGTCCTTTGTTTTCTTAGTTTAGATTTCATTGTTTTCATTTAAATGTTTTAAATTTAAAAAAAAAATTATTATTTTCGTGGAACAGTGCTATTTTACTTGATTTTGTTTGTGATGTGTAGGAAAATGAGTGAATCTGAGCATTTCATGGCCTACCCATGAAAATTATCATGGCCATGAAGTTTTTTTGTAGTCAAAGGCTCAAGTGATCTGTGCAATCCATTCCATGGGCAGGCCATGGTTTTGTCCATGGCCATGGACGGCAAAGAGGTGAAAGCTTTCAGCATTGTCCATGGGCAGGCCATGGTTTAATTCATGGCCATGATTCAAGATTGTACAAAAATTGATGGGTTGTTGAGGAAATGAGGGGAGGGGGTGCAGTTGAAACTTTCCTTTATTCGAGGGGTTAGTTAGTATAAAAAAAAATAATAATAATTTTTTTTTGAAACGCCCCAACCCATCTCTTTACCCACGTCCTCCCCTGTTCACCTCCTCTCCTTTTTCCGTTACCAGTTTCCTTCCCCCTTACCGTTACAATCCGGCCAAAACCTTCTCCAAGCAAACCCTAACCTCACAAATCTGTTACAACCCAAAACCCTCTCCAAACCAGTGACAACCTCTCCGATTCTCCCTCTTTTCTTCCTGTTTCCCTGGCCAAAACCCAACTCAATTCCGGTAAAAACCCAAGTCCGGCCAAAATCTTCCCATTTCGGCGTCGTTCCAGTTCCCTTTCGTCTCCTCGCCGTTCCACTTCTCTCTTATTTTCCCGTTTCATTGCTCCCCTCTTCTGCCATTCCCGTTGCAAGCCCACAATCCTCAAATCAGCCGCTCCCTCTCATCACACCAATCAGACGCAACCCAAAAACCAAAATCCGGCCAAAGCTTCATAGATTCCGGCCAAGACTCCATTAATTTTGGCCGGTTCATCTTAATTTTCTGGTGAAAACACTCTTCTCTTCACTGCTTCTCCAAAATCGCAATGCTCACTCAAATCCTTGCAGCCCTCACTCCACTGCTGCCGCCTCCTCACTTCAATCCTTACCCATTGTCAACCGTCTCCACTGCTTCTCCAGATTGGATCCTTCCACCGATTCCCACCCACACACTTCAATATTTCATTTCAATAAGTATTGTTGTCATTAATTTGGAGATGGGACGGACTCGAGCTAGTTTAAAAATGGGAAGGAGTTGTCGAATGTTACTAAAGAAAATAATTCTTTTAAGGAAAAATCGAAGGTGACTCGAAGCTTGAAGTGGAAACGTCCGGACACTCAGTTCAATGTGCATATTAAGGTTGTAAGTATCTCATTTTTTATTTATGTTTTTTATTCACATTAGGGACAATGTGCGTTTTAAGTTTGGGGGTGGAAATGTATATATTTCGTGTTGGTTTTTTGGGTTAGTTAATTTAGTTTATTATTATTAGAAAAAATTAATAAATAAAATAAAATAAAAATTTGAAAATTGAAAATTGAAAAATGAAATAAACAAATGAAAAAAAATAGTTAACTATGTTCTTTTATTGTATAGTGTTTTGTTAACGTTCTTGGTGTCCTCATAATTGCATGTGATCTTTTGTGACCGCTAACGAGGATAATGGGGTGTGATAATTTGTATATGCAAGTTTTGGTATATATTTGATTAATTGTGGTACATTACTTAAGAGTTATGATTGTGTCCTAAATCTCTTAGTTGCAGTTTAGTGTACTCTTGTTAATAATCTCTTTGTTGATAATTTTGGTTCTTTTTATAAATTTTATAGTACACCATCATCTTTTAAGTTAATGAATTTGTTTATCAAATAGCAACATTAGGCAAATCATAAGATGAGTACTCCTTTGATGTGAATGGAACCCCCCTTGTTGTTTTGAAAAGAGAAAAAAAAAAGAAAAAAAATGAAAGGGGAATGAGAGCAATGAAAATTCAATTTATACTCGGTGAAACCTCCAGACGTGTAGATTAATTGGTTAGGGATTATTCTAGCTTAACCAGATTTCTGGGTATGCAGTAGCGTTATGGAGGAAGAGCTTTACCGCCGTGATGGTCCGTACCAAGCTCGATACCGAAGTGGCTAACTCTCAAACCTTTAAATAAACATTCCTAAAGTAGCTCGGGGCACGGCGTTCGCTGCGACGATGCTTCCTTGCCAAATAGGAGTATAAAGTAATAAATCTCTACCTAGTATTAGGGGCATGGAGTTCGCTGCTACAGTGTTCCCTACTTGAATGGTAGAAGATTTTAATGTAATGTGCTTAAAGGATCAAGTTTGGGGGGGTGTAAGTGGTTGTTATGTTGTGAAATTCGAGGGAGTATTCATGATTTGTTTTTTTTTTTGAAGTGTTGCTATTTGAAAGATAAAGTCAAGGAAATAAAAGATGATTGATGTACTTAGCTTTATAAAGATAGATCTTGTTTGAAATCAAAGGGTGAGATGATTTTTAAAGCATAGAGATTTGTGGCATGATTATAATGATTAAGTAAGATAACATAATTAATGGGAAAATATATTGATACTTGCATAGTTAAATGTGTTTTATCCGCGGTTGATGGTAATTTGTGATTTATGCAATTGTGGAACAAGCAAGAATGTGGGGACATAGTTAATTATCAAGTAGAGAAATTTGTTTTTTTGTTTTGGGTTAGTTAGTTTATTTTAGTGTTTGCTCAAGGACTAGCAAATGTATAAGTTTGGGGGTATTTGATGAGTGAGTTTTACACTCATCCATTTAATACTTTATGAACTTATTCTTAGCTTAATCCTTGAGTTTTGTGTGTTTTAATGTGTGTTTTAGTGTTTATTGAGTTTTCAGGGGTCCAAGTGAAGATTGAGCAAATTAGAAACATTTTTTGTGCTAACTTGGGAAGTTCAAGGGCCAAATCGTAATTTTCAAAAGTTCAGGGACTTTATTGCAATTTTGGAAAATTGAGAAAAAAATGGGTTAAATAAAGTCCGGGGCGGAGTGGAAATATGAAAGTTCAAGAATAAAGTTCAACATAAATTTTTATAATGTCCAAAATGCGAAAAAAAGACGACGGTGCAATTGTGGGACGAACAAAATTCAAGGCAGTTGAATCAAGGCCAAACAGCAAGGCCAATGGGCTTGTCATGGCCGAGAATTGCAGGCAGCTTGGCCGAGGAGGCAGTTTGGGCCAAGGGAGTTTGGAAGGACTTGGGCCTAGGTTGGGAATATAAACCGTTCAATAATAAACGGTGACTGTTCACATGGAGAACTTAGGAATATAATGCAGCAATTTGGCTTTTTGAGAAACAACACTATTCTTAGGATATCAGTTTATCACCTTTTCATATTATTATCATTTTTTTTCATTTTTTTTTCTTTTATTTTCTTGGTGTTCTTCATATTTCCATGGATAGCTAATTCTCCTAATTCTTGGGATTGGAGGTAACAATTTCATGTTTTAAGTTTTAATTTTCATCAATTTCATTGTAAGACTTGGGATTGTCAAGTAGTTTTTATGGAATTTTAGAATATGTATGTTGCATGCCATATGTGTTCTTAAATGATTTTGAATTATAATTGTGAACCGCCAAATTCGCAATTGTATTTAGTCTTTGCTTGATAATAACAATTTGTTGAATCCCCGCCAAAAGATTCATAAGAATTGTGGTTCTTGTTGTTCTTAGGTTCTAAATGAGTTTCTAATTAATCTATGAACGGGCCAAGGGAATAGATTAATTGGAAACACTTGATTGCAAATCACCCGCCTAAGTGTCCCAATCATACTTTTGTAAGAACGAACCCCAAGTGTACTTTGATTGATGATTATTGGAATTTGAGCATAATTGTGAACCCAATCCCGAGAATTCCATTCCGTTTTATTGTTAAAATCTATTTTATACAAATTTAGTTTTTTTCTTCAAAAGTATTAGTTTTTAGAACAACAAAACCCTCGTTTTTATTAAATCTTTTTCATAGCAATAATTTTTTCTACTTTGAATACGTGTCTCGGTGGTTCGACCCTACTTACCCTATCTACAAATCAATTGTAGGTAGTTTGAGTTGGAATTTATTTTTGACGCAATTCGAAACTCGTCACACATCCCGATTACAAAACTGAGAACATATTACAATTGAAATGGACCTACTGCAAATTGGCCAAGTATGTCGCCCGACATAGGACCTATGGTGGCCAACTGTGTCGCACGGTACAACCAGGCAACTTACAGAGGTTTACAAGCTGATTACAGAGGAAGCCAAAATATAATTGAGCATGAAACAATGATGAATGAAGGTCACAGAGATCACAAGAAGAGAGATTAACATTCAGATGAGTGTGAATATAGATGATTCACACTCATCTTCATGCTTAGATCACAACAAACACAATTCAAACAATGGTATGGATAAAACATAAGAATCAGAACATGATTAACATGGTTAGAAACCAAGGCAGGACAATTCTAACTAGGATTCAGATTGAATATCAGAGTAAGCATGGTAGATTCAATCAATAATGAAAATAGAGGGAGAGAAAGAGAATTAAGACTCGTTACCCTTGGAGGTCCTAAATCTATTCACCAAGTTAGGTGTAGAGACCTTCGATTCAGCTGATGGCGATGTAGCAGAGCTTGCAATGGCATTAGGAGTAAGTGAAAACATCTTGAGGTCAGCCAAAATTCCCACCAAACCCAACCGTCTGTGATTAGAAAGAAATATCAGGGGAGCGTAAAATGATTAAATGTTGGTCGGAGATGGGGCGGTGAAGGGTCCTAGGGTCTGTGATTAGAGAAAGAGGGGAAGACCAGAGGAATCGAAGGAGAAGAATGGGCGATTTCTTGGTTGGTCGTTGTTGATGGTGGTGAACGGGCCTAGGGTCTGGAACAAGGGAGAGGGCGTCGACGGTTTTTTGGGGGGTGAGAGAGAATCGGTGAGGAAGCTATTATTTTAGGGTAGAGAGAGATAGGACAGTGAGGAAGCCATTGATTAAGAGAAAATTGGGTCGTTGTTTTGGGTACAGATAGAGAGAGAGAGAGAGAACTGGTGAGCTGTCTAGAGAGAGAGAGAGAGAGAGAGAGAATGGTGAGGAAGGGGATTGCTCCGGCTGATTAGAGGGAGGGCAAGGTTATCGCCGTGGTTGGGAGAGAGGGAGCGCTGTTGAGGAGGCGATTAGAGGGAGAGGGAGACACAGGTGAGGAACGATTAGAGAGAGATTAGAGAGAGAGAGAGGGCTGGAAACGTCTAGAGAGAGAGTGAGCCTCCTTTTTGAAATGAGAAAATTTTGATTTTAACGCTGCCTGGAAATGGCTCATGGTGTCGCATGACATAACAAGCATAACCGCTTTCCTTCTAGAACCCTGCAAGGTGGCGGTTTTGGATCCTTCCTGAGTTAATTCCCAACAGGTTCAAACTGAATAATTCCCTATAGGTCCTTCCTTAGCGAGAAACTTATAAAAAGCTCCCGAAAGTCTCGGAATGGATCATAAATTTACCAAAACGCTCCCTAGCGCACTTTTATTGAGTAAAATACACTTTTATTGGGTCGCGAGTTAGATTGGGGTACTCACAATTCCGGCCTATGCAAAAATTTTCAAAGAATTAAACTCCAAAAAGCATAGGTATGGAAAGAATGAGATGTTGATCATGGGAGAGAGTGCTAGTGCCATAGTCCGACAAGACCTCCCACCTAAACTAAAGGACCCCGAAAGTTTCACAATTTCTATTACTATTGGGGATTCTAGTGAGGTGAAGGTGATGTTAGACCTTGGTGCTAGCATTAATTTATTACCATACTCCACTTACTTGCAATTGGGCTTGTCCGAGTTGAAGCCCACCACAATGACCCTCTATTTAGCGGACCGTTCTATTAGGAGACCGATGGGCATTGTGGAGGATGTATTGGTGTGGGGACCTTGATAGTCCCCGTTGACTTTGTGGTTATGGATATGGTTAATGGAGGAAGTATGAGTAGAGACCCTATTATTTTGCTAGGACGTTCGTTCATGGCCACAACTAACACAATAATAAATGTGGGGAATGGGAAATTGTCCATGATGGTAGCGGATGAGAAAATAGAAATTTTGGTTAATGATGTGATGAAACACCCCATGGACGATGATGGGGAAGATTGTGAGTTCTTAGATGACATAGAGGAGGATGAGGGTGCCAAATTAGATAAGAGTGATAGTGAGAATTCTAGGGATAAAGCGGACGTTCATGATATGGCTAGTAACAATAAGGCTGACAAACACTCTTTGAGTGACGGACCGTATCACCCCCTAGACCGACTCCATAAGGAGTCGGTGTCAAAAGTAAAATCTTTTTTACCTCTAAAATTTGAAAGTAATAATCCATGTGCTCAAATTGAGGAATGCTATTGTCTTGATATATCTGATTCCTTTGTGGCTAATATTGATGATCAAGATAGCTCCTCTCATAATGATGTTGAGATAGATGAGGTGCTTGATGTCCGTGGGACCAAGGCACCAAATGAGTTTGGAGGAGAGGCCCCCATAAAGAAAAAGAAAAAAAGGCCAAGAAGAAGGCCACTAAAATCCCTTGGGCTCCACCCTAGCTAATCAAAAATGGTACATACATATGGAAAGCGGTGGGCGTTTGTGCCCGCGAATATGCGAGGTGGGCCAAGGGAAGGAAATCTAAGGCCAAAGAGAATGTGGCCACCTCACATCCCATGTAGTTGGGAGCAATGGTCGGGCTAACGACCTTAACCAAATGCGCTAATTGGGAGGCAACCCAAGTAGGTACGTTTTTATTTGCTTTATTTATTTGTTTTGTTGTGTCATATCTCCTTTGAATTCAAGACATGTTTTTGTTCTCTTTGCTATGAGGACATAGCATGTTTTGAGTTTGGGGTAGATATCTCTCCGAGTTTGTGGGTTTATAGGGGAGTGTATATAGTGTCACCCTAAAAAAAATAGAAAAATTTAAAAAATTTTGTTCTTTTCATATTTTGGAAAGTTGGCAAGAGTCCATGATGATTTGAGAGTGATTTAATTTTAAAATCTTGAGTATTATTATCAATATGTGGTTATAATTGCATTGATGCATGTAAAGTATGATTTCTCCACCTTTCACTTCCATATTATGTTTCTTGATCATTGTTACCAATTTAGGAGACCTTTATAGGATCACTTTGGCATTTTCGGGGTCCCTAGAACATGTTTGCATGACTGTCAATAACACATCAATTAGGCTATTCGGGAAGTGATATGTGGCTATTTTCTTTGAACCCTATTTGTGAGCCTTTAACTTTCTCGTCACTTATATAAAAAATTCCGTTAGAACCCCTTTTGAGCTTGAAAAAGAATGGAATCTCTCACAAAGTGGGAGATTATCTTAGACCACCATTCGCCTTCATTTGTACCCTCATTATCCTACCCTTTTAACTTATATACTATTTTATCTTCTTTTCAAGAAAGTAAAACTAGGAAATGAATGGGGATTGTGGGTGATGTTTGGAAAATCAAAGGGTTGAGTGGAAAGTGGTCATGAAAAGAAAGAAAATGGTTATGTTATGTAATGAAAAGAGGGGCTTGAGAAAAAAGCATTGAATGCACATTCTCCGTGATATATTTGTGCAAAGAAAAGAAAAAAAAATGAAAAAAAAAAAGAAAAAAAAGTTGAAAAAAATGAAAAAAAAGTTGAAAAAAAAAGCCGAGCCCTCTCTAAATGTTGAAGTGGAAAGTGACCAAAAAGGAAAGAAAGGTGATCAACCCCAAGTGTGAAAGTATGCAAAATTATAAGTTTGAGGGTTGAAACAATGGGTTGGCTTGGAGCGGAGTGATAAATTTTAAAGTGAGGATGTATGATGAAGACTTTCTAGTTTCACTTGTTTGACTTCGTATGTCCTTACCTTCACTTGGAACCGTGAACCTAGCCAGCATTTTATCGCGATACATTACAAGTCGTTAAACCATATTTGATCCCTAAAGAGTAGCCGGGTTGACAGTTATATTTAAACATGCATATGATATCCCTTGTGCAGAAATTTCATCTTATTATTATTGATTTAGAGCATGTGGTTAGTGACCCAATAAGATATCTTATTTTGATGACAATTATCTCCCATATTTCATTCATCTTTCATTTTGTGGTGGAGAATTGTAAGTTAGATGCATCTATGTAATTATAATCCCATGTTCATGATAATGCTTGTAGATTATGTGTGTTGTAAGATCTGAGACTTGTTGTGCCAACGGCTTATTATATGAATTGAACAAATCTCAAAAATATTTTCTTTTGTTTTAGTTAGTTAGATTTTATCTTATATTAGTTTTTTTTACTCGAGGACGAGCAAAAGGTAAGTTTGGGGGTATTTGATGGATGTGGTTTTACCCATCCAAAAGATATGTTTCCTAGCTTATTTTCTGTTCGAAACCTTGAGAATTTAATGTATATTTTAGTGTTTTATAAGTTCAGGGGTCGATGTGCAACAATGTTGAAAATAGAAGATTTGAACCTACTTTGGAAGTTTTGGGACCAAATTGTAATTCTGAAAAATGTGGGACTAAACTGAAATTATGAAGTTCAAGGACCAAAATGTAAATCGTGGAAATTCAGGGACCAAACTGCAATTATGGAAAAGTTGGAAGAAATATGTTATTACAAAAGTTTAGGGGCCAAAGTGAAAGTATGGAAAGTTCAAAGTGCAAAAGAGGAAATTATAGTGACCAAAGTGTGACTGTGTCAATGTTGCGAACCGAATCCAAGGAAGTCCAAAAATATGGCCGAGGAACACAAGGCAATGGCCGGCCGAAGGCAAGGCAGTGGCCGAGGATCAAGGCCAAGGCTGGGCCAAGCAAGGCCAAGGCTGGGCAGGCTGGCCAAGGCAAAGGAAAAATGCCAAAAACAATGCTGTTTTCAATCAGAACGAGTTGGACTATGTTGAACGACTCATTATCACGAGTCAGGATTGAAGCACGGTTTGGGCTTGGCGTTTGGGCCTTATTTGCACGGCTGGTTCAAAGAATTATAACCTAGGTATTGAACATACTAAAAGTGTCGAACTGGACCAAGCAAGTAAAGCCCGAACACAGACAGCCGTGGCATCCACATCCTTGGTGGAGCTGGCCCAATTACCATAAGGCCCAAGGCCCAACAACAGCATCTGTCGATCTAAGCTCATTGTCCGACCTCCAAGGTCCCGACCTAGCTTGATCCGAACCAATGATCCATACTACCCTTCGGGTACGAACCATGCTCTACCCGCCAGTCAGGTCGACCATTCCACAAATGGCGACCTCGACCTAATCACCAAGTGTCGACCTAACAGATTGGACGCACATGAGTCAAACCTTTCCATAACCGGTTCCCTACAAATCAGGAGTCGTTACCAGACACGTTCACATTATTTGTAACTGTCCCTAAAATCTCGGAGCTCATGTAGCACTACCAAATATACAACTGTCTTTACCTATAAATACTTCATCACTATCACCGGTGCAGAGGTAACTGCCATTTTGTTATCTGAATTCATTATTCAATACATTTTGAGCTATATTCAACTGTAATTTTACTCTCACGCCCGAGGGTCTAAGCCGGAGACACATCCGGCTAGTCGTGGGTTCTTGTTTTCAGGTCAGGAGCCAGGTGATTAGTCCTGCCACGTGGAAGATTACTGATAAGCACAATTCTGCGGACATCGAGTTTGGTTCCATTGCCGGAATCGTGCTTTAGCTTGACCTCGAAAATTTCATCAACCTGCAACAATGGTAACCCCAGACGGGCATGTGACAGAGGCTTCTGATGAACTCAATGAGGTGAATGCCAACACCAACGCAGATCTCAACACCAATGCTGAAAATGCAAATCTGCCTCCTCCCCCACCAAATCGTCCTCATGGTAGAGCAACTCGCTCTACCAGTGTTGTTGATGGCAGAGGATTGCCCGATACCAGAAGAGGGAAAAGACACATGGAAGGATAAGGAGCTCCACCTCCCCCTAAGCGTCCAACTGCTCATGTGAATGTTGGAAATAGGGCAGGTCCCTCATCCAACCCATTGAGTAGAAAGGAAATGTTATTGGAGCGAGCCCAGATTCTGGCCGAGTTACTGGCTATAGAGGAGGCTGAGAAGGCGAATATAAGATCAGAGAGGGTGGCTCCCTCTCAAATCTCCAATAGGCAGCAGGCCAGGAGTGCTAGGCCTAATGAAGGTGTGAGACAGAACGGCGAAGACAGGATAGTTCAACGACCTCCAACCCTTATTCATGTGCCGAGTAATGACTTAAGGGCTAGCCTCACCAGGAATAGGGAGCAGGAGGCTCAATCGGATTTGAGGACCCACTTAGAGGCCAATAGAAGCCGACGTGGTTCACCAGCCAGGACACAAAGATCTCAATCTCATAGAGACAGGAATGGGCGCAGGTCGCCCATAAGAGAAGAAAGGCGCAGGTCGCCACTTGGAGATAATAGGCACAGGTCGCCATCCAGGGATGAGAGGCGCAGGTCGCCCCAAAGGAATGACAGGCATAGGTCTCCAGTTCGATCAGAAAGGGCTCATTCTCACCGAGACAGGAGGAGTAGGCAGGTAACTCCCCCCAGGAGCGAAGGTCAAAGGTCGAATGTCGTTCCCCCTGCAGGAGATGACAGACCCGACGCTAGGGAATGGCTGTTGATGAAGAAGAGGTTTGAACAATGGGAGGAGGAGAAGAAAAAGGACACTGGAAAGGTTGAACGAATCGACTTTGCTCTTCAACCTTTGTCCAAGGAATTGAGAGACAGTCGACCTCCTGCTGAATTTAGGTTGCCCCTTCTAGAGAAGTATTCGGGGTCAACCAATGCAAAAAGTTATATAGCACATCTGGAAGCCACAATGTGCTTTGTCGCCAATGAGGACGACAATATGTGTAAAGCTCTCATAAGCACACTCACTGGGGCAGCCCTAACCTGGTTCAATGGTTTGGCAGCTGGTAGCATCTCCACCTGGACGTGTTTCAGGACAAAGTTCCTAGATTGCTTCTCAACTGCTGGAGCTCGAAAGGTGACAAGCACGATCTAAGTAACTTGGTGCAAGCTAAAAATGAAAGCTCAATGAGCTACTTCACCAAGTTCAAGGAGATGGTGGATAAGATCGAGGAAGATCTCACTGACAGGGAGGTGATCAATTGCTTCCGGAATGGTATTTCCTCGGCAGACATGGATTACGAACTGACGGTGCGTACGGTGACTACTCGACAGGAGTTGTTCGAGAAGGTTTATAACGTGGCACTAGCCGAGGAGAGAAAAGAAAAGAAGAATGGGAAAGGTCCCAAGGTTGAGGTCGCCGATGACAAGAAAGACTCCAACAAAAATGGAGGAAACAATAAAAATGGAAAGAACAGGACCAGGGCGACAGAGAAGGTGCCCGAGACTTTCACTCCCCTAACGGTGAGTCGAACTGAAATCATGAATGCGGTCGAGCTGGCCCCACCTGCCCCAATGAACCCAGGCAACAAGTTCAGACGGGACAACAGCAAGTACTGTGATTATCACAAAGACACAGGTCATCTCACAGAGGATTGCTTGGGATTGAAGCGTATCATCCAGAGAATGGTCGACCAGGGAAGGCTAGACGCATATGTTAAAAGGCCTCAAGCTGGTGGGGGCGAGCAACCAGCAGGTGGACAGCAGGGACCAAGGCAACCTAGATTGAACTTGGGAGTCATTACAGAGCAAGCCAGCAACACGGCCATCAAACATAAAATTTTTCAGCTCAACAAGGCCCCACATGTGCCTCCAAGGAGAGATGTCAGAGATGATGTGATCAGCTTCTACCCCTATGAGTTGGCAACCAATATGGCGGCTAGGGAGCAAGTTCTCGTCATCCCAGGTCTCATAGACGGATGTACGACGAGCAGACTCTTAGTCGACACGGGGGCCTGCAAGGACATTTTATTCTACAAGACTTTCCAAGAGATGGGACTTAAAGACGAGCAGCTTGAAAGATATGATGGCAGGTTGGAGGGTTTCACCAACCATTGAGTTGATGCCAAAGGACAGATTGAACTGGACGTAGACCTAGGCCAGCACCCCCACAGGGTAGTATCAAAGGTACAATTTATTGTGATAGATGTGAACAGTGACTATGCTGCTATACTTGGTATTACTGGTCAGGTCGCGCTTGGAATGGTGGCATCAATCCCTCACCAGCGAGTCAAGTTCCCTACGCCTGCTGGAGTAGGATGTGTACAAGGCACAGCTCGAGCCTACCTGGATCATGTTCTCAGAGAAAGAAAGAAAAGGGAGTTAGAAATTGAGACTGCAGATGGTTACTTGAAGCTGTCCCAGTCAGTCACCAAAACTACCCGACTGTCAACGATCACCAATGTGGAAGAGTCGACCTTTCGCTCAAATGACGAGGTCATGTTTGAGTCGACATGTCACTCTGAAAAATTCAGAGATGGTCCAGAGCTGGAGGCTGTGGACGAGCTAGAATCGGTAGTCACCAACCCTTCCTACCCCGACCAAAAAATTCAGATTGGGAAACAATTGTCAGATGAAGAAAGGCTGGAAATCATCGAGCTACTCAAAGGGAGCAATGATGTCTTTGCATGGAGAGTAGAAGACATGAAGGGAATCAAGGAAGAGGTCGCCGTTCACAGACTTGAAGTCAACCCGACCATAAAGCCTAGACCCCAAAAATTGAGAAGTTTTGCTCGCGATAAGGAGGAGGCCATAAAAGTTGAGGTACAGAAACTTTTGAGTGCAGGGATAATCAAGGAGGCCACTCATACAACGTGGTTGGCCAATGTGGTCATGGTGAAGAAATCAAATGGCAAATGGCGGATGTGTGTCGACTTCACCACTCTAAATCTTGCTTGCCCGAAGGACAGCTATCCCCTTCCTAGAATCGACAAACTAGTTGATTCCATTGCTGGTCACTCCACCCTCAGTTTCCTCGACGCTTATTCGGGGTACCACCAGATTAAGATGCATGAGGATGACATAGTCAAGACGGCATTTCAAGCGGCTGGAGGCATCTACTGCTACAACATGATGCCATTTGGATTGAAGAATGCAGGTGCGACTTATCAAAGAATGGTAAACAAGGTCTTTGCCTCACAAATTGGCCGAAATATGGAGGCTTACGTCGACGATATGGTCATCAAAACTAAGGCCGGACGTCACGTAGTCGACCTAAAAGAAACGTTCGCCAATTTGAGAGCAAACGACATGAAGCTCAACCCTAGCAAGTGTGTCTTTGGAGTAGCAGCTAGCAAGTTCCTGGGGTTTATGGTGTCCCAACGGGGCATAGAAGCTAATCCGGAAAAAATCAAGGCTTTAGTCGACATGAAGGCTCCCACCAGTATCAAAGAAATGCAACGACTTAATGGAAGAGTAGCAGCTCTTGGTCGCTTCATATCTAAGTCGGCAGAGAGGTCTCTCCCCTTCTTCAAAGCTTTGAGGGGGACGAAAAATTTTGAATGGACGACCGAATGTCATTCGTCGTTCCAACAGCTGAAGGATTACCTCGCTACTCCACCTCTCCTAAGTAGCCCGACCACTGGTGAAACCTTGTTCGTGTATCTGTCTGTAGGAGACAAGTCAGTTGCAGCAGTCTTGGTCAGAGAAGAGGAGGGGCTTCAAAAGCCAGTATACTACATCAGCAAAGCCTTATCAGATGTGGAGAGCAGGTACTACAATGCTGAAAAGGTCGCATATGCTCTAGTCGTAGCTTCAAGAAAGCTACGAGCTTATTTCCTGGCTCACCCTATAGTGGTTCTTACAAATGCTCCCTTGAGAAAAATATTGCACAAGCCGGAGAGTTCAGGTCGCTTGCTCAATTGGTCGATTGCCCTTACGGAATTTGACATCGAGTATCGACCTAGAAAAGCGTTGAAGGCTCAAGCTCTAGCAGATTTCTTGGTCGAGCTTACGTTCACCAAGGAGGACAGCGAGCAGCGAGCTGAAAAGGAAAAAACCAAAGGGAAAGAACCAGAGTCCCAGCCCGCCATCACTCTACCCGACGATTGCTGGAAGGTCTACTCAGATGGGTCAGCTACAAAAAATGTCAGTGGAGCTGGAATTGTTCTAATTGAGCCAGAATCTGGAACTGTGTACGAGGAATCACTAAGGTTCAAGTTTGATGCATCCAACAATCAGGCGGAATATGAAGCTCTGGTAGCTGCCATAGAGTATGCTAAGTGCTTTGGTGCGACAAAAATCATGGCATACTGTGATTCTCAACTGATAGTCAACCAGGTTAGAGGCGAGTACGAGGTACTTAATTCCATTCTGATCAAATACTGCGACCTGGTGAAAGAGTTGACAAAAGACTTAGAATTCTGGGGGATCCAAAGGATTGGTCGAGAGGAAAATGAGTTAGCTGACTTACTCTCAAAGTTAGCTACATCAGACGAGCCACATGAAGAGCCCATCTCTTACCTTGAAAGCCCAGCTTATGAAAGGGTTAAAATTCAATGCATAGAAGATCCCTCGAGAAATTGGATTTATGAGAAGTGCTGGATTGAAGAAATGAAGGCATACCTAGAAAGTGGCGAGCTGCCTAATGACGAGAAGAAAGCTCGAACTGTCAAAAAGAAAGCTCCGAGGTACGTCATTCAAGGAGGTGAGCTATTCAGGAGATCCTACACTCGACCACTATTGAAGTGTATCCACCCTCAAGAGATCACTACGCTGATGCATGAAGTACACAGTGGGATTTGTGGTGGACACCCGGGGGCCAGGACTCTAGCCGACAAATTGATCACTTTGGGGTACTACTGGCCACACATGAGAGCAGACACCCATGACTTTGTGCAGCAGTGTGACCAATGCCAAAGGTTTGCCAACCTACCCCATCTGCCTACGACTGAGCAAACCCCCGTAATTGCAGCTTGGCCATTCGACATGTGGGGCTTCGACTTAAGTGGACCCTTCCCTCCCGCCCGTGGGAATTGTAAGTACGCAATCGTGGCAATAGATTATTTCACCAAGTGGGTCGAGGCCAAGCCATTAGCTCGCATCACAGAGGAAAACGCCATCAACTTCATTCATGATTTCATCTGGTGTCGATTTGGTTTCCCTCGAGCTATAGTATCTGACAACGGCCTACAATTCTCCCAAACCTTCGAAGCAGAGATGAATCAAGTAGGCATCAAGCATTGGAAATCTTATGTCACCTATCCCCAAGGAAATGGGCAAGCTGAAGCTGCAAACAAGCTCGTACTATCCTCACTCAAGACGGGTCTTGTAGGTCGACGCAATAACTGGTTGGACGAACTGCCCCTTGCTCTTTGGGCAGTTCGCACAACCACTCGGGGGCCTACTGGGGAAACCCCATTCGCTCTCACATATGGATCAGAGGCCATGGCACCTGCTGAGCTCAGATTTCCTACTGCCAGAGTGACATTCTTTGATCAAGAACAGAATGATATCAACAGATTGATCGACTTGGACTTAGTCGACGAGAAGCGAGATACGGCTTATCTTCGAATGGTTAACTACAAGCAGCGGACTAAAAGTTACCACGACAAGAAGGTGAAGGCCAGGTCATTCCAAGTCGGAGATCACGTGTTGAGAAAGATCGAGGCAACAGGGAGAAGGACCCAACAGAACAAGCTATCTCCTAACTGGGAAGGTCCTTACATAGTTACTCGAGTTGTCAAAGAAGGGACTTACATGATAGCTCATCCAGATGGTGAAGAGTTGAAGCATCCATGGCACGCTACTCACCTCATCATCAAGTACTACTTCTGAAAGTTCAGGCCTACTACTCGGTTCAGGGTTGAGGCAATTCCCAAGATTGAAATTTGTCATAGTTCTAGCTTTCCATTGATGTAAACGTTTCCCCACTTCAATAAAAAGCGCAGTTTATTCGACCAAACATTTTGTTACAACTAACCCCAACAAGCTCGACTCTTAGTCAGCTTCTTTCTAACGAGCTCGATTCTTAATCAGCTCCGTTCCATTAACAAAGCTCGACTCTTAGTCGGCCTAATTTTAGCAAGCTCGATTCTTAATCAGCTTTGTCTACTTAACAAGTCCGACTGTGAGGACCCCGACCCGGAACCTACACGTGTCCCGAGTTGGAGCGTCCTCAAACTAACCCAAATATACTAAACTTTTAAAACTTTGAATTAAACTTCAAACATCAACATCATTAACATTTCCATTTCAAAACAACTCCACTACTCTCCACATCGGAGTAAGAGTGGACCAACTTTGAAAATACTTAAACTGTTTTAGTTACAAAAGATTATGGTTCCAACGTAGAAATTTAAGTTTATAATTACAGAATCCCAAAAGGAATTATAACAAAATATACTTTCTACGCCAACCTAACGTACCCCGACAATACCCAAAAGCTCACTGCCAAACTCCTTCCCGTCCTTACTTGGCCGGTCTGCCTGTCTCGGGATCTAAAACATTAAAGGGAGAGGGGTGAGAATAAATCTCAGCAAGCTATTATGAATGCAGCAATATGCCAGATAAATGCAACACATAACCAGTCACACATAACACATTGGGAAAGCTGTAAACACATTCCATTACCTTGGTTTACCTTTTCCCGTCTGAACAGTAGTCGTACAACATTGGGTATAAAAATACTCCAATATTACAGTGAGCTGCTTAAGCAATACTCACGTCTTATAAGACCCGTTTTTCAGGGAACCAAATAAGACAGTAGCAACTCTGTAAGGCTTTTGGCTCAATACAGATGCTATACCCCATCCTGTGGCCACAGGAGGGGACGGCCACAGATATAACATAATCCGATCACATTAGGTCACACTTCCATAATTGATCGTATTATGTTATACCCCCAAATGTCAGCTGACTCACACATTATCAAGCACATAATAGATACTTGAATAAAATCCACAAAAAGGGATAATCAACATAGCAACATGGTAAAATATACTCATGTCCAACCAATATCATAGTGCAACAATTATTCAATATACTATGCATAATATAAACAATGTAGATGAACTCAAGTAAGGCAAGGAAGTATCATCAATCCATCCTACAAGGTCATTATACATTAATACGAGACCTCTATGAAGGTTAAAGCTCAATTTACCAAGTGGGAGTCACAATCTATAAGTGACCAAACAAGGTTGCTAAACAATTTCTGGTTCAGATTTAAAGTTAAGTTCCTGGGGTCTTGGGCGACCGCCCATACCACTTGGGCGACCGCCCAAGTGGGTTTCCAAATGGTTCCAAGTTTCTGCCTAGATGGGTGACCGCACATGTACCCATGGGCGACCGCTCAGAGAAGAATTCAAAGGGGTGGGCGACCGCCCATACCTCTTGGGCGACCGCCCAAGAGGGTTTTCAAAGGCAATGGTGTTTCTGGACTCATGGGCGACCGCACATGTACCCATGGGCGACCGCCCAAGGCAATTTCCAGCAGACCAAGATTTTCCAAATTCCCTTTTTACCATTTTTCTCTTCCTTTCCAAATTTTCCTTCTACTCTAAATTCAAGAATCAACAAGAAGATTTCCTAGCTTTACTAAGTTCATCCTAAATCGTGCAACCCCAAAGTAAAGAAATTCTAAGCTATTTATCATTCCACATTTTACCCATTTTGTACTCTCTATATCATCTTCTAAGAACATTATCCTCAACCCAATCCATTTACCCATCATCCAACTCATATAAGGTTTCCAAGGTTTGAAACAACTTCATAAGAACAAGCATAACATTTAAGAGTTATGAACATTTAGGAGAAAAGAAATCATAACAACTCACCTTAGGTTTTTAGAATAAAATGTTGATCTTCTTAGCTTGATTTGTTCCTCTAGATGATCCAAACTCAAAAATGCTCTTGGACTTGAAAATGGTGGAGAGATGAGCTAGATACAAGACTTGGAATGGAGAGGCTTTCACAAGGCTCTTTCCATGGAGAATTGTAGAAAAAATGAGAATGATGAGGGAGATGAATAGGAAAAGTAGGGGAAGAGTGAAGGGGAGTATATGGGAGGTATGGGGTTGTAAGAGGAAGTATGGATACATTGACTATTGAGGGGGGAAAGAGTGTAATTTAAGGCAAATGGTACCCTCCCCACCCCAACTCATAATTTCCAAGGCTTTCATCACAATAACAATTTATTCTCCTAATTTTCCAAAGCATTTAAATTAAATTCTCCTACTCAAATGTTTATTCCACATACTTTAATCCTCCTTCCACATTATTTTCATTTCCAACTATTATATTTTCCTTAGAACATTATTTTATTTCCCTATTATTTTATCTAATGCAAGAAATCAAGTATATAAAAATGAACACATAATAATAACAATAATATTAAAAGCATATAATATTATTCTAAAATTGTGCCTAGGGTTAGGGTCGTTACACTCACTCCCCCTTAAAGAAAATTCGTCCCGAATTTTAAAAAGACTTACTTGGATTTTCAAACAACCACGGGTATTTTGCTCTCATCTCCGACTCTAGCTCCCACGTCGCTTCCTCAACAGTGTGATTCTTCCAAAGGACCTTCACTATCGGAATACTCTTAGACCTCAACTCCTTAACTTGGAACTCTAGGACTCTCAAGGGTTCCTCAACATAAGACATGTCCGCTTGGACATCATCAGGGGGAGAACTCAAGATGTGGGAAGGGTCATGGCAATACTTCCTCAACATAGAAACATGGAAAACATCATGGAGTAAGGAAAGAGAAGGAGGTAATGCCAACCGGTAAGCCAAATCCCCAATCTTCTCTAGAATCTCAAACGGACCAACGAACCTCGGAGACAATTTACCCTTATTACCAAACCTTTTGATGCCCGTCCTCGGAGAGACCTTCAAGAATACAAAGTCACCAACTTCAAAAGATAAATCCCGTCTTCTATTGTCGGCGTAGCTTTTCTGTCTACTCTGAACCAATCGCAACGGTCTGTAAAGCTTTTTGGGTCAATACAGTCGTTAGCACACCCACTCTGTGGCCACAGAGGGGAACGGTCACAGGTATAATGAACCCTCAATCACTTATAGAACAAATCAATAATTGATTGAATTCCATTATACCCCCGAATATCAACACGCTCAAGCACATAATAGATACTTGAAATAAATCCACAAAAAGGGATAATAATAATATAACAACATGGTAAAATATACTCATGCTAATCCATACCATAGTGCAACAGTTCATTTAATACACTATGCATAATACCATTAACGAATATGAGTTTAAATAAGGTATCCACATAACCACATAATCCACACCGGGATGCAATATAATCAATATGCCAGATAACCCACAACTGGGATACAATATAACAATACCAAATAATCCACACTCGGGATACAATATAATCAATATGCCAGATAACCCACAACTGGGATACAACATAACAATACCAAATAATCCACACTCGGAATACAATACAACCATATACCAAATAATCCACAATCGGGATACAATATATTGATGTAACACATATACATTACTAATCAACACACTAGTGTGATTATAGTCTCTACACTGTTCAACGAATCACCAAGGTATGGGAGCAAGTAAGGCCAACCTAAACCGTAAACCATTCTTACAAAGTTACTACTCAACCTTGAATAATATTAATAAAGGTGCAAGACCTACTTCCCACAATCCCATTTTGACCAAATAAGACCTCATGGCCTAGCCAAGGCATTCTACTTTAACTTAGGTTAAAAATGATTAATTCATATCTGAAGTAGATTAGATTTCACTACTTTGAAAGGGTTAGGAACCATACTTAGTGGATGTGGTTAAAATTCAGCAAGAAAGGAAACTGGTGAACTTCTGGTGACATGGGCGACCGCCCAAGTCACTATGGGCGACCGCCCAAGAGGGTCTAAAAAGGGTTATACCTTCTGGTGGGTTGGGCGGCCGCTCAAGGGCCTATGGGCGACCGCCCAAGAGGATTTTCTGCACTTCGAAATTTCTAACTCCTTTTCACATATTTTCTTCTCCCTTTTTATAATCTTCCTTAAAAATACCAAAAGGATTTTCTAACTTTACAAACCTCATTTTAAATCATTTAATCCCCAATTAATAAAACTCTAGATCATTTACCACTTGATTCTCCACCCATTTCACTACCACAATTCAAGTTTAAACTTCTTAATCTAACTTAATCCATTTTCTTACACTATTGATCATCTTCCTTAAACAACCACATCATACTATAACATAAACCAATTTCTTAACTACAAGAAGGTTTCCAAAGCATCTAATAACCATTTTAATAATAATAACAACACCAAATAATTCCTGAACATTAATTAGAAGAGAAAATCATAATAACCCCATTCAAGTCATTAACATATTACTCCCATTATATCCTCATTCCTTCAACTTAAACCTTCATATCACAACTAAAATCAATTAAATCTTGAATAATCATTTTACTCAAATAACCATATTAAAAATACAATATACTTTTTCTTTTTATAAAACATTCATTAACACATAAAATGTGCAATATTTAGAAAGAAGTCATAATAACTTACTTAGCAAATATGGAATGGATTAAGGATCTTCTTAGCTTGATGTGCTCCTCTCTTCACCCCGAACACGAAAGTACACCCGGATCATCAAATGGAGAAGGCTTGGATTTATAATAATTTTTGGAAGGAATTATATAAAGAGGTTTCCATGGAGGCTTCCATGGAAAGCTGTAAACACATTCCATTACCTTGGTTTACCTTTTCCCGTCTGAACAGTAGTCGTACAACATTGGGTATAATAATACTCCAATCTTACAGTGAGCTGCTTAAGCAATACTCACGTCTTATAAGACCCGTTTTTCAGGGAACCAAATAAGACAGTAGCAACTCTGTAAGGCTTTTGGCTCAATACAGATGCTATACCCCATCCTGTGGCCACAGGAGGGGACGGCCACAGATATAACATAATCAGATCACATTAGGTCACACTTCCATAATTGATCGTATTATGTTATACCCCCAAATGTCAGCTGACTCACACATTATCAAGCACATAATAGATACTTGAATAAAATCCACAAAAAGGGATAATCAACATAGCAACATGGTAAAATATACTCATGTCCAACCAATTCTGCTGGAAATTGCCTTGGGCGGTCGCCCATGGGTACATGTGCGGTCGCCCATGAGTCCAGAAACACCATTGCCTTTGAAAACCCTCTTGGGCGGTCGCCCAAGAGGTATGGGCGGTCGCCCACCCCTTTGAATTCTTCTCTGAGCGGTCGCCCATGGGTACATGTGCGGTCGCCCATCTAGGCAGAAACTTGGAACCATTTGGAAACCCACTTGGGCGGTCGCCCAAGTGGTATGGGCGGTCGCCCAAGACCCCAGGAACTTAACTTTAAATCTGAACCAGAAATTGTTTAGCAACCTTGTTTGGTCACTTATAGATTGTGACTCCCACTTGGTAAATTGAGCTTGAACCTTCATAGAGGTCTCGTATTAATGTATAATGACCTTGTAGGATGGATTGATGATACTTCCTTGCCTTACTTGAGTTCATCTACATTGTTTATATTATGCATAGTGTATTGAATAATTGTTGCACTATGATATTGGTTGGACATGAGTATATTTTACCATGTTGCTATGTTGATTATCCCTTTTTGTGGATTTTATTCAAGTATCTATTATGTGCTTGATAATGTGTGAGTCAGCTGACATTTGGGGTATAACATAATACGATCAATTATGGAAGTGTGACCTAATGTGATCGGATTATGTTATATCTGTGGCCGTCCCCTCCTGTGGCCGCGGGATGGGGTATAGCATCTGTATTGAGCCAAAAGCCTTACAGAGTTGCTACTGTCTTATTTGGTTCCCTGAAAACGGGTCTTATAAGACGTGAGTATTGCTTAACGGCTCACCGTAAGATTGGAGTATTATTATACCCAATGTTGTACGACTATCGTTCGACGGGAAAAGGTAAACCAAGGTAATGGAATGTGTTTACAGCTTTCCCAATGTGTTATGTGCGACTGGTTATGTGTTGCATTTATCTGGCATATTGCTGCATTCATAATAGCTTGCTGAGATTTATTCTCACCCCTCTCCCTTTAATGTTTTAGATCCCGAGACAGGCGGACCGGCCAAGTAAGGACGGGAAGGAGTTTGGCAGTGAGCTTTTGGGTATTGTCGGGGTACGTTAGGTTGGCGTAGAAAGTATATTTTGTTATAATTCCTTTTGGGATTCTTGATATGTTTGATATGATTTGATTAGTGCTACTCATATCACCAAGATGCATCTTCTTTTCGGAAGCTCATCCTATAAGGACTCCAAGGTTAAGCGTGCTTGACCTGGGGAAATTCTAGGATGGGTGACCCACTGGGAAGTTTCTCAGTGAGCACGTAAGTGAGGACAACACGTGCTGGAAAGACTTGTGGTGGTTTGTGGGGATAGTCCGTCAAATATGATAGCGTTCCGACCCGGTCATCGGGCTCGGGGTGTTACAAATGGTATCGAGCGAGACCCGGCGGAAGTGTGGAGCAAAGTGCGTGCGGAACAAAGTGCACACCGCAGAAGTCGGTGGGAGTCACCTCTTGAATCCGTACGAGCCTCTCTTGGATTCACACCGCCCGGGTTTCCAAGTAGGCCTTCTTGGGACCTGCAAGGATCCTAAGTGGGGGAGATTGTGGCGCCCCAAAAATGTGTGTGCCTGATATGTTTGATATGATTTGATTAGTGCTACTCATATCACCAAGATGCATCTTCTTTTCGGAAGCTCATCCTATAAGGACTCCAAGGTTAAGCGTGCTTGACCTGGGGAAATTCTAGGATGGGTGACCCACTGGGAAGTTTCTCAGTGAGCACGTAAGTGAGGACAACACGTGCTGGAAAGACTTGTGGTGGTTTGTGGGGATAGTCCGTCAAATCTGATAGCGTTCCGACCCGGTCATCGGGCTCGGGGCGTTACACCGACTCTTAGTCGACTTCGTTCTAACAAACTCGACTCTTAGTCAGTCTGTTCTAATTAGCTCGATTCTCAATCAGCTTTACCCCTAAAAACAAGTCCGACCCAGGATCGACTTCGTTCTAATAAGCTCAATCCTTGGTCAGCTTTAATAGTTTGAACAAGTTCGACTCATAGTCAATCTCGTTCACAAAAAGTTACTCAAGTCTGAGGTCGACTAAATCAGTAAAGATCAAGTCGATCCTAGGCTTAAGTTGACTCATTCATCCTATTAAATCTAGCTCGACACCTACATGTAAACATCAAAAGCATACAATAAAGGGAGGTCAGCTACGATTAGATATAAATAAGTCTCCCAAAGGCGGGCCAAGACTTATACAAAACAAAAAGTTATGATGTTTCATGCCTCCCAAAAACAGGGCCAAGGCATTTAAATATCTAATAAAACAAAAAGCAAAAAGTGTTTTGGGGCTTGTTCCATTACACAAAGTTCGTTTCAATTCAAACAGCATGGTCCGGGGCATTGGAGTCGTCATTGGCAGCTCGTTCCTCATTGATTAGTCCATGTTGCTGAGGGCTCAAGGGTTTACCCGACTCGGAGAAAACCCGTTGATCGAACTCACCCTCTACCTCCATCTCCTCTCTATCCTCTGAATCAGCGAGCTCCTGCAAGGCCACATCAAAGGTCCTAGGAGCCAACTCTGGAGCCACCCAAGGCTCACAATGTTCTTCTTGGTCTTCTTGAGCAATGTGGGCTAGATCATCATCATTATAAGGCACCAATGAGTGACCTCCTCTAGCTGCCATGTCATACTGGGGGGCATAGGCCCATCGAGCTAGCTGCTCCAAAGAAACATCAGAGTCAGGGTCGACTAAAGCCCGACGGGCCATATGACGCTTACCCAGCTCTAAGAAGCCCCTAGCTTTAGCAATAATGGCATTGAAGTACTCATCCCCGTCCTTAAACTTTTCAACGGCATCCTTAGCAGCAGCAATAGCAGCGGCCTGAAGGTCTTCTTGCCATTTTACCCGTTCGAGTCGACGTTCTTCATGCAGCTCGACTAAGAAGGCGTCCTTCTCCTTCAGAAGCTTGGAAACTGTTGCCAGCTCCGTCTGAGTTTTCTCCAGCTCCTTCTTCTCAGCATCCTTCTCTACCTCCACCTCCTTTAGCTTGGACTCTGCAGCTTCAAGATCGGCCAAGGCTTTCTTCTTCACCATCTCCATGGCATCAAACGAGTTATCCAAGTCGTTATACTTCTCTCTTAGCTCACGGCAGGTTCTTGTGACTTCTTGGACAAGTCCTTAAGAGCCTGCCTCTCCCTCTCAATGGAGGCCCTCCAAGAGCTTTTAGCTTGCTCGACCATGGTGAGATTCTACATTCATGGAAATCAGAGAAGGGTTAGCTCGGAGATCAAACTAACAAACTAAAGGAACAAGCGACAAGGCAAAAAAGAAAAATAAAGGATTACCTCGCAGTGCGCCATCCCAGAACGAGCTGAGAATTCCTCAGGGGTAATCCCCTTATCGTGAAAGTGGGCTAGGGAGGTCGACGTCAATGGCCCTCCTAACCACAACCCGGCCTGTGCTCATATCCGGATAGCGTCGACTAAGCCGTTAACCCCATGAGAGGGGGCACGTCACTCGACCTCCTCATTTGGTCCTCTAGAGATTCTTGGATGGGGGAGAAGAGGCTGCGGAGGCAAATGGGCTTCGAGGAAACCGACTTTCCCTTCTCGCTCTTGACCTTTTCCTAGAGTTCAAGGGCAGGTCGTCTTCATCCACCATCACATCATCTTCATCAATATGTACAACCTCCAGAGGTCTAGCTTCGACTGTGCCCGCACCAGAAGTCGTAGCGTTAGCATCAGGAGTTGGATCGGAGCTCAAGCTGGGCTTATTGGACTTGTTGGAGTCATTACCATCCTCAGTCGCATCCCTAGTGTGACTGCTACTTCCCAAGGGGTCCTCAGATTCAACCTCCTCCATGGGAATCATTCCAACATTATCCTTAGACAGCAGATCATTCCTCCTCGCAGCCTCTCTTTCTCTATTAGCTCGAGCGTTGGCAGCACCATGGGCTTTTCTAGCTTTCTTCCTGTCTGATACCACCAATATATGACCCATATTTGCCTCTTGCTCAGGGGTCAGAACTGCACAAAAAATCAAGGTGACAGACTATTAGTTCGAACCAAACCACCATTTGCGAGCTTCAATTTCTATTTATGAGTTCGACATACACGAGCTAACCCATCTAGATGCGAGTTAAACAACTAACGAGCTAAAGGTTGCATACACAATTCAAAGTGTTTCTACATACAAGACACGAGCTAACCATGGGAAAGCAAAGTGTTCTACATGCAATGTTCTACATACGAGCTATAGTTCTATGTACGAGCAAGTCATGTACGAATCATAAGATCTAGCACACAAGTATCACAACCAAGTCAAACTATTCATACATTCAAAGTTAACAGATAAAGGGCGAGTAAAGAAAGACAGAACAAGGATATCTTATCACCAGCATGCTCCCCATTCTATTTGCAATAGTTGGCAGTCTTTTTACAACGTTGGCACTTGTCCTCGAACTTAGCCAACGCGTGGGTAACCCAGTCGGGATATATTGTGCCCCTACCAATGGCCACCAAGGGTTGCACTTCCCCCTCTCCAGCCATCATCCCGGCTTGGATGAAGTTATATTTGGTGGTGAGCAGACTCTCCCAACTAAAAGAACCCTTGTCAGCTAGTCGACACAACTTCTTATATAATTCAAAGTGCTAGAGTGGCTCCCAATAGTTCCTCTCATCTAAGGGCTCTGTATCCTCAGTTGGCAAAGGAAATTCCCATCCTAACCTACTCTCTACTACAACCACATGCGTGTTCCATCCACTATGCTTGCTGGGAAGGTTCGTGAAAAGCGTACGAGAATTGGGTTTAGAGGGGGTACTGATGGTCATCTCCTCTCCACTGTACTTGATACAGAAGAATTCCTTGAAGACCCTCATGCATGGTTCATATCCTAGAAACCTACACACCATAGCGAAGCATACTAAAACCCTACAGGTATTGGCTCCAAGCTGAAGAGGTAAGGCATTGGCACACTCCAAGAACTCATTGATGAAAGGGTCAAGTGGTAACCTAAGGCCAGCCACAAATTGGCCATAGAAGAAAGCTACCCTAGTGGCATCCCTGGCAAAAGTCGACTTAAACTGATCCATGAAATCCTTTTTGCTATAGATGGTTACTCTGTAATCCTCCTTACTCACCTCTCAGAAGTCATAGATCACACTATACCTAGAGGGTAAGTTTTTCTTTCCCCGCAATGGCCCTTGAGGAATGTAGCCTCTCTCATTCTTCCCGGGCACCACAGAGGACCCAAAAGCATCCACTATTCGAGGAATTGAAGAGGTTGAAGCCGTGTTCCCCTCCAAAGTTGCCATATCTGTACAAGAAGAAGGAGAAACAGGGGAGTCAGACCTATGATCATGTTCGGGAGTCCTGTCTAGGGGCAACCTACATAAGGGCGACCTAGACTCCCCCGGGAAACCTTTCCTATCCCTAAGGAATGACGGTTTATGGACATCCCTAACATAAAACAGGGCAATGTGATCGAGTAATTCATGGAAAAGATGAAAAGAGACAACATTTGAATCGTCGATTGTCAGTTCACCTACACCCATTCCTAGGGGTAACCCTATCTCGCTAAAGTTCAGTCCCCACCTGGTTAAAATAGAGGCACACTCGTTCAAGGTCATCTCTCTCCACTCACCGTTTATGTGCTTACATACACGACGATTAACAGTACAGTACCCGTACCAAGCTCCTGGTTCACTACTGAAGGTTCTAGCCATGGCGGAAACCAAAACAAAGCAGAAATTAAAGCCCTAATGCAAGTATACGAGAGAAATACCTCAATTGATCGCAAAAAGGGAAGCTGTTGCCAAAGACGAAAGCTCGGATTAAATCCTAATGTTGCTCCGCAATTATCGCCAACAGGGTATGAGAGCTTGAAGACGGTAAAAATTCTAAACGGGGAAGGATTCTGCTATTTGTATTTTCCGAAATTGGAAAAGGAAAGGGAAAATTCAAAAATTAATTTCCATATTAATTGGGAAAACAGTTCCCAAGACGGATTATCAAACGTCTAATTATAATCATTACCAAATACGGCGCTCCTTCATCTCTGGCCGTTCATCGTCGACGTCCAGGATTGTGCCACGTCATCTTGTGTCGAACTAAACCTCAGGACGAATAGCGACCTGCGAGTAACAGCAATATCCGTCGAGATTTCCTTAACTTCCTAGTCGACAAAGTCAACTCGAAAGTTGGGGGCCACTGAACATACTAAAAGTGTCGAACTGGACCAAGCAAGTAAAGCCCAAACACAGACAGCCGTGGCATCCACATCCTTGGTGGAGCTGGCCCAATTACCATAAGGCCCAAGGCCCAACAACAGCATCTGTCGATCTAAGCTCATTGTCCGACCTCCAAGGTCCCGACCTAGCTTGATCCGAACCAATGATCCATACTACCCTTCGGGTACGAACCATGCTCTACCCGCCAGTCAGGTCGACCATTCCACAAATGGCGACCTCGACCTAATCACCAAGTGTCGACCTAACAGATTGGACGCACATGAGTCAAACCTTTCCATAACCGGTTCCCTACAAATCAGGAGCCGTTACCAGACACGTTCACATTATTTGTAACTGTCCCTAAAATCTCGGAGCTCATGCAGCACTACCAAATATACAACTGTCTTTACCTATAAATACTTCATCACTATCACCTAAGTGTGAGGTAATCGCCATTTTGTTATCTCGAATTCATTATTCAATACATTTTGAGCTATATTCAATCGTAATCTTACTCTCACGCCCGAGGGTCTAAGCCGAGACACATCCGGCTAGTCGTGGGTTCTTGTTTTTCGGAGTCGGGGAGTCGAGGTGATTAGTCCCGCCACGTGGAGGATTACTAATAAGCACAATTCCTACGGCATTAGGTATATATATATATATATATATATATATATATATATATATATATATATATATATATATATATATATCAGACTTGGTTTTTGGCAAGAAAGAAAATTTTGGACGACACTGTTCACGGCTACTGTTGCTAGAGGGAAGGACCGAACACTATTCTTTGGGAAAAAGAGGACAAACTCCATATTTTTATTACGATTCGATTCCAGGTTTTATGTATTGCTACTCATATTTTGTGATTTCGATCATGAATATGAGTAGCTAATTTTTCTATTTCATGGATTGGATGTAGTAGTTGTCGAATTTCTATGCTAGTCCTATTTTAATTCTTCCAAACTTTCTCGTTCTTATTTGATGAAATATTTATTATTCAATTTATTTGGTTAGATTGTTGCACTACCGTGGACAATTTATATAAAGTTCACTATCTCATCAATTAGGTTTAATTGTTGACCTACCGAAATTTAAGAAAATCTAGATTCATATATTTCTTATTTGCTTAATGAATTTCTTGAATATTGTTTTGACCTACCGAAATTTACAATACGATAGAAATATTGGAGTTGCAATTCGAACACCAAACGTCTCAGCCCTTAGTCAAGTGAAAGAATCTTTGAACAAGATTGTTATTTTTATTATCTCTTAAACTCTAGCATAGAAAGAAGACAACTATGAAATTCTATCCATAAATCCTTTTAATCTGGTTAAATTCTTTTTTACTTGTTTGCTTGTTTTCTTCAGTTTCAGTACTTTAGTTTATTGCTTTAGTAGTTAATTAATCAATCAAATCAAAACCTCTTTTTCTTTGTTATTTTTTTACATTAATTAAATCAATTTGTTCAACACATAAATCTCTGTAGTTTGATCCTTACTTTTGTATATTGCTACTTCGATAACTTTTACACTTGCAAGATTTTTATTACAAGAGAATTTTATCCATCAATAGTATTATTATGTTATTAAAGAGATTAAGTACAAAATTATAAATTATAAAGGAAGTTTCCTTGATATATACTCCCTCCGACCCACACCTACGTGCACATTTTGCCATTTTGGGCGTCCCAAACCTACGTGCACATTTTCTAAAATGGAAAAGAATATTTACTATCCCCTCCATTCATTCTCTCTCCTACATTATTTTTATACTCACAACACCATTACAATTTACTATTCATTCCACTCATTCTCTGTCCTATTTTACTTTCACACTCCCAACACTTTCAATATAATACTCCCTCCTTAATTTACGTGCAAAAGTCAAAATGTGCACCTAGATCCGGGACGGAGGGAGACTTCATTGTAACTTCATTGTAATTTATGTTTGAGGTATTGAAATATATTCCCCGTTACTTCTCATTTTTTTTTGTTGCTTACTATTCGGGTCCGCTCCCGAGTTTTATCAGGAGAGAAAGGAAAGGAAGAGGAGTGAAGAGAAAAGAAGAGAAGGGAAGGGAATTCAAGATTTCCCTTTAGTGCTCCCGAGTTTAGCAAGAAAAGGGAAGAATTTTTTTTTTAAATTACACTTGTATCCTTAATGAAAGAAGGAGAGAATTATATTTGAGGGGTAAAATAGGTATTTCAAAAATATTTGTTAATGAAATTTTGAATTCCTTCCACTTCTTTCCATTTTTGGGAGGAAATGAAAATTTTCCACCCTTTCCTCCCACTTCCCTCCTAAAAAAAAACTAGGAAGCACACATTTTCCTTCCCCTTTCTTCCATTTCTTTTCCTTTCTCCCCTATTTTAAACTCGAGAGCACGCCCTTCGTTCAGCTGAATTTTCTTAAGGAATGTTGCAATCATTTTGTTACAATTCGTTCAGCTGAATTTTCTTAAGGAATGTTGTAATTTATGTTTCTTAAGGATGACTTAATTAAGCATACACGACAGGTGGTTTAGCATGAATTTGATTGGCTTATAATTAATGAGCTCATTTTCAACGCTTAAATGGAACAATTAGGTCCATTCATTCTTGAAATTGCTGCTTATTTTCAATTGCGAGCGGACTCTTCTTTGTTTTATTTAGGTGTTCACACCTGTCTTTCTAAGACTATCCTCATCATCATCATCTTTGATTTGGACTGATTCAATTTCAAATAAAATATTAATTTTTTTTACTTTCATATACATACTCCCAACTTTATATAATTTATACTCCTATCAGTGATTCAACCCAACCCAATCCAGCCCAACCTTTTAAAAATAAAATATTTATTTTTTCTTTACTTCAACTTACCTAAAATACTTATCATTTTATTTTTTAAAATAATGTATTAATAATAATATTTTTAAAATTGCCCGTACAATTATTAAAAATAATTACCCATACAATTATTAAAAAAAATAAATTTTGATATATTTTTTATTTTATTATTTTATATAATTATATAAAATATATTAATTTTAAATACTCCTGACCCAACCACAAGTCGGCCAGTTGCCCCGGTTGTGCAATTACTTGACTTTCTATTTTTTATTTTTTTTTGTTAATTTTGTCTTTAGTGGTGACTCTACCTCCAGGATCACCAATGTGCCTAGTCTTAGCTCCATCGGCCTAATATGTTTATGCCTGCAAGTTACTGAAAAGGCTGGTGATGATCGAATATTTGAGTTGCAGGCTCCACTAGCTACCAAATATAGCGAAACATATTAATAGGATCAAAATTGGGCTATTTGAGTGGCATAGTATTAATATGTCTTAACATCTGAAAGTCTGAGGTTTCATCTCACGTGTAGCGGGCTTTGTCAAACCTTTCAACGTAAATTTATCAATCGGGTGGCGCGGAGTAAAATCGTGGGTCGTTGGACCTGTGCGTGTAAAAAACTTGCTCTGATACCATCTTAAAGTCTGATATTCCACCTTAAAATCAATTGGCGTCAAGGGGAGTTGCCCAGAATCTTTATATATTATAGACAAGGTTTGTCAATTCTCAATGTGGGATAATATCTCTAACAAAAATAATATTACTGCAAATTTATGGATATGCTATAAAGTTTGATTTTATGATTCTGATCTTAAGACTTACGGTCATTAGAAATAATATCATGATGATGATGTCATCCAAACATATTTATACATTATTAGACAATTATAATGCATAAAATAAAAAGATAAGATCTGAATTTAGTATCTCACATTTTTTAATTTTGATCATACATTTTAATTCTAAGTAAAAGATTTATTATCGCATCTCGACAACTCACTGTAGCCTAACAACAAACCGGGGCATAAGACTATCAGAGCGGTTCCTCCTCTATAAACCTCCACCCATAGTCACCTCCCCTTCCCTCACAGACACGGGCGGATCCATGATTAAAATGGAGGGGTCACAAATTACATTTTCAAAAAATTCAAAAAAGTAATTGTTTTTACATTAATATCTACATCGATTCTTCCTTTTTTGCCAAGGGGGTGGGCTGAACTAGTTAGTGAGGGGTGCACTTAGTAATTTTTTTAATTTTTTTTTATATGTCAACATTGGTTTTGGGGGGTTCACAACCACCCCGGTGACCTTGTGTCCACCCCTGCTTACAGCTCTTACCTTCCTCCTTTTCCATTTTCCATTTTTCATCAGACTATCTTCATCAGTGACCCAATCCAACCCAACCTCAAATAAAATATTAATTTCTCTCACTTTCATATACACAACTCTCAACCTTATATAATATACTAGTACATGCCCATGTCCAAGGCCACGTGATTTTTTAAAAAAAAAAATTAAATTTTTTTTTTTAAATTAATTTTTTTAAGGGCAAAATGGGAAAGGGACAAAATAGTGAGGACAAAATGGGAATTTCCGCGGATGCTACTGTTCATACAACTGTTCACAAGCCTTCTCTCATTTATACTATAGATACTCCCATCAATGACCCAAATCAAACCCAACCTTTAAATAAAATATTTATTTCTCTTTACTCCAACTTACCTAAAATACTTATCATTTTATTTTTTTAAATAATGTATTAGTAATAATATTTCTATAATTATCCGTACAAGTATTAAAAATAATTACCCATACAATTATAAATTTATAATTTACTTGACAACAAAATGAAAATAAAATAGATAAAATAAAATTATGAATTTTGATACTCCCTCCGTCCCGGACCAAGGGTTCATCTTTCCTTTTTGGTCTGTCCCAGATCAAGAGTTCATTTCCATAAATGGCAAGTTTTTGAATATATTTATACCCTTATCAACTCCATATATTTACAAAAAAACCATTCATTATACCCTTATACATTCTCTCTCCTATTCCCTACCACACATTTAACTACTATTCCTCTCACTCATTCTCTCTCCTATTAAATATTTTTAACTTTTACATTCTCTCTCCTATTCTCCACCACATATTTAACTTTTACATTCTCTCTCTTATTTTCTACCACACATTTAACTACTATTCTCTATCTCATATTTAACTTTTATTCATTTTTAAAAAAAATTCTTAAGAAGTGTGAAATCCACCCCATATACCCATGGTCTGAGACGGAGGGAGTATATTTTTTATTTTATTATTTTATATAATTATATAAAATATATTAGTTTTAAATATATATTTATATAAATACATGCCACCCAATCAATCATTGGGTGACGTGTATACACTTTTTGATGACGAACTTGGGCCAATTTCAGATTTGATTGTCGGTTGTGATTTTTCATGAATTTTTTATTTTTTTTCTTTCTATCTTTGACCCATTGGAAGGTCACGTAGTATTATAAATACTCTCCTTTTACCTTTCATCTACTCATTCTTGAAAGAGAAAAAAAAAAACTTCAAATTCCTTTGCTACAAATTCACAGAAGAATGGCCCCAGCAAAAAGAGGGAAGATCAAGGCACGAATAATGGAAGAAATCGCAGATGCCGTAGCCTCTATGGCCTCTAAAGCTGGGGAGAAATTAGCAGGTCTCATCAAGAAAGAAGGAACTGATTCCGGCACAGGTGGTGGCTCTCCCGCTTCAACCCCACCCACATCCCCAAACAACAATGATGGTTGATCTTCATCTCAATTCATTGAATTGAACATCTTCCACTATATAATTAGAGGTGTGCTGCTTATTTCTTTTTCCTTTTCTTTTTTTTGTTTATACTTCCTCGTCCCAAAATGATACCTTTTGTTGTCAATACAAAGGTAATTTAAGCAAACCATCAGGCTTTGGCCTGGTGGCCAGAGCTCGTGGTTCGATCCCCCCAGAAGTTAGAGAGAAGACTTTCTCTCCCTAGGATTTCCTTGGCGTTTCTGTGTGTATGTGTGAGTAGTGAAAAAAAAATGTGTAAAAAAAAAAAAAAAGGTAATTTAAGCAATAAATTTAGTTTAACGTACTTATCATAATGAATTTTTTTTTATTGATACACCATTATAAATACTATCAATAATAAATTTTAAATTTTTATTAGTATAATTAAATAGAACTGAAATTATTGATCAAAGTTTTTTTTTTTTTTTTTTACCCAGGTGATCCCAGCTTCGCCGGACTCTTCCTTTGTTATTTCAGGTTATAGAAAAGGGATAATAAGCTTGAGGAGGCATATATTTATTGTTCATGTTCATTTAATTCCTCTGTTTTTATAGGTCCGTTTGATTTAGCTTATTGATATGTGCTTATGACTGATAACTGATGACTTATGACCAGAGCTGTCAAAATCGAGCCCGGCTCATAGATCCGGTCCAGCCCACCCGAATTTTTAAGGGTCTGGGCCTCAAAAAAATTAGAAGGCCCGAAAAAACCGGGCCTCTTTGGCCCGGCCCGGTAGGCCCATAGACTCATGCGGCCCAAACATGAAAAGCCCGAAAAAGCCCGGCCCGATAAAAAATAATGACCAAAAAATCTTTAAAAATTATTACAGACTAAGTTTTTTAAGAAAAACTAGTATGTCACCCGTACGTTAAACGCACGAGAAGAACACTTTTTTAAATTAAAGTTAACCAGCCAAAAAAATTCATAATTTTGATAAACATAAATTTGAAACAGTTAATGATCTAAATTAAAGAAAGATATACTTATATAAATATTCCAAACACCTATTACTATTACAAATTTTGGAAAATTTTCTTATAGACAACATTTGTAGTTTCATTGGTGAGGTTTCCATCCTCATCGCAAATTAATACCTTAAATCCATGGCGATTTGTGACCCTAGATAATGCAACGTACTACTGATCATGACTGAAAATAGGTCTTTTCAAGAAAATGCCAACATTGGAAAGAGATTGACCCTGACTTTTATTGATTGTCATTGCATATGACACAACCAACGGAAACTGTCGTCTCTGTAATTTGAATAACAACCGTATATCTGTTGGAGTTAATGTCATTCTCGGAATAAATACTTTATCACCAACATTATTTCCGTTTAGAATCTTTGCTTCCACAACATGATTTTCGAGCCTTGTAATGATTAATCGCGTTCCATTACACAAGCCCGAACAATGGTCAATGTTTCTCAATAACATGACTGGTGTACCAACCTTTAAATGGAGTTCATGATTAGGCAAACCAGAACACTTGATAGTGTTTAAAAACTCGGTCGAATGAAGATCAGCAAAGAAACTGGAGTTATCTTCAGATTAGGCAAACCAGAACACTTTAATATGTAATTTTCTCAAGATTTGAAGACTTGAAGACCTGAAGATTTCCCTATCAGTTTGTGAGTATACTTTATGAAGCCTCCCTAACCGGTTGACCACTCAACCGGTAAGCCGCCTAACCGGTCACTACCTAGCCGATGTCCCTCACCGGTTATGTCACTCATTCTCTAACCGATCTAGGCTTAACCTGCAAGCTTCCCTCAGCAGCTAGCCGAAGCATTAATTGTCCCCAACTACCCAGCTATCAACTTTAGCTGAAGTTGGTAAAGCAGCATGCTGAAAAGACATCTCTGCAACATGTCAGTACCTCTTTGAGGAATGTCAAGTAACCAGTACTCACATCCCCCTCAACCACTCAATGGAAATCCTCTCTATCCAATCGCAGGCATTAAATGCAAAGATACTCTCATTTAATGTCTGCCAGTCCAAGTCATCATTACAACCTCTTCAAAGACAACGACTCCTTTTTGAAGTTCACTATAAATAGCTTCCCCGGAGCATTGAAGATGGTTGGTGCATTTAAAATCCTTGAGAGTGAGTTGCCAATAACTACCAACCTGCTAATCCTCTAGTTCAAGGCATTCAATACAAGTTTCCACACTCACTAGACATCTCTGTAGGACATACACTGAGCACCTTCAATCAATTCTGTTGTGTTCCTCAACAAGACTACATATGGAACACATTGATTGAATCACACACAACACCCTAGAGAAATCGGCTCAACTTGTGAGCACATCTCTAGAAAACACCAGGTCTTTATTGTAGCACGATCCATTAGTGGTCACTTTACTTTTAGCAGCCTTCAATCATTGGCTTGCAACTTGTAATAGGTAGGAACCATTAATAGCATTGCACTTTCACAAATCTAAGTTCTGACCAAACTTGGTAGAGGACGTATCAGTTATTTAACACTGTGAACCTCTTCAAACAATGTGTCATTTCCTTGTGTGTTTGTTTATTTCTTGTGTAGTTGTAACTGGTTTATAATCTCTCAACTAGTCACAACCTATTGACTCTTACTACTGCTTATTGTTTGGCTTACTGGAATGATTATTTACCTTGTTGCATGAAATTTTAACTTACCTTTTGAAACTCCTTCCCTTACCGATTTAAGTACTTCCCTAACCGGTACCTTTTTCCGCTGTGCAAACTTTACCTCGCCGGTTAGCAATAGTGTGACTTAACATTTTCAAAGAAGGAAAGAGTTTTAGAAAAAGTATTAACAGGCTATTCACCCCCCCCCTCTAGCCTGATTCCTACCAGTTGGGCCTAACAGCTAGCATGCTCACACCGACTAAAACACACTAACTGAATTAATTAATTGTTTTTGGTTGCAATGAATGTGAGGGGTATTGTATTGTGACTAGTACTCCTACCCGTGCCTATGACACGGTGACAGTATAAAAAAGAAGAAAGACCCCCATTCAATTTTGTCTTACTCTTGAAAAACACCCCTTAATCCCGCCTCTATCCTCTTTCTCGTAACCCCCAACTCAACCCACTATCCAATACCCTCTTTACTCTAATCCCCACTGAATTTTATAGGATTTATTTTCTTATAAATTTAATGTCAATCATTCATTTTTTAAGTACTACCAAAAAAAATTGTCTATATGTAGCAAACAAAAGAAAACATGTTGCAAAATAAGGTGGTGTTTTCAATTCCCACCAATCAAAGTCGCAATTCTTAGAATACGTAGCTCCATCTGTTGCATAAATCGACAATTGCATGTTTCCTACATCTATTGTGTAAATCAACAACAAAATTTCTCAAGTAGGAATGTATAACTCTAGCAAATTTGCGAAACCATTTTTCACATAAGAAATACCAGTGTTCTAAAAGACCCCGCCTAAGGGCGCTTAGGCCCCGCCTAGGCGCTAGGCCCCTCTCCAACGCCTAGTTCTAAGCCCCGCCTAGGTTCCGACTAATCCCGACTAGTCCCCGCCTAGGTGCTAGGCCCGGCTCCGCCGCCTAACATCCGCCTAGCGCTTTTTAGAACCTTGAGAAATACTAAAGTACCTACACATTCCTGGTTTTCTCCTCTCCACCCTTCTTCCCCTTCTCCTTCTCGTAGGCAACACTATCACACGACCACTATTGGCCTTGTTGCCATTACCAATGCTTGCACAATCTACACCAACCTCTTTAACTTCCTCACCAATCCCTTGGTGTGAATTGCTCCTTTCAATGCCAACAGAATAAATCAAGAAACAAATAAGGGAAGTATATCAAGATTAGACAAACATAACAATCAAATTATAAACAATGAAGGAGAAATTAATCATGAAAATATATCCCGATTAAACAAACATAACAATCAAATCCAAAACAATGGAGATACTAACACACATGAATGCAGTAATAGTAGATTAAAAATTGATAAAAAAAATCTAACAGTAAAGCATTAAAATATGAGACATCAAACAATTATCTGTGAAGATATCATGCTTAGTGGGGATATAATTAAATTAGTTGCAAAATTATTATCAGTTCCAAAAAATTTTAGCCCGTTAATTATACCCACATTCCAAAAGCTAAAATAAATTCAGTAAAATTCAAAAACGTTGAACAATCAAAAGCAGCAAAAACCTTGATTGGTGGGAACTTAAAGAAAATTAGTAACAAAAACCAATATGAGTTCCCACATTCCAAAAGCAAAAGGCTAAAGCCAAGAAACTACAAACATCGAAAATTAGTTGCAACAACATGCAATAACATACCGCTTAGTGAAAATTGAATCAAGTTAGCTGCAATATCCAAGAATCAAGATGGGGGATAGAGACTGAATTATACTCTCCCAATTCCAAGACTCTTGCAAATTTATTTAGTGTGAAGGCTCAAATAGTTCCCCCAAGCTATCGAGTTACAACAATATTGGGCGCCTGTTTACTAAAAAGTGCTATAAGAAATATTTGTTCCCTATAGAAAATAACCAAGATGGTCCATATTTTAGGTAAGGCTCATCTCATTGACAACTCAACTTGTGATATATCACACAAAGTATAAAACCTCAAGCAAGTAGGTGCCTTCGGTTTTGCTGAAAGTGGTTCTTGGCATAATTCTTTTCTTTGCATAATTTTCTTTGTTCATAGGAGCAACTAATTTGACACTTGGGAGGTTTCAAGCAACAAACCTTTTCTCGGCTAAGTCCTTGTCACTTGACGCACTCGTTCCAAAATAACTGATTGCCAATTTCAAAAAATTGCATGTTATAGGGAAAAATATCTTGCATCTGTCTCAAATACTTATTTCAAATATATACTTGAATAAAGAATCCTATTATGTTTTCTTCGAGATTCATGTTGTGACTAAAGGCAGAGCATCACACACATTTAGTTTCATCAGAGGCTGCAGTTTGGGCATCATAAATAACAGATGGGCATCATAAATAACAGAAAGGATGAAGAAGTAAATATTGTTGCAACATAATGGCTTTTCCTTAAAATCAGAATTACTAAAAAAATTACCAGAAGAAAACACTTAAAATGAAAGAGACGAAAGAAGTATGAGAAAAAAGAGAAGTACTCCCTCCGTCCCAAAATGAAGTCTAAGAAGAGCAAATTTGAAATATTTTTGAGCATTCATTTTGGACAAAGGGAGTAATAGGTTTAATACGTGTGACTTATTCTTTTTCAATGCTGCAATAGCAATATAGGGAAATACATTGTTGTAAACTGATATTTCTTGGGAGTAAGGCAAAAAAACTTTAGCGTCTCTAATTTCATTCCAATAATGAACAACCAGCCATTAATGTGCAAAGCATAGCAATTAGTAATAGGTATCAATTAGTGTTGTAGTTTACCAAATCAACATATATATAAATTGAACATGAGAACTTAAAGCCACCAACGACCATAATTTTTAGGAAAAGGTTTGTTTAATGTGATCATGCCATAAACTACACAAAGATTAACGAAAATTCAATGGGAACCCTTAAACTGAGCAAAAGAGATATTAGATCCTCTCATCTTGGATTATGATGTTTGGCAATGATCGTTCTATCGCCGTCCTTGCTTGTTTGTATTCTCACAGCACCTGACCACCTCCCTCGCCTTTTTTAGAAAGTTTATTCATTTTCTTAGTTACCCTTTCAATTCCTTCCTTTTTCGGCACAATTTCTGCCTACTCTCGCCTTTCTTAGAATGATTATCCATTTTCTTACTAACCCTTTCAAGTCATTCCATTTTCAGCACTCTTTCTGCAGATTTCACTTGACTATTCTACCTTTCTTGGAAGTTGCATCCATTTTCTTACTAACTCTTATAATTTCTCTCATTTTAGGCACATTTTTCGAAAACTTAACCCGACTAATTTAAGCTTTCTTAGGAATTCTATCAACTTTCTTACTAACCCCTTTAATTCCTCCCGTTCCCATTACATTATTCATAAAATTCTTGTCTTTAGAAAATGATAAAATCCCATAATCAACTTCTCTTCTTGAACGTCTATTCTCCTAAACAACTGAACTCACATTATTTTCTACAACTTTCCTATCAACCCTTTTATCTTTAGACCCTACAGAAGAAACCACATGAATTATATCCACTTTCTTACTAACCCATTTAATTCCTCCCCTTTACATTCTTCATAAAATTCTTGTCTTTATAAACTGATAAAACCCTAAAATCAATTTCTCTCCTTGAATGTCTATTCTCCTGAACACACATTATTTTCTACAATTTCCGTATCAACCCTTTTATATTTAGACCCAACTGAAGAAACCACATAATCAGTTTTATCAACAACTCCCCCATTTCTGATTTTTTTTTCCGAGTGTTCTTGCTCTGTAATTCCCTATTTGTATCCTCTAAAATCTATAATTTTCTATGATGGAGGAAATCTAATACTGGTAATTATTTCCATACAAGGATTGTTAACATTATAAAATTTATAATAAATATGACAATTGTGGGGGAGAAAAAAAGAGAGGATAAAGAGCGTAGTATACCCTTACAATCGAAGAGTGATTTATAACTCTGTTTCCTTCCTCAAATGGCTGTGCCTGAGCTAATAAAAAAGGATATACAAATATTAGACCAAATCAATTAACCCTAGTATGAAGCTTGATAGAACACTTTTAGATCATTAAAACCTAACCTAAACCACATAATTTCAGATGGAATTACAAAAAAATAAAAATCAGACTTCGAAAAAATTGAGCGGCAACGTCGAAGACTGATAGGATGATTTGGAGGAGAGAATTAAGAGATTAAAATTTGAAGGAAAGGAGTTACAATACCCGGCTGGTGAATCGATGAATAAATTCTGACCATTGTCGTTGCCAGCCTCACTTATCTCGGTATCGTTATTGGTCGTCTTTGTGATTCGGGGAATATTTTTAATTCAATCTCAGACCCTCTTTGTCTTTTTTTTTAGAATGAATCTCAGTCCTTCATTGTGTGACGGTTATTTATGAGCTCTATTGTAATATAGACTAGTATTCTCTGACCCGTGCCAATGGCACGGGGACAGTATGCATGGGTGATCAAGTGAAGAAATTAAAATATAAACACCATTATAAGTATCCAATTTCTTAAATTTCCTAATATCTCAAAATTCATGAAAATAGAATAGCAAACAATCACAAACTATAAATTGATATTGCCTAAGTTTATTCTTAATTCTTGCATCAACTTGAAAGTATATGCATTTTGGCAAACGGAAGTTAGTCATGAAACTAACTTCGGGTAATATGTCATGTGAAATGATCAAATTGTCCCTTAAAAAAAGATGTCCATGATATATGACTTGGAAAAATAACATCATATTTTTTTATTTGCAACAGATTATAAAAACAAATACTCCCTCCGTCTCGAAAAAATTATATCACTTTGACTTTATTAGTCAACTCAATTGAATTTTGACCGTAATTTTATGAAAATTTAGATATTTTTATTCAATTATAAAAATTTTTATTGTTTTGGCATTAAAAATACTATCAACAACAATTTTTAGAATTTTATGGAAATATCTATATTTTTCTATAAAATTATTCATATTTTTTTATAAAAATATGTCAAAATTTGATTGAGTTGATTTTGTGAAATAAAGGGAGCGATCGGATCTACACACTTTTATTTATAAAAAGAATATTACAAAAAGTAATCAAAATCCATGTCAGTTAAATTGTAAATTAAGAGAAAGTAAGACAGTCGGTACACACAACCAGACCACTTGCTTGTTTTCTTTCCATTTACATTTGAATTGAAAATCTTGGTACACGTCAATTTCCAAATAATAGTTATGTATACTATTACTACATTATTATACTCCCGTACAATCCCACGCGAATGAAAAATTTTAGTCAAATTAATGTAACTTTGATCAATAATTTAAATAAAAAATAGTGATTCTAATAAAAAATTATTTTTTTATTATAACACAATTAATAAAATTTTCAATAATGATTTTTAAATCAATAGTTAAAATTATTGCAATTTGACTAAAAGTCTCGTGATGGAGGGAGTATGTATTGAAATAGAAATCACCAATCTACGGCCGTAGGATCAAACAAATTGAAAAGAAATCCAACGATTGAAAATAAAAAAAGTTAAAACTGATGTTGGAGGTGAGAATCAATCATGTCCACTCTTTGTCTTTTTTGAAATTAAATCATGGTCACTCTTTGTGTGGTGGTTATTCTCCACCCCTATTGTAATATAGACTAGTACTCTCTGACCCGTGCCAATGGCACGGGGACAGTATGCATGGGTGGTCAAGTGAAGAAAATTAAAAGATAAACATCATTATAAGTATCAAATGTCTCAAAATTTCCAATATCTCAAAATTCATGAAAATAGAATAGCAAACAATCACAAACTATAAACTGATATTGCCTAAGTTTATTCTTAACCCTTGCATCAACTTGAAAGTATATGAAAATTCAAATGTTAGATTGAAGTATCAAACTGAAAATGCGAAAGAATCTAAATGTGCACAAATAATAACAAATAGAGTAGCAAACAATCACAAACTACAAACATATATTGCCTTAGTTTATCCTTAACACTTGCATCAACTTGAAAGTAAATGAAAATTCAAATGTTAGATGGAAGTATCAAACTAAAAATGTGAAAGAAAATCTACAAGTGCACAAATAACAACAAATGTTAAAATTTATGGTATTTACCATAAGGGATGAACATTGGTTCACCGTTTTTGAAGTAGCAAAGATGGATTTCTCCATAAACCGTTCCCACATCACTCTCCAATTTCACATACATATCAATCTTGGACTTTAACATAACTTAATTATGATTGAAACAGAATTGTGCCAGAAACAAAGTACTATAAGCAATCACAAATTACATCAAAAGCCCCTATCCTCACCATTACCTTTCCACGATACTTTCTCCACTTCGCTCCTGTTACAAAATAACAAAACCATGCAAGTAAAGGAATCATCCCATATATCTTCATACGTCAACTGTGATTGAGTCATTTGTGAATCAGTTGGAGCTTCAGTATCTTGTAAATTTTCTGTCAAAACCTATTTAAAACATGCATTAGATCAATATATACACATATATATAGTTATATATAAATGTGTCATGTTATCGATATTAGGTCCCGCCATTTAGTTAGTTAGTTATCCATCCCATTATAAATCTCTTAACTTTATTTTTTAGTTAATTTAATTTAAATTTAATAAAAAAGTTACTAAAATTCATATATTCATAAAATTTTAAATATTATTAATACAACAATATATTAAATTTTATAAAAAATATTTAATATGAAACAGATGAAGTATACTGATATCGCGAAAAATAGAGAGAGATTGTGATTGATAAATTCAGGGATAATTTTAGAAATCAGTTAATGAGAGTCGTTGGATTAAAGCATTGATAATTAATCTTACGGTTAGAATTGAAGAAGAAAATAAATTATCAAATGACAGCCCTTGGATCGTAGCGGTTATGGATTGATATCAACCGTTCTTTGTGTAAAGTCCATATGCGGTTATGAACTGAGGTGAGAGAGAAAATGTGATATAAAATAGTAAGGCGATAGTCGTTATGAGTATTACAAATGAGTCTAATTAATAAATAAATATTATATACTTTCGTTCATAGAAAATGAGACTTATCAATAAGACGCTCTGGATGACAAAGTGGGTAAGATTATTCGGAATAGAAGTAGAGGGAGTATTGCGTTAAATTAAGGTCAAAATATGCATTTTGGCTAACGGAAGTTAGTTATGAAACTAACTCCGGGTAATATGTCATGTGAAATGATCAAATTGTTCCTTAAAAAAAGATGTCCATGATATATGCTTTGGAAATATAACATCATATTTTTTTTATTTGCAACAGATTATAAAAACAAATACTCCCTCCGTCTCGAAAAATTTAGATCACTTTGACTTTAATAGTCAACTCAATCGAATTTTGACCGTAATTTTATGAAAATTTAGATATTTTTATGCAATTAAAAAAATTGTTATTGTTTTACCATTAAAAATACTATCAATAACAATTTTTAGAATTTCATGAAAATATCGATATTTTTCTATATTTTTTATAAAAATATGTCAAAATTTGATTGAGTTGATTCTGCAAAATAAAGGGAGCGATCGGATCTACACACTTTCATTTTTAAAAAGTATATTACAAAAGTAACCAAAATTCATGTCAGTTAAATTGTAAATTGAGAGAAAGTCAGACAGTCGGTACACACAACCAGACAACTTGCTTGTTTTCTTTCCATTTACATTTGAATTGAAAATCTTGGTACACGCCAATTTCCAAATAATAGTTATGTATACTATTACTACATTATTATACTCCCGTACCGTTCCACGTGAATGAAAAATTTTAGTCAAAAAAGATGTTCATGATATATGACTTGGAAATATAACATCATATTTTTTTTATTTGCAACAGATTATAAAAACAAATACTCCCTCCGTCTCGAAAAATTTAGATCACTTTGACTTTAATAGTCAACTCAATCGAATTTTTACTGTAATTTTATGAAAATTTAGATATTTTTATGCAATTATAAAAATTGTTATTGTTTTACCATTAAAAATACTATCAATAACAATTTTTAGAATTTCATGAAAATATCTATATTTTTCTATAAAATTATTCATATTATTTTTATAAAAATATGTCTAAATCTGATTGAGTTGATTCTGCAAAATAAAGGGAGCGATCGGATCTACACACTTTTATTTTTATATAGTATATTACAAAAGTAACCAAAATCCATGTCAGTTAAATTGTAAATTGAGAAAAAGTCAAACAGTCGGTACACACAACCAGACCACTTACTTTTTTTCTTTCCATTTACATTTGAATTGAAAATTTTGGTACACGTCAATTTTCAAATAATAGTTATGTATACTATTACTACATTATTATATTCACGTACCGTCCCACGTGAATGAAAATTTTTAGTCAAATTGATGTAACTTTGATCAATAATTTAAATAATAAATAATGATTCTAATAATTTTTTTTATTATAAAACAATTAATAATATTTTCAATAATGATTTTTAAATTAATAGTTAAAATTATTACAATTTGACTAAAAGTCTCGTGATGGAGGGAGTATGTATTGAGATAGAAACCGACAATCTACAGTCGTAGGATCAAACAAATTGAATAGAAATCCAAAGATTGAAAATAAAAAAAAAGTTAAAACTGATGTGGAGGTGAAGATCAATCATGACCACTCTTTATCTTTTCTGAAACACAATCCTAGCCACTCATTGTGTGGCGGTTATTCTTGACCTCTATTGTATTATAGATACTCCAACTAACTAATTGGTCAATTTTGCATTGAGATTGTTATAAAAAAATATTGCATGTACAATGTGACACTTTAATTAATTGATCCATTTTGAATACATTTATTTATTATATTTATATATGTGCATTTTTGGTTAATTTAGATTTGCATTTTAAAAGTTAGCATTATTATTTTAAAGATAATAATTTTGATAAGTAGTATTCAGTTTATAAATGATAATATTAAAAGTACAGTGCCACCCCTTGTGTTGGCAATTCTCTTACCGGGCAATTTGTGCTCACCCTTTTATCTACCCCTTTCCCTCCCAGGTGGAGTGCAATTGAGACTGTGAAGGGTTGCAGTATATTTGTGAAGTTAGAGTGGAGCTAATCTCTTTTGAATATTATGTACTTTGGTTTTATGTATAAACTTTGATAAAATGTTTAGAGTTTTAGAGTTTTTTTTATATTTGAAATTGTTTAGGTTTGTATTTTGGTCAGAGGATAGTAGCTCTGATATACTCGCTTCGAGTTTTGTATTGTTTGGTTTTGAGTTTGTTTATAAGATGAAAAAAATTCAGGTCTCAATTTGGGATTTAGATGTAAGATTTTGAAAACCCTTAGCTTGTTTATTCACATTGTGTAAATATTTATAGTTACAATAGAAAAATCCTAATTGTACAAGGATTGTAAATCCCAACTATACATGGAGAATAATATAGTTTCCTAATCTATGAGATTGATAATATATTCCTAATACAAGTAGGAGAGATAGATTAGGAAACTTTGACTTGTTTCCAAAACTGAGCAGGAGTAGAACCAGGCCCGAGGCGGGCGCCTGAGATTGGGCCAGGCGTGCGCCTGGCTTCCAGAAAGTGAGGCCGAGATAGTGAGCCTTGAGGCGGCCGCTTGGGATTTATCGAGGCGTGCGCCTCAAGGTCCGAGGCTCCTGGTTTGTTTGCAGCAATGTGAGGCGGGCGCATGGCATTTGGCGAGGCGGGCGCCTCAGGCGCAGATTCTTCCTTCGTTGGTTGATTGCTTCTAGTGACAACAGGAGCTTCATCCTTAACACGCCCCCGCAAAATGGACGATCCTTGGAGAAGACCAATCTTGGAAATAAGTTGTTGGAAGCGTATACGGGATAGTGGTTTGGTTAGAACATCTGCTAGTTGATCCGTACCAGAAATGTGTTGCACACGAAGAGAACCGGACTGAATTTGCTCACGAACAAAGTGAAAGGAGAGAGCCACATGTTTCATTCGAGAATGAAAGACCGGGTTCGCAGAATAGGTAGTGGCACCAAGGTTGTCACATTAAATCACAGGTGTAGAGGGAGACGGAAATCCAAGCTCAGTAAGTAAGTTCCCAACCCAAGTAAGTTCAGCTGCGGTGTCGGCGATAGCTCGGAATTCAGCTTCAGTGGTGGATCTGGCAAGGGCACGTTGTTTCCGGGAGGACCAAGTGACCGGGTTTTTGCCCAGATAGACAAGCAAGCCAGTAGTGGATACAAAATCATCTTTGTCTCCGGCCCAATCCGCATCATAGAATGCATGAAGAGAGGGAGGAGACATCGCAAAAATCTGAAGACCAAGGTGCATAGTGCCATGAAGGTAGCGTAGAAGACGCTTCAATGCAACCCAATGAGAGGATTGAGGGTTTTGCATGAATTGCGCAAGCTTGTTGACCGAGAAGGCAATATCGGGACGAGTAAATGATAAGTACTGAAGTCCACCAACAATAACACGATAGGAAGTAGGGTCAACAGCTGGAGTGGCAGTGGATCGTGTGAGGGGAGGTGAAGTGACCATGGGAGTGGGGAGCGGCTTGCAGTCAATCATGTTGTGATGGGTGAGAAGATCATGGATGTATTTGGTTTGAGAGAGGAGGAGCCCGTTATGGTTAGGAATGACTTCAACACCCAAGAAGTAGAACAAGGGGCCAAGGTCCTTGAGGGAGAACCGGTTGGATAGTTTGGAGATGAAGGACTGAATGTGAGAGGGGGAAGGGCCGGTGACAATGATATCATCAACATAGACAAGTAGGTAAATGGGAGATGAGGATTTGTTGAAAATAAATAGGGAGGGATCGGCTAAGGAGGGTTGGAAGCCATATGTGGTAAGGTAGGTTTTGAGTTCTTGAAACCATGCCCGGGGAGCCTGTTTGAGACCATAGATTGCTTTTGACAAGCGACAAACAAAGGATGGGTTGGTGGAGTCCTCAAATTCGAGGGGTTGTGTCATAAAAACAGTTTCAGAGAGAGTGCCTTGAAGGAAGGCGTTGTTGATATCAAGTTGGCGAAGGGGCCAATGGTTGGTTGTGGCAAGGGAAAGAAGTAGCCGAACAGTGGCTGGTTTGACAACATGACTGAAGGTTTCGGTGTAGTCGACACCGGGTTGTTGGTGAAAACCTTTGGCTACAAGTCGGGCCTTGTATTTCTGAATGGTGTTGTCGGGGTTGTATTTGACGCGAAAGACCCACTTGCATCCGACAATGTTATGGGCTGATGTGGATGGTACCAAGGACCAAGTGTTGTTGCGGGTTAGGGCTTGGAATTCTTCAATCATGGCATTGAGCCAATGAGGAATGGATAGGGCTTGTTTGGTGGTGGTGGGAAGGCTAGTGGGAGATGTGAGGAGGGATAGGTTGGCATACTTGGGGTTGGGTTTGGTGATGCTATGGGAAAGTCTAGTGGTGATAGTGCGGGTGGGAGGTGGAGGGGATAGTGGGTTGGGAGTGGGTGGTGTAGTATCAAGTTGAGTTGGGGTAGGGGGTTCATTAGTGGTGGGAGAGGGATGAGTTGGGGAGGGGGAGTGGGGGGAGGCAGAGGGGGTTGGGGTTGGGGGGGAGTTAGGATGGAGGGGGTAGTGTCTAAAATGGGGAGAAAAAGGGTGTGCCATTCAGAGGGAGGAGGAGTGGAAGTAGTGGGGGATGAGGTGGTGAGGGAGTTGTATAGGAAAGTGTTTTCAACAAAGCAGACATTGCGGGAGGTGTAGACACGATGGGAGGTAGGGTCAAGGCAGTAGTACGCTCTTTGCGTGGGTGAGTAACCAACGAAGATACAAGGGATGGATTTTGGGTCAAGTTTGTGGGTGGTGTATGAGCGAAGCCGGGGATAGCAGAGGCAACCAAAACTACGTAGTTTGGTGTAGTTTGGAGGGGAGCGAAAAAGGCAGAAGTAGGGGGAATCATTGTTTAGGGTGGGGGTGGGTAGTCTGTTTATGAGGTAGGTGGCAGTGGTGAGAGCATAGGGCCAAAGGGTGAGGGGTAGGTTTGCATGGGAGAGGAGAGTGAGGCCGGTTTCAATAATGTGGTGGTGACGATGTTCGGCGTACCCGTTGTGTTCAGGAGTGTGAGGGGGTGTAGTGAGGTGGGTGATACCGTTTTGACCAAGAGTGGGTGTGAGTTTGAGGTATTCACCCCATTGTCGGAGTAGACTTGAATGATGGGACGATTGAAGTATTTTTCGACTAAAGCTTTGAAACGGAGGAATGTATTGTAGGTGTCGGATTTGTGTTTAAGGGGATAGAACCAAATATATTTGGTGTAGTGATCGACAAAAATAACATAGTATTTGAGGTTGTCTATGGAGTTGATTGGAGAGGTCCATACATCCGAAAAGATGAGATCAAGGGGACCATGAGAGACGAGAGAGGAGGATGCAAACGGCAACTTGTGGCTTTTGTTGACAAAACAGGAATTACATGGAGGTAAGTTGGGGGAGATAGATAGACTAAACATGTTACGTAATAAGCTGAGAACAGGGGGAGCAGGGTGTCCTAATCTATGATGCCACAGCTGTGAAGAGAGCGAGCTTGAGTGAGCTTGAATGGGCGGAGGGTGCCAGACGTAGACGCCATTCTCAAGGTTTCCATGGATACGGGTTTGATTTGTGGCTTTGTCTTTAATAAGAAAGGAAGAGTGTGAGAATTCAATGATGGCATTATTGTCGCGACAAAATTGAGACACAGATAGGATATTGCGAGTGATGAGGGGAACATGTAGGACATTATTGAAGTGAAGTAGAGAAGAGGGAGTGGTGAAAGAGAAAGAACCTATGTGAGATATGGGAAGAGAAGAACCGTCTCCGATAATGACGTCGTCACTGCCAATGTAGGGTGTGTATAGGGCAAGGTTGGAAAGATTGTTTGTGATGTGGTTGGTTGCACCACTATCGATGAGCCAAGAAGGAGGGGGAGAGGGGTTGTGATGGGCGGTGGTGTGGGCTTGGTGGTTAGGTTGTGGGTTTCGGTGATGGTGATGGAAGGGGGGGAGTTTACGGGGTGGTATTTGGTGGTATGGTAAGTGGTACGGTTGGTTGATGGACGAGTTTGGGCGGTGAAGGCGGTGGTGGGGGTGGATGGGTGTACTAGAGGAGCGATGGTGGGATCTAAGGTTCTTATGGGAGCCCTAAGGGTGGGGCAATCTTGGCGAAACCAGTTTATGGCTGCCGGGTTATGGGTAGAGGTGGTGGTGGCCGGTTCATCGTCGATTTTAGCGACGGCTTGGTGGGAAGCCTTTGGAATGATGGAGGAAGCTCCGACCATTGCAGGGTGGGGGGAGGGCTGCCGAAAATTAGAGGTTTTTGGGAAGGGGGGTTGAATCTTACCGCTCTGATACCATGTAAACATTTGAAAGCCCTTGGCTTGTTTATTCACATTGTGTAAATATTTATAGTTACAATAGAGAAATCCTAATTGTACAAGGATTGTAAATCCCAACTATACATGGAGAATAATATAGTTTCCTAATCTATGAGATTGATAATATATTCCTAATACAAGTAAGAGATAGATTAGGAAACTTTGACTTGTTTCCAAAACTGAGCAGGAGCAGAACCAGGCCCGAGGCGGGCGCCTGAGATTGGGCCAGGCGTGCGCCTGGCTTCCAGAAAGTAAGGCCGAGATAGTGAGCCTTGAGGCGGCCGCTTGGGATTTATCGAGGCGCTCCTGGTTTGTTTGCAGCAATGTGAGGTGGGCGCATGGCATTTGGCGAGGCGGGCGCCTCAGGCGCAGATTCTTCCTTCGTTGGTTGATTGCTTCTAGTGACAACAGGAGCTTCATCCTTAACATTAGATTGGTTTTCAGTTTTGTTCGTCACTTCTCGAGATTCATGTAATTATGGATTTTGGGGTGTGACAGGTATTTTCGGGTTAATGTGTAGCTAAAGGGGTGTATTCATTAACTGGTCTTGGAGGGAGAATGAATCTAGTCTATGTTGTGTCCAGGTGCATGTTTTAGAGGGAAAATGGTGGGTGTGCTGAAGTGTTTTGCACTTCAACCTTTATATAGTTATAGACTAGCATCAAACCCGTGCGATGCACTGCGATTATATGTAGTCATACATGTACTGAAATAGTAAATCGAAATACTTACTGAAACAAAACATTCGTAGTAGATTTAGCAGTTGAAGAACTATCATCTTCAATATAAGATATCCCATTATAAAGACCTTTCAGATTATTTACTCTTGAAGAACTTTATTCAATAGGAACCGCAAATAATATACATCTCCACTCCCAGGTGGCATATAATATATTCGACCAATAGCAAAACCCTGTTTCATAGGAACCCATTCGCGACAATTTAATTTTCAAACAAACTTCGTATGGTAATCTGCATACATAAGATTTCGTCCTTCGGGATATTTCTTATTTGTATCCATCCACGCCAAAAATATACTTTGCGCAACTGACTCCATATTCATAATTGTCGTAATAGTATCTGAATCTGAGAAGACTACACTCTGTTCATTGGGAAGGTAATATAAGACGTTTCCCCTGGTTCGAAGCATCAGTATCTCCCCTCAAAAAGGCATATTGCAAACATTTATATATCTCACATCTAAGTTGTTTTTGGTTTAATCAACTATAATTCAGACGCGAAGATTCAATCATACTATAGGCATACATGACGAATTGTTGAAGTAAGAGACCCAAAAACAAAATGGTTTTCGGTTCAAATTCCCGTTCACGTAGGCTTGACGCAAAAAATTCTCTTATACGGACCTTCTTCCGTCGACCAACATCAATCCTTTTATTTGAGAGAGTAATATCTTCTCGATACCCATCTTCACCATAAGGAAAATAATGGATATTGCAAATCCAAATAAGTTGAATTCAATTGATTAATTCTCTTAAACAATCCAGATTGGTCTCAACCAAACTATCTCTCTCACCAATGCAATCTTCAACATCTCCAACAATCCATACTGCTACTTCGAAAGCGGAAGGTAAATAATATGTTCGTCCGTCGCCTCCACGTCTGCCGATTGGATTAAGTCTAACATTTTCCCCGCCCTCAAGAAACATTTTATCCTTTGTCATTCAGAAAGATTTCACCAACACATTTTCTTTGTCAAACATATCTTTCAAATCTGAAACTAAAGAACCATGAATTTCACCCACATCTAAATCTTGCATGTACCAATGTGGAATAAGTTAATATACTTATCAAACTTTCAAAATATTAAAATTATTAATTTACCTAACAGAGGATTTGCGATTTGAGATCTCATTCTCTCTCTCTCTCTCTCTCTCTCTCTCTCTCTCTCTCTACATATATATATATATATACATATATATATATATATATATATATATATATACATATATATATATATATATATATATACATATATATATATATATATGTATATATATATATATATGTATATATATATACATATATATATATATATATGTATATATATATATATATATATATATAACTGTGCGAATTTTGGGGATTCGCCTTCAATGGGTAACAAACTTCCAGTTAAATGATAATTTTGACTAGGGAACTTGAAAACTGGTGGCGATTTCCCTTGGTTGACGTGATGGTCAATTTTCCCTCTCATTGAATTAAAGGAAAACATATTATTATAGGACCGTATGTTCTTCCGACAATGTTTACTTTTTTCCGATAAATCACGCAACAAACGTCGGAGAACTTCAAGAGCTGCTTTTAGGAGCGGTAATTTTATTACAATCTTATTACAATATAAGTTATTATTCTCATGTATTTAACGTATTAGATATCAAATTGATGTTTATTTATAAGTGTTTGATTTACAAAGAATGCAACTACAATAAAAAAAAAATTATTTTGTAATGTGGACGAATATAAAAGAAAAATAATTTATAAAATAAAATAACTAATTTTTTTTAATTACAAAAGTGTCTTAAGCGGAAAGGGAAGTACTGACCAATCCCGCTATCAAAAGTATGAAGACATCTATAAATGACTTTCAAATCATATTGTGATCGATCTAAGTCTATCTTCTTATATAATTCATCAATCAACTCATTGTATCTCCATCGACAATTAGCCCTAATTGCACATTTTGATCCTTTTTGAAAATGAGGATCATCAAATGGTTGTTCATCATCACCTCCCCAATAGCACATGAAAATGATTGAATCCCCGTTCATCTTTAACCTTACATTACGAAATCAAAGTGTTAAAATCTACATAACAAAGCCCTAACATTTATATCTATAATATACTAAAACACATTTAAAAACTAAAATTTTATATCTAAACACAAGTGAAAACAATGATTAAAATGATGTTAATTTACCTTGATTCTTGATCTTTAACGATTCTGACGAAATTAAATGATGTGAAGATTATGATTTTTTTTTTTTTTTGAAGAGCAAGTATGAGAGGAGGATACGAGAGAATGAGAATGAATCTGGCTGCGGAGGAAACCTTACTAGAAAAATGTCACTTTAAACTTGCTACACCATGTAGCGAGTTCTGTCTGACCGGTCAAACTCGCTACATGGTGTAGTGAGTTCTGTTTTGTTAATTATACTGATTAATTCAAACGCATAAACCTTAATTTAACTGAACTCGCTACACTGTGTAGCGAGTTTCAACGGTAACATGTTGAACTCGCTACATGAAAAGTGGGTTATTTTGGGATATATAATTTAAAAAAAAAAAGAATCATTTGAAAAAAAAATCCCTACAAATATGCAATAATAGTAATTACTACTCCCTCCGTCCCAGCCCAATTGATACCAAATTTTTGGGCGCACATATTAAGGAAAAGTAAGATAAAAAGTGGAAGAAAATGTTGTGAGTATGAAAAATTAAATAGAAGAGATAATGAGTGGGAGGAATAGTGATTTGATTGGTGTTGTGAGTGTAAAAGTAAAATAGGAGAGAGAATGAGTGGGGAAAATAGTAAAGATTCCCTTCCATTTTGGGCAGTATCAATTAGGGATGGCCAAAACCGGTTCCGGTTCCGGTCCGGTTCCGGGCCGAAAGCCGCCGGTTCCGATTCACCAAAATGGTGACCCTTAACCGGCCCGTCGTTGACTCCGGTCCGGTTACTCCGGTTCCGGTTTTCTCCCCGGTTCGGTCCGATTCCGGGCTTTTTCGATCCGGTTCCGGTCCGGTTCTCTTGAAAACCAAGGAATTTTCATCCGGTTCCGGACTTTTTCCGGTCCGGTTCACCAAAATGGTGACCCTTAACCGGCCCGTCGTTGACTCCGATCCGGTTACTCCGGTTCCGGTTTTCTCCCCGATTCGGTCCGGTTCCGGGCTTTTTCGGTCCGATTCCGATCCGATTTTCCGATTTCGGTCCGGTTTGGCCATCCCTAGTATCAATTGGGCTGGGACGGACCAAAAAGGAAATAAGTATCAATTGGGCTGGGACGAAGGGAGTATATAACATAATGAATTTATTTTTTAAATAAAAAGTACCCAATTTTTGCCTCCAAAACTTCCCTTATCCCCCCCCCTCGGTCTTCCCTATAGTCACCTATATTATCTCCACATTCTTCAATTTTTTTTAGTTTTTTTTTAAATAAAATCTTTTTTTTTTTTGACAAAAGTAAAATAAAAAAAATGTCTAACTAATGATCATCTATCTCGAAAACATAAGAAAAGTAGTTATAATCTAAATATATACTCCCTCCGTCCCAAAATGTTTGTCCCATTTGACTTTTTTGTTGAACTTTGACCACAAATTTATAAGAGATTAATCATGTTCATGAAATTCTAAAAGTAGTTTTTGATAATATTATTAATGGTGAATCAATAGGAATTTTTAGAATTTCATGAATATAATTAAATTGTCATATATTTGTGATCAAAGTTCAACAAAAAAGTCAAATGGGACAAACATTTTGAAACGGAGGGAGTATAATGAATTACGAACAATCATTATAAGAATTCAACTTTATTACATGCGTAAAACAAACAACGGGAAAACACGAAAAAAATAAAGTTCAATACTACTTTCATTTTCCGCTAACAAATTAATTGTTTCTTTAGTTTAATAGATACCTTTCGCATTGCGTCGTGCCCTTGATTTTATAGCATCCCTGCTTCTAAACCTTTAACTGGTATTCAGACAAAGCCTTGGTTATAATTATATCTGAATGAACTTAGGCAGCATTCAGAGACTTACCTGCCTCCCCATCTCCTCTTTCTTGCTGGCCTCTGAAACTTAGTTGTAGATGTCTCATCAACTGAATCAACAACTAGATTCTTGTTAGTTACTGTTTCGTTGTTATCTGGGTCTTTCCTCGAAGAAAAAACAGGCTCCTTAAACCGCTCCCTACGTTTCTCCATCTTTGCCATCATCTCGAGAATCCGAGGATTATTATATTCCTCGACAACGGTTTTTCCATTTCTTTCGCTCTGATTTAGAAATTCCTTTGCATCAACCTCAATATTGCCTTCAGCTATTATCTGACCTTCTTCGATTTCGAGTGCTTCATTGTCCTGAGTAACTGGAAACTTATCGAGCCATTTCTCATCATTTCGGTTGGTTTCTACTTCTGGCTTGTCCACTTGGGCTACTGTCTCTGAGAAGGATTCGTCAGAATTCCTTGGAGTTTTGTGGTCTGCATCTACATTTTGATCCTTCTTCTCTAGCCTTTCATGGGATCTTCCAGAATGCTGCAGAGTGGATTGGCACAAGTAAATCAAAGAATCATAGTTCTTTATGAACAAAGAGATAAGTTATTAGTTCAAAATAGCTGGGAACAGGTAACATTTGAGACTTAGTTATTATATTTATATATATATAAAAAAAAAGGGAACAAGGAGCCTGTACAGAAAGTTGTAATGAACAGTAATATGAAAAAAAATGAAAACAAAAGCTGCAAAGAAGAACACTATTATGACACAATGAGAGAAGCTCAGAATCATTCAAAGCAAACCATTCATAAAATGTTAAATAAGGTATGGTAACTATAGGAGGGGCATGCTAATTAAAGGAGGGTTATACCACGTCACATTCCGGGTAAAACTCCATGCCCAAATGAAGGGGGCGACAACCTACCTCCAGCACTTGAATCCCCAAGGCATGACCTGGCTTACAACACTACCATGTGATCTTCTTTAAGTGCAGAAGCCAGTATAGGGTCCCAAAAGCAAAGGAGGCCAAGCCAGCTTTGGGAACCTCAAGAGCATGCAATAACTATAGGAGGGGTTGTACCCGGTTGCCTTCCAGGGTAACCCCTTGCCCAAAGGAAGGGGGAGGTAGCGTGAGCATGTGCTACAAGTTCATGCCCTCAAAAACAATTGAGCACCCAATTACAGAAAATGTTGATATGAATACTAGGAAACGCCCAGGTAACCAGAGTATAAAGCATTATAAAATGACGGGGCAAACTCCACTTTTGTCCATCGTACTTTGGGGAGTGTTTCACTTTTACCATCAAACTTTATTTGTTTCATTTTTACCATCATACAACAAACAATGGTGTCATTCTATACCCAAATTTGTTTCATTTTTACCATCGTACCACAAACAATGGTGTCATTTTGATACCCAAATTTGTTATAAAATGACACCATAGTTTGTAATACGATGGTAAAAAATAAAAATAAAAAAAGTTCAATTGTGAAAGTGAAAGACGCCCCATAGTACGATGGACAAAAACATAGTTTTCCCTAAAATGACGTTACCTGGATCTTCCAACTATCTTCATGGCCATGTAAGCTGGACAAAAAGAATGGCTAATCTCATTGATCTCAAACCAAAGGCTCAATCCTCATAGGAAAAATACTTGGGACAGAAAAATATACTCTGATATGTTTTATCTTTGACAACTAAACAGAATTTGAAAAATGCCAAGGGAGGCAACACATATACATTAGAACATTGGAAGAAAGTAAATCCAAAGCCAAACAACAACAACAACAACAACAAAGCCTTAGTCCCAAAATAATTTGGGGTTGGCTAACATAAATCCAAAGCCAAACCGGGAAAAAAAAATCAGTATATGCCCCAGAAGCACCTTAAACAGTACCCTCCCTATATCAAGCTGCCTATATAATAGTATCCAAAAACATAAAATGGGTGTATACAGGATTTGGAAGAGATCACACAAAATAAAATAAAAATAAGCATTATATCTCTCCTTGATAATACTAATTTTATCAATCAATAACCTAATTTTAATGCTGTTAACTTGACTGGAGGCCAAACTGGAGAACCTACCTGGAACCTTTGTCTGCCCATCAGCTCGAATTTTCATGAAGCAACACTAAATGCATGTATTATACTTTAGCAAACATGATTTAATGGTCAAGTATTACTAGCACATGGAAATTGAATTAAGATGGAAAGCTATTGATCACAATACACAATGCAGCAACACTGACTAGCCAAAAGGCTGGGTATCCAACTCAAAAACCTTAGGCTAGTTCATCCAGGTGGGTGATGCAGGGACTTAAATATGGTCCAAAGGAGTAAGGCACAGAACAAAATAATAATGTACTACACTACTACACTAAGTTGGTCCTGAGGGATCAAGAATAAGTTATCTTATCAGTTCACTATGGAAGGTAGCCCCTGGTTGTATGATTAAAAAGGGATAAAGAAGTGCAAGCCAATGGTCAAATACCAGTTAAAAAAATGAGGGAACAGATGTCCTACTCTAGCTCCAAAATGAATTTCAACAGAAGATAGTTGTACCCAAAAATGATGCATGCAAGTAAGGAGGTGTATCCTTGGGCCGTGAGAGAACTCCGACTCGTGCTAAGCATCAAAATTAGTTAAGAACATCATGTGTTACTAAGAAATTATTAAAGCATATCCCAACTACCTAAAGGTTTTCAAGTTACTAAACTCTGTTGTTCTGCAATTCACTGGTAAGGTTTTATCAAAGATCTTGGTGCCTAGAGAAAAAAGAAACTCATAACTCATACTCAATGCAGCATATATCATAATTACAAGAAAAACAGACATTGAGCAGAACTGTAGTTGTGCAGTAACCCCCCCCCCCTCACACACACACACACCTCCTCTTAACATGGCGACAACAATAATCACATAACTAATCGGTGATATGTTCAGCAAAAGTATATACGGTAAGCTTCTAACAGGAGAGCAATAAAATCAACAATGGTTGCATTCTTTTATCGGATGTCCCCTAAAGGACTAAGTTTAGTGTTGACAAAAAAAAAAAACAATGGTTGCATTCTCCCCTGTATTTGCAGAATAGAATCTCAGATCAAGACTAGAAAAAATAGTTTGTCATATTTAGAAATTCTGCTCCATCAGTGTAGAGAGCACAAAAGGACTAATACATCCAGGAAAACATAAGAAGGAAAACACAAACCAGTTCAGCACTCCAGATTGTATAGGTCAGGAAAACATAAGAAGGAAAACACAAACCAGTTCTGCACTCCAGATTGTATAGGTCTAACATATTAGACCAGTCCACTTTTGCACTAAAATTTTCCCATGAAGGGCTTAACATAATTTCTTGTGGCAATAATAAGGTATAGGATGCAAAGGGCCCAACCAGGAGAATTTACCGAATAATATAACCCACGACTAGAGCGACAAGCAAATTTATGCTTGTATGTGTTCACTGTTTGCTGGAATAAATAGCTTACAGGTCAAGCTAACCTAGAAGGCTGTAACAAATACAAGAGACCAATCGTGTTTGTGAGTTCAACAATACAGAGCTCCCAGGTTACATTATACTCCCTCCGTCCCGAAATGATCTTCCCACTTTTTCACGAAAGTACTTTGAGTAATTTTAGGTTGATTTAATTATCCTAATGAAAATTTAAAATTTGTTATTGATACACCGTTATAAATACTATCCAATAACATTTTTTAGATGTTTCATTAGGAAAATTAAATCAACCTAAAATTATTTTTCAAAGTAAATTCGCGTTAACGACAAAAAAAAAGTAGGAAGATCATTTCGGAACGGAGGGAGTATTACAGGAAAAGCAAGCATACACTAACAAACTAGAACTTAAAAACAACTAGGAGAATAAACAGCAAGAATATGAACAGAGAAGCATGGAAGATGAGCAAAAGATAACAGAGATAAACAAAAATAAGAAATATGTAAAATTTCACTCGAGCAAAATAGTTGAAGCCGCGATGATGATATCATTCAGGAGGCCCTCAATTTTTCATTGCAGTGTATATAAAATAAGTCATTGGATTTGCAAACGTGAATCAGGTAAAATTAAAGAATTCCTGCAGCCAAATCACATCATGTTTTCATCATCATAGAAACTGTCAGTTGCACAGAAACACAGAAAGGAAAGAAATGTAGAGTATTAGAATCTACTACCCTCTAGAAAAAAAAAATCAGTGCCATAAACAGGATGAAGATATGCACTTCTAGTTTTATTTCCCAAATTCTCCAAAGTACCATCATGGAACAACCTAAATGGCCAGATTAAAAGCAGTGACACTTGCTCAATTGGTAGTCCAACAGTACTTACTCACGAATCCTTGCTGAGATTCCGAGTACTTGCAGTGCTCATGTACTAGAATATAAAAAGAACAAGCATTCATAGTTATATAACATAAGAGTACAAAAGCAGATACATGGATTACAAAGCTGTGGCTAATTCTGATGAGCACATGGTATAAAGTGGGAAATGAACCCACCAAGTCATTGTTTCAATATATATATATATATATATATATATATATATATATATATATATATATATCCCTAATTTACTATATACTATGATACAGCTGTACTGCAATACGTGTATAGTAAAACATATAAAACAACAATCATCAGAAGAATGGGATTGAAGTTACAATCGATAAAGAAAGCACTTTTGAAACTAGAATATTATTAAGACACCACCTACATGGCAATGACAAGTTGCAGACCAAAACGCACCATGTTATGATTCACAGAAAATATGGTTGTGCACAGATAATTCTTTACCATTATTATGTTTCATTTTTCACATGCTGGTGGTGCTGATCCTGTTACCTGGGTTTTCTTTTCTTATCACATATTAGTCATTGGACACTCCAGATTAAATATGTTAGATTGGAAACTTCACAACCAGATCTCCTGGAAAGCTTTAACGGCTAAAAACAAAAGGGGCAGATACAGAGAACTCTATAATAAACATGCAATAAGATGGCAATAACATAATGAAAGAAGACTTGCCCAACATATATGGTGCCCTCATATATACAGTTAACGTGATACAAGATTTTGACCTCAGTTTCCCCAGATTTACCTTTCCTTCCACAACAATCAAGTCTGAAACAACTGACTCCTCGCAGCTCAAGAGCATCTGTTCATGACTCTGGATAATATTAGGAGTTCTATCAAACTGATAACCGTTATCATCTCCTTCTCTTATCTGTTTGTATATCCCCCCTCCATTAACATGCATGTCATCAATTAGCTCATGACCATGGCCAGATCCATGTAAATCATCAAACTTTTTATGCCTAGAAGTTCTTTGGAAAGAAAATTGTGCCCTCTTAGTATGGAATTTATCACCGCAGGGCCTTGATATACTTTGACCTTCGTTCCATTGTAACCTTTCAGCCTTTGAGTGGTGCCTTATTTTTCCCACATGTCCACGGTCATCAATATTATTGATACTTTCTTCTGTGTCAAGATCATTATAATGACCACCAAATGAACCACCATCTCTAAATCTCTCAGACCACTGTCTTCTATATTTCCCCTGTCCATAAAATGCACTATTTCTTGGCATCTTGGAATCATGGAACCTTCTGCTGCTACTAGATCGAGGTTCTTTGGGAGAACGAGATGAGACAGTTGGATCGTCCCTGCATCTCAAGAAACCATCGTCATCACCTGCAGACCAATAATAATCCAAACCAACAGGACCGCCGAATCTCCTCTTATTTCTTCCAGCGTTTCTACCTTCTAATCTGGAATATGGAACATGCCTATCATGATTGTTTTCTAAATAATCTCTGTCCCAGTCATGATATGTAAAAGATCTTCTATATTTTCCTTGTCGCAAATCATTAGAATATTTGGGGTCATCGAAAATTTCATTGCTTTTCCCTCTCCTTCTAAAATGCAGCTCGTCTCCTTTCCTATTCCAAGGAGCACCCCTTTCATCATCCAAATAAGATGAATATTGAAAATTCAACTGTTCTAACTCCTGGTTAGAGAGAGGACCCACATCCTCAACATCCCGCCTGCTTTCATAATGATACCAATCCATTGCCGTCATTTCCTCATCCATCATCGAAAGTTCTTCTTCAAGAAAATCTCCCCCCTCATTCGATTTCCTGAACACAAATTGATCTCTCTCTGCTCCAAATCGCCGAAAACCTTTCCTATGAAGACCTTCTGTACGATCATTCCTGAACTCATAGTCAGAAAACCTTTCACCATAATAATCAAAAGGAGGTTCACATTCCTTTTGATATGAGAGATCCCTCCCTTCATAATATGGATCAACAGCAGGTAGCCTTTCCTTTGCTCTTCTATGGTCAACTGTTGAAAGATGCACACCATAGAGCCCCTCCGCATCAAACAAGGGGATATTATCCTTGTTGTCAAACTGGTCTTTCAATTTGGACAAACCATGGATTCTCTTATTAGGGTGTACTGGGCTTCTATGTCTTTCACGATATCTTGAATGGGTCGGTCTTCTTTTGACATCATATCTTTCAGACCTTGCTGACTTCCTGAACTCGGAAATTGAATTTGTAGACGGCCTTTTGATATGACAATAAGATTTTCTCGTACCAATATAGCAACCTTCTTCAATTGCTTCGGAATGACTCACAGAATAAGATGACCTTCGGTTGTGTTGACTTTTCGCTCTCTGGAATGATATTGGTTCCACTATGGATGGATCTGTGGTGCATGTATCACCACCAGCCTTTTCTTTTATTTTATTCTTAATTTCAGATCCTCCATCAGATCCTTCTGAACCACGAGCAGCCACTATTAGATTGTGATGTCCGTCCACATCAGAGATTTGATGACTTTCATCACCAGAATTCATGGACCGGGGACAGGCAGTTGTTTGTTTGGAAGACCTAATCATATCACCAGCAAGAAATTCTTATTAGACACTTCAAAAGAGAGAGAGAGAGAGAGAGAGAGAGAGAGAGAGAGAATGCAACAGAATACAAGTTCTTCATCCACGTTCTTCCATGCAAACTAAGACCATGAGTGTAGCCACTAACAATATCTCATTGAAGCCATTTAAACTACTAGGAATAACAGATAACTGGAAATCACTAAAACCAGATTCGATGGTTTCGTGAAGAAAGTATGGTTATTCAAACATCTATTTCCAATCTGAACAGTCTAAAAGTCAAAGGGTACTTTACACCTGATCTCTACTATTGCATTTTTATCTAGTCTTTCCAACAATTGCAAACAAGAAAACAGTTAACGTTTTTAAACAATCATAAAGAAAATGCAGAAAAGAACATGATTTAGCACATGAAACAACCACAAAATACATGTCAACGAAATATTCATCACTAGTCAGTGATCATTCTTAAAGCTTACTCATGGTTGGGCACCAAATACAATTGATGTAGTCTTCACAAAGTCACATATTAGTATGAAACTCAGCATCCATGTTCCTAACATTCTATCTTATTCACAGAATCAATCACAAGAGGAACATAGAGAAAAGTAAGAATTCAAGAAAAAAATGCATAGATTAATTTGATCGCTCATACATTATATGTAATGATTCTATCAAAAACTCAAGCATAACTCTAAGGCATTTAAGAACTTAATCAACTCATGGACCAGTAAGGTTAACACGATTAACTTATCTTCATCCTCATGGCTATATGTGAATCAACAGGCGTAATAATAAAACAATAAGCATAGTGTGCATCATCAAGTAACAAGAAAAGAACCTTTTGGCAACAGGTATGTCCATTCCCTCGGGATGCCCCTCAAGAGATTCACCATTTAGTTCATCTTCACTGTCGGTACTGAAGCAAAGAAACTCTCCACTCTCATCTACACCATTGCCTTCATTGTCAGATACTTCACGTAAGGAACTATCTTCATGGCAAAAATCCTCTTTCACTGTGCCAGAAGAATTCTCCCTTGAGTCCTGCACGTTAATCTGCACAACCATTTCATAGTTAGTGAGACAGAAGTAGTTACTGCAAAAGCTTTAGGCATACACGAGGTGCAAGGACATACCTGTATAACATCTGAATCCCGATCAAGTGCACGCCTGACATCCATGGATGGTTTGCGCTCAATAATGCTGTCTTCCACCTGAATAGCTCTACCCTTTTGCTGAAACAATTGAATAGAATTCACAATATTATCTGGAGGTACATTCTCCAAGACATATAATACGTAACTGAGACTTCTATAAATAATCAATTTAGATGAATGCCAGTAATTCCTTCCTAGACATACCATTTCTGACTGCCATTCACAAGGTGCAGAAGGAACTGCTCTCCCCCGTCTACTTCGATTTTTTTCCCTCACTACTTCATGGGCCATTGTTTCGTTGTCAACTTCATAGGCCTGATTCGAAATTAGAAAGTGGAGTAAAATATAATATCATAAATGGATAGAACTATTTATGATTTGATTTAAAGAATCACCAAATGCTCTAACTAACCAACCTCAGTAGATTTAAATGATTCAAATGGCAGGACCCTAGTTGGAATCGCAGCACTATGACGATATTCATCCTGTGATACAGCACAAGACAGGGTTCCTTCAACCAGAGGTTAATCTAGAACTTAAAACGAGTACCTAGTTAACAATCATAAATCTTACTGCACGACCAAAACCACGAAAATCTTAGTCCATTCAAGAGTGTGATTGTTATATGATATACAAAAACTTGGGATCTATGATCAATCACATCAAAGGTGTAAAATCGACAATGACAGTCATATAATCTATCATTTACCAGTTGGTTGCAGTAATGTTTCCAGCTTTCTTCATCAAAACCAAAATTGAAGAAGTCTGTAATATCTGCTCCAGGATGCCTCCAAGGCTTCCGTTCAAAAATATCAATATTTACATCAAGTATAGTCCTGTAAAAGATAAAAATGCTTGTGCTTTAATCAGGAAATTGCCAAGAAGTATGTAAAGAAGGAGCATGTCCAAAACCCATTGGAGATTACAATTTTATCACTTAATCAGAGTGCTTAAAATTAGGCCCTGGGCCCAAAACTGGCTTCATGGCCATGACAGTGCTTCCATAGTATCTTATTGAACTTCTCATGTCACAGTAAGCCATTACTGTGTCTTGCCTTTAATTTAGCTTAACAATAATCTTCAAGTTTTCAATGAACTGCAAACAACCTGTAAAAGCAAACCACCTCTGCATCATGATGCTAAGAACTCACCTAGACCGAGGAAGTGAGAAATTATTCCCAATCTGAGCTACTGCTGAACCAGATCCAGCTCGTCGACCGCACCCATTATCCTCCCGATCAGCTCTTAATGATGAGTACGAATAGGGAGATATGGCCGCACAACCATTTTCTTTTGCCTTATTCCCAGATACTGCTGAATGAGATCTAACATACTGCACATAAGAGTTTCAAAAACAAATTAATACTAACAATATTCAGAAAGACAGCTTGCTCAATAAAGAGAATATGATTATGGATATCAAATAGGAAAACTATTAAATCAACAGAAGTTACACACTAACCCTTCAAGAGAAATGAATGGAAAGAGAAAAGGAGTGACACCTAAATGTACAAACATATACATCTACATATCCTACTCTAAAACCTGGAGCAAACCATTCAATCATAAGCCACACAAGTGAAAATTTGAAATGACAGCCAAACAGCTCCTGATATTTTCATCTTGCTTTCTTGCAAGCAACTTGAAGACTCAAAAGAAGAGAAACATTATGCTCGGTATAAACCAGATAGATGGGGGAAAAAACTTGAGCATGACGTAAGAGAAGCTCTACTCTGGTTCCTATAAGATGAAACTGCAAAATCATTTGGTTCTTTGAATATTAAAGCTACAATAATTGACAGAGTAGTGTGAATGATGTTAAATATAAAGTGAACACACTCTGACTAGTATAGAAGACTAATACGAGTAAAGCTGACCCCACGTAGGTGGCACAAAAGCTGATTTGAGTTGAGGACACCAGGGAAAAATAAACTTGTTCGAGAATCTCCTACATTGTTATCATTTTTAAGCAGCCATTAAGAAAACACCAATCAAGAACAAAAGAAAGAACAAAAGAAAGAGCTGATATAAACCATTTTCCAACTCCATTCCCACCATAAACATGATTCCATAACATATACGCTTGAAAATCGCTTTTATAATAAACAAGAAAGGAAGAAGTTGAGAGACAACCTTGTATTCTTAATCCTGAGATAAGAGAAACCGAAAGCTCATATCGAACAATTTTCAACGGTTTGCAATTCTGATTCTAACACCAACCTCAAAATACAGAAATTCAACATGTAACCATGTGTACCCTTAAAATCACTTCTAAAGCGAACTAAAAATGGCAACTGAAAGAACACCTTATGCTGCAAACAGTAACAGTGTAGCCACTATCAAGCAACTTTCAGAGAATACAGTTCACATACCAGCATCTTTCCTACATTACAACAATAATTGCAAAACCCATAATCACAAGCCCTTAAATCTCTTCTCAAACCAACTAATGACACAACTAGAACGCCAAAGACTGCAACTACTGCAGAGAAAACAGGGTGAGCTAATCGCAAGAAATTTAACCAAACTAACAAGACAAAGTCCAATTTCTTTCAATCGGAAACAGAACTTAATCTCATGACAATCAATAATCATATGCCACTAGAACAATCTAATGGCAATACTACTTTAAACCACAAAAATACAGCCTATGAAACAGGATGTTTTACATTTCACGTTCCAATTTGTGATTTCTGTCACAAGCTCATACACCCTTGTAAAAGTCATTTCTAAAACAAACTTGAGGAACACAATCGATAACAAAGACTACCTTATACTGTGAATGCTGCATATGATACCCTCCTTTCCCTCCTCCATTCCCTCTCTCCCCACCGCCACCGCCACCTCCACCACCAACATTTTCAACCTTATCCTGCATCCCATTCCCCTGCAAACCCAAACCCGGAATTCCACCACCGCCACAACTATCTCTCTCCTCATCCTCACCCTCCACCACCACCCCTCCCAAATTCACACTCCGGGAAACCCCAGTCCCACCACCATCATCGTCACTATTCAAAACAATATTCAAATCATCCTCACTATCACTTCCATTATCATCAACACCAGCCTCCTCAATCTTATTTCCGTCAGCGTCATCACCACCTGAAACCGCCTTAGCAACATCATCATCATCTGGTGAACTCAATTCGAGAGGAAATGCTTGAACAACAGCAGCATTAATGGCGGAACTTGCTTGAACTTCGACGTCGGTGTACAAATCGCCGAAATCGTCTTCAAATTCATCCATCCCCACAACAAATTCAAGTTGGCTAGGGTTTCGAATTGGCGTCAGTTCCCCATCAATAAATGGGGGAGATTTTTCTATCCTAAACCCCTAAAAATATCTTAAACCCTAGTTCTTATTAGTGTGGGGTTTAGAAACGGCGACGGTTTTGTAGCAGTAAATTAAGTTCAGAGTAATAAATAAATGTGAAACTGTTTGACAGTAATTCTTTCAATAAATTATTATGCAAAAATAATAAAAATTTGAAATTAAAGACCTATAATACAATACACAGCGGTAATAACCGCCTCTTAGCCTACCCATAAGTGATGACTGAGATTTAATCTTGGAATGTTGATTCGACGGCTGAAAATCATTCTCGTGCCCACGTCTCCCACGGCATTTACTCTTCTCCAAAAATCCTTTGCGTTCTTCAGTCTTCACCCATTCACCCACCCAGGTATTTCACCTCTCTCTCTCCGTTTCTCTCTCTACTTCATCTCTCCGGCGACCCCCTCCCCACCGTTGGAGATCGAGTTGCCGTAGGGGGTTTTGAGGTTGAAGAAAGGTGCGGCGATTCGATGGAAGGATGAGTTAGGGTTTCGCGGTGGCGGAGAGGCAGATTTGTGCGGCGGAGAGTTGAAAATGGGGGAAGGAACAATTGTTTTGAGGGAGTGCAGGGAGAAAGGGGACGTCACGCAAATCGGCGTACTTCCTTCCCTCGCCGGGAATTCGCCCATTAGTCGAAACCCTAAACGCCTCTGTCCATGTTCCAAAAGCATTTCAATTTCTCACAAATCCGAGAAACATTAGCTGGCATTTTCTCATGAACTGTTGTTTCACAAAGAGGTAATACTTCATTTTTGAAATTGCTGATTTTTTATTTTGAAATTTTTTGTTGTTGAAAGACAGTTTTTCACCATGTAAATCACTATCGCCTCTTACCCATTTTCCACATTGTTTCCCGACCTCACCCTCGACAGTTTTCCTTATCGTTTTCTCTCTCAAATTGCTTTACAATTCTATTGATTATGTACTATTGTTTGTCACTGATTATGAATCCTTTAGGACTTAATTGTTGCACTTATGATTGAATTAAGGTCATAAGATATTAATAATTTTTGAATATGTTATTCTTTATTAAATCTCAATTTAAATAATGAGATGTGGCACTAGAACAGGAAAGGAAATTTCAAGTGTTAATTCTTAGATGTTGAATGTCATAATTTTCTCATGTTCCTAAATAATATCTCCTAGAATTTACAGTGAGATTTGCGACTGATAAAGAAGACAAAAAAATCAGAAGTTGTTTTGTGGTTGTTAAATTTTTGGTTTCTTACTCTTTAACTTCATTGTGCTAATCATATATTTAGATTCTCGTTTTCTTTATGTAATACTCCCTCCGTCCCACAATAATATGTAAACTTTCTATTTTGGGCGTCCCACAATAATATCTAACTTTCCCAAAATGGAAAGGAATCTTTACTATTCCCTCCACTCATTCTCTCTCCTACATTATTTTAATACTCACATCACCATTATAATTTACTATTCTCTCCACTCATTCTCTCTCCTATTTTATTTTCACACTCACAACACTTTCAATATAATATTTCCTCCTTAATCCCCGTGCAAAACCCAAAAGTCCATAAATCTATGGGACGGAGGGAGTATATTTTTGACTTATAACAAGAATTTTCTCGATTTTCTTTTGGACCTTAACCTGTAGCAATGGCGGCGGATGCGACAGACTATTGCTACCACCACCTGTTGTTGCCGGCTTCTATGGTGCGATTTTGCGAGTCTTCGAGAGATATTAGGAAAGGGTGATCTGATTCTGTTCAAATATTTAAAAATTATTTTTTAGAGTATACATGAAATGAATAGTTAATTTTGTATGCACGATTTTGTATTGGGTAGCAATATGAGAAACTTCACCCCTTCCTATTTCAACAAATTTATCTCTTTCATACTCCCCTTCCCCTCTTAATTGTTCAAATTTATAAAATTCTACAAAAAGAAAATAGTGGTACTATATAATTGGAGTTTCCCTCATAATATTGTTAAGAGGGAGCAATTTATTTTTTGTCATACAAGCCTTCATACAACTTTTTAAACATAGTAGTATATATTTTTGGTTCACATCACATGTATAACTGATGTTTTTGGTTTTTGACTTACTTTCAGTTTTTTTGAGCATTCCATGCAGAAATTAAGGCCTGCAATTTTGGGGTTCAGATATTACTCCATTGCTACTTGGTTTGATTGGTGACTCCCCTCTACATGTCTCCTTAACCACCTTAGTTTTGTCAGCATTTAGATAGCAGGAAAGTAAATCTTTGATGCACAAATGAGTCACCTATACATATAATCATCTCTACACGATTGAATGTAGCTTTGGATTAAAGATTATTCAAAATATTTAGGCGATTACATGAAAATACGGTTATTGGTGATTTTAAAGTTCGATGGTAGTTTGTTCATCGACAGTGATCTGTTTTTCCTCCTCGCCCACGATTCAGATGGCTTCAACCGGTATGTCCAATCCATATAGTTATTGGATATTGATATGTTTGACCATCCCTGATTCGCAATGGAAACTTCTTGGAACAATTTGGTCAGAAATGTGTATGTGTGTGTGTGTGTGAGAGAGAGAGAGAGAATCAGGCAGGAAGTAAGAGAAACCACAAAGATATTGAAAATATGTATGGCGTGTTTCAGTTGGGAGGCTGGACAAATACTGGTTAGGAAGTTGATGCTCGGCCTGGTGGCGGATTACCAACAAAACAAGCCATTGGTTCTAAACCCACAGTTTCTACACGGTATCAAAAGTATACTTACTGACTCAAGCCTAGACAAGGTACCTGCGGAAAAAAAAAATTATATATATATAAATAAATATATATATATATATATATATATATATATATATATATATATATATATATATATATATATATATATATATATATATATATATATATATATATATATATATATATATATATATATATATATATATATATTTAGTGTTTGCACCTAATATTATTTGGTTAGCTACGGATAAATGAATAATTGACAAATTGTTTGTTATCATATAGGAATTCATCGCAAAGGCAATAACACTTCCGGGTGAAGGAGAGATCATGGACATGATGGAAGTAATGACCCCGATGCTTTGTTCATGCCGTTCGATCTTTCATTAAAAAACAACTTGCTTCGGAACTGAAAGAGGAGTTCCTAAACACGGTATAACAAGTTTTAGAATTCCATCCTGATAGTTATTTATTCCTAAATCTTTGGTTAAAGTTCAATCAAATTGATCCATAAAAAAGTGGGATTATCTTTCTGGGGATGGAGGGAGTATTACATTTTCTTTCATGTGGATAAGGCTGATAAGCATGCTCTGTAATCATGCTACAGGTCAAAGCCAACAGGAGCTCTGAGAAGTTCGAGTTTGATCATCCCAATCTGGCGAGGCGGGCCCTTAAGAATCTCGCACTCGATTTGTTTTGTTCATCAAATTTTTTTTCCCTCTATGGATCATGTTTTTATAGTGTCCTTAGTATTTAAAGTCTGCTTTTTTCTTTTTCCTGTCACAGTATATGTTGCATCGCTTGAAGATCCCGAGGTCAATGAGCTTGCATTGAATGAATATAAAACTGCTACAAATATGACCGATCACTTCTCGACCCTGGTAGCCTTAACTCAGAAACCTGGAAAAATCCGTGATGATGCCCTTGCTGACTTCTATAATAAGTGGCAGCATGATTTCCTGGTAGGCTTCTGTCTTTAGGGGTAAAATGGTCCACGACTCTTAGCTATGAAAGCTTGTAGATTCTTTTCAACTAACATGTTTCACTTACTCCAGGTGGTTAATAAATGGTTTGCCCTTCAATCCTCATCTGACATTCCTGGGAATGTTGAGAATGTTCGGAATCTTCTAAGCCATCCAGCTTTTGACTTGCGCAGTCCCAACAAGGTGATTTCCTCTCTCTCTCTCTCTCTCTCTCTCTCTCTCTCACACACACACACATTACACAAATTCACATATATAAGAATCCTTTCTTTATGTAATGCTCAATTTTGGAACAGGTATATTCGTTGATTGGAGGATTCTGTGGGTCCCCTGTAAATTTCCATGCGAAAGATGGGTCAGGCTATAAATTCTTGGGAGAACTGGTGGTTCAGCTTTACAAACTAAATCATCAGGTGCTTTTAGAAACAAGTCTCTACATATGTTCGGTACAATGCAATGATAGACATATTGAAAGAGGTATGTTGGGGATCCAATGGGTTGATTTGCATATTTGCTAAAATATCATATTGTTGCACTATTTTTTTTTACTTCACTAATTTTTTGTACTGACCCGTGCCATTGACACGGGCACACGAATACTAGTCTATATTACAATAGAGTTCATGAATAACCGCCACACAATGAGTGGCTGAGATTCAACTTGGGAAAAGAAAAAGAGGGGTTGCAATTTAATCTAAAAAAAGATAATGCACACTGGATAAAACCACTGAAGGTATGGCTCAGATCGATCCATAACTGCTACGATCCTAGGGCTATTATTAATCAATTTTAAATTTTTTTATTTTAAATCGTTGGATTTCTTTTCAATTTGTTTGATCCTACGGCGGTAGATTGTCGGCTTCTATTTCAATACATACTCCTCCATCACAAGACTTTTAATCAAATTGCAATAATTTTAACTATTAATTTAAATAGAAAATAATAATTCTTATAAAAATCTAAAAATTATTATTGAAAATATTATTAATTGTGCTATAATAAAAAAGTTAAATTTTTATTAGAATCACTATTTTTTATTTAAATTATTGATTAAAGTTACATCAATTTGACTAAAAAATGTCATTCACGTGGGACGGGCGTATAATAATGTAGTAATAGTATACATAACTATTATTTGGAAATTGGCGTGCACCAAGATTTTCAATTCAAATATAAATGGAAAGAAAACAAGCAAGTGGCCTGGTTGTGTGTACTGACTGTCTGACTTTCTCTCAATTTACAATTTAACTGACATGGAATTTTATTACTTTTGTAATATACTTTTTAAAAATAAAAGTGTGTAGATCCGATCACTCCCTTTATTTTGGAAAAAAACAAGCAAGTGGTCCGGTTGTGTATATCGACTGTCTAACTTTATCTCAATTTACAATTTAACTGACATGAATTTTTGTTACTTTTGCAATATATTTTTTAAAAATAAAAGTGTGTAGATCCGACCACTCCCTTTATTTCGCAGAATCAACTCAATCAAATTTTGACATATTTTTATAAAAAAAATATGAATAATTTTATAGAAAAAAATAGATATTTCCATAAAATTCTAAAAATTGTTATTGATAGTATTTCTAATGGTGTAATTGAATAAATATATCTAAATTTTCATAAAATTACGGTCAAAATTTGATTAAGTTGACCATTAAAGTCAAAGTGATCTAAATTTTTTGAGACGGAGGAAGTATTTGTTTTTATAATTGAGTTGACCATTAAAGTCAAAGTGATCTAAATTTTTCGAGATGGAGGGAGTATTTGTTTTTATAATCTGTTGCAAATAAAAAAAATATGATGTTATATTTCCAAGTCATATATCATGAACATCTTTTTTTTAGGGACAAATTGATCATTTCACATGACATATTACCCGGAGTTAGTTACATGACTAACTTCCGTTAGTCAAAATGCATATTTTGACCTTAATTTAACGCAATACTCCCTCTACTTCTATTTCGAATAATCTTACCAACTTTGTCATCTAGAGCGTCTTATTGATAAGTCTCATTTTCTATGAGCGAAAGTATATAATATTTATTTATTAATGGGACTCACTTTTAATACTTGTAACGTCTATCGGCTTACTATTTTCTATCTCATTTTCTCTCTCCTACCCACTCACAACACCTCATTGTATCTTCGAATGAAAAAATCCTCATGGGAGGATGTAAGTTTTTGTGTCATTGTTGTAAATTAAGTAGAAAGAAAAGAACAAAAGGGAAACATAACCAAGAAGCAACAACTTTGAGAGCCAAGAACAAAGGTAAATTCCTCCAAACATATCTATAAAAAACCCTACAGATACACGAACAAACAAAAATGAGAAAAAAGAGAATACTATACGTCAATTGCAGGCATGCCTATGATTAGTTGTCCTTTTATTTTGGAGACTGTATATGTTGAATAAGAATACAAGGGTGGATGGGTGTTGTTATTTTTTTAGGTTAAAAATGAATAGAAGAGTGAGTGTATGAAGTTTACATAAAGGAGTGTAGGGTTGGGTGGGTTACATAGTAATAGTTGGAGTGAGTGTTTTGAATGGAAGAGGGGTGGGATTGGGAAGTGGTTGATGAAACAGAATGACGAGGGTACTAATTCGGTTCTTCTTCAACTCTTAAAACTTTTGTAAGTATAATCAAATTTAGTGCACATAATTTGCATAATGTTATAATATTATCTAATAAGCATTTTCTTTTCAGTCATGGGACACCAACTCAATCTCATTTAAGGCCGGATGTGATATTTTCATGCAATAAGTACGTAACATATATTTCAGCTTTGGAACGAGTACTTTTATTCACCAAGTCAAACTATCTTGAAAGTGCTGAAAAGTTTGGGGAGACATCTTATAAGGTGAGCTTGCTATTGTTATTCAGGAATATTTGCAATTTGTTTCCATGTCTTTACTTAGCTTTGTTATTGCAGGCATTCAGAATAATTGATATACTTGGTCAAGATTTTATTTTCGATAGTGTATCATTTTAGAACATGATTTCTCTATAATAGTATTGGAAGTTTGGAAAACTGCAACTCAAAGGATAGTGAGCGGGTTTGAGGTTACATGAAAAAGGGTGAGGTAAGAGGGGTGAGGGGAAAGAGGAAAGTGGGTGGGGTTGGAATTATGTAATTTGGTTAACTTTAGTTAATTAAAATCATACTTTCTTATAATTTTCTTTTTGATTATAATAATAAAATTGTATTTTGTCAATCTTATTTTGGCTATATTGTAGAATGTGATTTTACTTTCTATTTTTCTTTTTGTAACAAATACCAAAGAGACAGATTTATTTTAGAAATGTTCAATTAAAAATATGGAACTATTATGTATGTAATGGATCATTAATATTGTCGTTCTTGCAATCAAATGAAAATTTTAAGAGTTTACAATTTGATGATAGATACTAGACTTATGCATTTTGAGAGTTTGATCTCAAACACACTATATTTATGTCGTACTGTCACCGTGCCTTGGCACGGGTAGGGAAGTACTAGTCTATATTACAATAGAGCTCATGAATAACCGCCCGTAAAATTTGGGGAGAAACGCGTTTCTCCATAATTTATGGAGAAACGGGCCCGACTTGTCGCGCGACAATGCACGACTCTTTTTTCTGGATATCCGTCCCAAGGCTTCTGGATATCCAGAACCTTATGAAAGTGATATCCAGAATCAGAAATTTGGCATTGGCCTTGGCCTTTGCCCCAAATCTTTTTTTTCTGGATATCCGTTCCAAAGCTTCTGGATATCAATATTCAATGTTCTGGATATCCAGAACCTTATGAAAGTGATATCCAGAATCATAAATTTGGTCTTGGCCTTGGATTTGGCTTCAAATCTTTTTTTTCTGGATATCCGTCCCAAAGCTTTTGGATATGCATTTTGATAGTTTCTGGATATTCATTTGTATGTTTTTGGAGATATTCATTTGTGGATATTTTCTGGATATCATTTTGAAAGTTTCTGGATATTCATTTGTGTAGTTTCTGAATATGCATTTTATAGTTTCTGGATATTCATTTGTATGTTTCTGGATATTCAATTATGTAGTTTCTGGATATACATTTTATACATTTTGGAAAAACACGTTTCTCCATAACTTATGGAGAAACGCGTTTCTCCGGAGACCTACTCATAACCGCCACACAATGAGTGGCTAGGATTCAATTTGGAAAAAAAGACAAAGAGGGGTTGGGATTTAATCTAAAAAAAGATAATACACACTGGATAAAACCACTTAAGGTAAAGAATGACTCAGATCGATCCATAACTGCTACGATCCTAGGGCTATTATTAATCAGTTTTAACTCTTTTTATTTTCAATCGTTGGAATTCTTTTCAATTTATTTGATCATACGTCTGTAGATTGGTGGTTTCTATTTCAATACATACTCCCTCCATCACGAGACTTTTAGTCAAATTGCAATAATTTTAACTATTAATTTAAATAGAAAATAATAATTCTTATAAAAATCTAAAAAACATTATTGAAAATATTATTAATTGTGTTATAATAAAAAAATTAAATTTTTATTAGAATCACTATTTTTTATTTAAATTATTGATTAAAGTTACATCAATTTGACTAAAATTTTTCATTCACGTGGGACGGGATGGGAGTATAATAATGTAGTAATAGTATACATAACAATTATTTAAAAATTGGCGTGTACCAAGATTTTCAATTCAAATGTAAATGGAAAGATAATAAAAACATAAAAATCTAAAAAACATTATTGAAAATATTATTAATTGTGTTCGAATAAAAAAATTAAATTTTTATTAGAATCACTATTTTTTATTTAAATTATTGATTAAAGTTACATCATTTTGACTAAAATTTTTCATTCACGTGGGACGGGATTGGAGTATAATAATGTAGTAATAGTATACATAACTATTATTTGGAAATTGGCGTGTACCAAGATTTTCAATTCAAATGTAAATGGAAAGATAATAAAAACATTAATTTTTTATTAGAATCACTATTTTTATTTAAATTATTGATTAAAGTTACATCAATTTGACTAAAAATTTTCATTCACGTGGGACGGGACGGGAGTATAATAATGTAGTAATAGTATAAATAACTATTATTTGGAAATTGGCGTGTACCAAGATTTTCAATTCAAATGTAAATGGAAAGAAAACAAGCAAGTGGTCTGGTTGTGTGTACCGACTATCTGACTTTCTTTCAATTTACAATTTAACTGACATGGATTTTGGTTACTTTTGTAGTATACTTTTTAAAAATAAAAGTGTGTAGATCCGATCACTCTTAAAAAAAATATCGTTGACCAGACATCTATCGAAGCTTAGTTTCCGTTCTTTCTATTTTCACTGTTGATCAATCTGAAAATGATACAAAGTGTTTTGTGTTTCATTTTCGTCCTTTTCAAAATTCTTCAATTTGCTTAACAATTAGGTAAATTAAGTAGAAAGAAAAGAACAAACGGGAAACATAAACAAGAAGCAACAACTTTGAGAGCCAAGAACGAAGATAAATGCCTCTAAACATATTTATAAAAAACCCTACAGATACACGAACAAACAAAATTGAGAAAAAAAAAAGAATAGTATACGTCAATTGCAGTCATGCATATGATTAGTTGTCTTTTTATTTTGGAGATTGTATATGTTGAATAAGAATACGAGGGTGGACGGGTGTTGTTGTTTTTTTAGGTTAAAAATGAATAGAAGAGTGAGTGTATGAAGTTTACATAAAGGAGTGTAGGGTTGGGTGGGTTACAGAGTAATAGTTGGAGTGAGTGTTTTGAATGGAAGAGGGGTGGGATTGGGAAGTGGTTGGTGAAACAGATTGACGAGGTTACTAATTCGGTTCTTCTACAACTCTTAAAACTTTTGTAAGTATAATCAAATTTAGTGCACATAATTTGCATAATGTTATCATATTATCTAATAAGCATTTTCTTTTCAGTCATGGGACACCAACTCAATCTCATTTAAAGCCGGATGTGATATTTTCATGCAATAAGTAACATATATTTCAGCTTTGAACGAGTACTTTTATTCACAAATCAGACTTTCTTGAAAGTGCTGAAAAGTTTGGGGAGATATCTTATAAGGTGAGCTTGCTATTGTTATTCAGGAATATTTGCAATTTGTTTCCATGTCTTTACTTAGCTTTATTATTGCAGTCACTCAGATTAATTGATATACTTGGTCAAGATTTTATTTTCGATAATGTATCATTTCATAGCATGATTTCTCTATAATAGTATTGGAAGTTTGGAAAACTGCAACTCAAAAGGATAGTGAGCGGGTTTGAGGTTACATGAAAGAGGGTGAGGTAAGGGGGGTGAGGGGAAAGAGGAAAGTGGGTGGGGTTGAGATTATGTAATTTGGTCAACTTTAGTTAATTGAAATCATACTTTCTTATAATTTTATGTTTGGTTATAATAAAAAAAATTGTATTTTGTCAATCTTATTTTGGCTATAATGTGAAATGTGATTTTACTTTCTATTTTTCTTTTTGTAACAAATACCTAAGAGACAAATTTATTTTTGAAATGTCCAATTAAAAATCAGGAACTATTATGTATGTAATGGATCTTTAATATTGTCGTTCTTGCAATCAAATGGAAATTTTAAGAGTTTATAATTTGATGATAGATACTAGACTTATGCATTTTAAGAGTTTGATCTCAAACACACTATATTTATGTCGTACTGTCACCGTGCCTTGGCACGGGTAGGGAAGTACTAGTCTATAATATAATAGAGGGGGCATATAACCGCCTCTTAGCCTCCCATAAGTGGCGGCTGAGATTCAATATTGGAAAATTAATCGGACGGCCTATATTCCTCCTCCTTCCCCACTTTGTTTGAACTGCCCCACTCCTCTCCTCCACAAACCGTATGACTCCTCTCCCTCAACCGCTAATAGCTGTCATCTTCCAAGTTAATTTGTAGTTTTCCCTAACGTCTCTTTCTCTACCCATTCTTTCATTTCAATTGTTTGTTTGCATTTTTGCTGAAGGTAAGAAAAATGCCCTTATAATAAAATTAGGGTTTCTCAATTCGAATTTCTTTTAGGATATGGTACCGTCGGTGATGGAGGGGATCACGCAGCATAGTCGGTTGTCCTCTATTCCAATGGGAACTCATATTGAATTTGTAAATACAACTAGGGATTTAGATGCACATGGTAGCAACACACTGCAAGGTTTAGGTAATCAGGTCTTCAATTCGTCTGGTATTTCGGATTCATTATCTGAGGGAAGTGGGAGCAATTTTAGCAGCAGTGATCAAGGCTCCTCTTCAGTTTCTGATGGCGAAAGCAAGGTTTCTGGAGGGAGCAGTGATGGAGAATCTCAAGCTTTTGTCAATGGGTTAGTGAAATTGGATGGAACTGAAGGAATTCATGAAACTATAAGGAAAAAATTTGTTTCGGGTTTGGATTCTCTTGGATTTCACACCAAAGTTGAGGCTATTCATAGGAATGATTATAGTTTCAGTACTGGAAGACGAGCTAAGCTCTTTGCCTTTCAAATTTTCGCGAAAGCGATGGAGAAGAAGTGCGATGGGAATGCAAATATGAAGTATCCTTGGTTTAGTGCTTCTAAGGATGAGATTAACAAGATAATTTTACATGGATTTGGTCATTCTCATCAATTGGACAACGCTGGATTAAATGGTCATGGAATTTATCTATCTCCTGATTTCTCTCCTATTGAAAGGTATGGGGTTAATCTCTTTTCCAATTTGGATAATATTTGCTTAATGATACAGAATAGTTATATTTGTAATACTGACTTAGATTTTGCAGTGTGAAATCATCAATTTCTGATGAAAATGAAGTTAGATATATGCTTCTTTGAAAAGAAAAAAAAAACTGTGTAACTTCCAGCAGTTACACATCTCTCTCTATCGGCAACTGCTCTACTCCGCACTCTCCCCATTCTTCCTCTCTCTCTGTATCTCCCTTCCCTCCATTCACTGACCAACCCTGCCCCTCAATTGCCAGTTTGGATCGTGGTATCCAGAGTTTACAACAAGCATGTCAAGCAGTTAAGCAATCACAAAGTTCCACATTACAACAATCTATAGAATCCCTGATGTACAAATTTAAGAAGACAAGACCTCAATGATATGAGTTTTATTCTTTTCTGAAAATGAGACATAATTAGATGTTCGAGATTTTCTATGAATTTTCTGTACATAAAGGGTTTAGAGCAAGAATCTATAGATTTAACAATGGTGGTTAGTCAATTGTTTCTAGGCAGATATACATTAGTAAATTAATGATGATTTTGGAGACATGTGTTCTCTTATTTGCTGTTCTTTATTTTAATTGGGTGATATTTCATTTCTACATCACTATTAGCTTCAAGCTTCACTAAAAAATAGGTTGGAAAACTGAACTTTGAAGTATTCATCTACTAAGTGATCCTTCGTTTTGGTCTTTGCTCCCCTGGCTCTTTTTTTTTTATGTCTTTTTTCCCCATAAAGGGTCTATGGTGGTAGGGGCAGGGAAAGGAGTTGAGAAGCAAGTAACATTGTGTTAATGCATACAGTGGGTGAGCAATTTCCTAAAGGAGTGAATGTTATGAAATCACATACAAGACCAAAAGATTTTGAAGACTGATAATTTTATCACCAAAATCCACCTTTTTCGTATGCAGTTAGATTTTCAAAGTTTATGTAGCAGGGCAAAGGTTCTTCAGTATCATCTGACAGTATATCTCATTGTTTGGCTTCACCATGTAAAGTAAATTTTTTGGGATGTTTGTGGAATGGCTATTACTTCTGACTTTATCAAGAATGGAGGGTCTCGGTTCTTCAGTTTTTTTTTTCTTTCTGTTTTGGCATAACTATTCTTGCTCTTAAAGAAGGATCGATTGCAGCTAAATATGTGTAATGCTTTCTTGACACTATTGCTTGCTGTTACTGTAACTCGCTGTTATTGTTTACTAGCTCCTCTTTTAAAGCTTAAGTTAATAGGAGATTGTGCATATCATGCTTAACACTCTTCTTCTTGCACGCTATCTTTTCTCGCAAACAAGGATCAACTGCACATGAGAAGACTTGAATTCTAGATCTCATAAACTAGGGCCCTTGCTGTTTGGATTGAATTCTACATCTTGGAAACATAAGTTAACTGTACATGAGAAGACTTGAATTCTAGATCTTGCACGCTATCCTTCCTCTATGTTTGGGCCCCCCTCTTTCTCTCTTACTTTTTTATGCAATCATCATGAAAACCATGAAAATTTAATTTGTAGTACAATGTTTAGGGCTGTCAATTGAGCCAAGCCACTCTATTCAACTTGAAAAAACTCAGCTTCACTCGAATGAGCTCACCTCGACAGGTTTGTGAGCTTTGAACATTTGCAATCTTAGCTCTTTTTGGGCTCAACTAACAAGTCCTGGCTCATCTCCTAATCTTAGTGCATGGAATCATATACGTGGCATTAACTCTGATGTCAATATTGATTCTCACAAAATGCTAAAATTGATTACAATAATCATTAATGAATAACATTTATATCTTAGTTAGATTCTTTCTTTCACAATAAGCATATCAATGAAGTTGTTCCTTTTGTTGAGTGGGGGTTGAGGGGAGAGCCTCATACAAGGTCCCCGGCTGGAACATTCACATTTCACAGAAACATCATGTGTGGTATGGCCATTGTTTTGAACATTGCGTCTCTGAAACTGTTGGAATTTTGGTTTTGGAAAGTGTGGTTTGACCGACTTTTGACCAAGAATTCCATTGGGTTCCATTTTAGAAAAATGGAAATTGATTGCATATTAATAATCTACATTTGGAGTAGATTAATTTGATATATTTACTTTCTCAAAACCAATTAATGGTGAATGAGAAATTAATGCTCAAAGTATGCAAAATGAAATGGGTTTTATGAAGAGTTTATGGGATGTGGAATAGTTATCCCACATTGCTTAAAGATATAAAGCAATGATAGTTTATAAGTGGATCCATCCAAGGAAGGAGTCATCAAGTTGATCTCCTTGGGCCAACCTAGTTGGGCCATTGAGCCAACCATGCATCCAAGTGGGCTATTGAGCTAGTTTTGTTCTAGCTTAAAATGGACCCACAACCCGCGAAGCGCGCGAAGGGCGGTTTAGGGCGCACTTTGCACTTTGCATCGTCGCTAGGAGCTAAGGAGCCTTAAACTTTTGACAAAAATTGGCTCGGTTCATGGTTCGACTTAGCAATGGTGGTTCGGTCCATTTCTCGTGGGCTTGGAGGCGGGTTCGGTTCTGGCGCTTGGGCTGGCCGAATTGGATTGGTTTGGGCCAAGGCCCGCACTGATCAAGGCAAGCTCTTAGAAATCTGGGCTTAGCCGAAGTGGGGTGGCCTTGTCTTGGGCCTCAAGGCTGGACCATTGAAGGCTTTGGCAAATGGGTTTCAAGGAAGGTTGCAAGAAGGTCATTGTGGAAGGGGCAGCCCGTTTTAGGCCATGGAACATGTTGGTTCTAGAAAAGGCATGTCTATTGATGATAAAATCGGGCTGATCTCCACCCTTCATCCGAATCTGATCCAATGGCCGAGATTCCACCAGACACCTATTGTGACCATTCCCAAGAGACACCCTAACTCTTCTTATACTATAAATAACCCCCACCAGATTGTCAAATTCACTCAATCATTGATTAAATCACTTCTCCCTTTCATAAAATTCACTCTCTCTTCTCACTAGAAGTAGAGAATCACATATTTAACCGAGTTAACGATCTCGGTTAGATATTTAACTGAATTTTAGATTCAGTCAAAGAATTCAACGGAATTCTTAACATCATATGTTAGAAGATAGAGCATCTCGTTGCATAATTTTTTTCAAAATCTGGAAGTGTCAAACACGAATTTTGTTCGCCGAAGTCATTAATTTTGGTGTGCTCCTATTAATGACTGTAAAGTCGTTTTATCTTGAGAGAAGATTGCCGTAGACCGTTAGCACCAATGCGGGGCAATATCTTCTTGCGGAGATTGTGTCCAACACAAGACTCGACTTCGTTATTTACTCGGTTTGCTTTAATTTCCGCATTCTATTTTATCTTTATTTCCTGCCCCGTTAATTATGTTATGGTTCATTATATTGTTTGTCATTTCGTTAAATTCAAGAAAGCCTTATTTATTGTCAAATAGACAAATTTCCCAACAATCGCAAGAAGATATTAACGTTTTCTTGTTTTTATGACAAATATGAGCCAAAGATGATGGACAACCGAAGGACATTATCGTTAGAGACTTAACGAGAAAAATAACGGTTTCCAAGAAAGGATAACTAGAAGAGCATTGGAAGTTAACTAGAAGATAACGAGAAGGTCAACAATAATCCCGGAGGTGATTCAAAGAATTGTTGACAACATGGAGCGGACTTATAATTGAATAACCAATATTCGCCTAGGAATATAACCGAAGAGGAAGAGGATGATGATCCAGATCCGCCTAGTCAAATAACCGAAGAGAAAGAGGATGATGATCCAGATTTGCCAAGGCAGATAACCGAAGAGGAAGAGGATGATGATCCAGATTCGCCAAGGCAAATAAACCGAAGAGAAAGAGGATGATGATCCTGAGATAACCGGAAAGGAGGATGATGATTATCCAGCTTTAAAAAGACAGATAGCCTATCCGCAAAGACAAATAGCCGCAGAAGAATGGAATCATGAAAAATCTCATATGTAGGACGTACATACTGAGTGGACCACATGATGCCCGTTCAAAGAACATTGTCTCGTGGGGACAACCAAAGAGTTGTAGAACACTTTGGAATGGACTATAAGGTTCAAGGAACCAACTCCAAGATTTGTTACAAGATGTGGTAAGACCAATCACGTAGAAAAAGGTTGTCGTATTCCAAGAAGGGAAATGGACAACATGAATAAAAGCCAACGTCAACGAAAGGTTGAATAGGTTTGATTGAGAACTAAGGGGGTTTGAAGCCAACTTAGCAAGTTGAAGGTCAACCCATAAGAATGGTGGATAGACACTGGAGCTGAAACTACCCACCATATATATGCTGATAAAGAGAGCTTCTCATTAAACACTCCTTTCAATGGAAGCAAGGTGTAAATGAGAAACTCTTCTACTTCCAACGTCGTGGGACTTGGAAAGATCATGCTGAAGATGACTTCGCATGCAGAACCGACTCTCGTGAATATCTTTGCATGTCCCAGACATTCGCAAGAACCTTGTTTCCAGATCAATGTTAAGCAAGTCTGGATTTAGACAAGGGTTTGAGTCAGATAAAATTGTATTAACCAAGAAAAATTGACTTCTCGGTAAAGGGGACCTTGCCTAGAGGCAAAGAACAACAGTGTTTCTTATGTTTACCTTTTGGAAGGTTCTAATTTATGGCATGATAAATTATGTTACTTGAATTTCAACACAATTAAGACGTTAGTGAGTCGAGAATTAATTCTTATGAATAAATTCGATTCAACTGACAAGTGTGAAATTTGCGTGGAAGATAAAATGACTATTTCTTCAGTAATAAGAAACACGACACCTCTTGAGTTAGCTCACACAAATAATTGTGATCTAAAGTTAGTGCAAACTCGAGGTGGGAAAAAGTATTTAATTACTTTATAAATGGTTGCACAAGACATTCTCTTGATAAGGAAGGATAAAGCCTTGGAGGCTTTCCAAACTTATAAGAATGAAGTTGACGAATCAACTTAATATAAAGAAGATTCGAAAAGCTAGAATGAGGGGAATATGCGGCGCCGTTTGAGGATATTTGTGAGGTTTCCGGCAGTATTCATCAAACGATCGCAACATATTCAACTCAGTCTAATGCAGGAGCAAAATGCAAGAATCATACTCTTAAGGAGATGATAAATGCAATGAGCTCGGGCTTAACCGAATTTGTGGGGAAAGCTATAATGAGATACCCAAGAAAGGATTTGATAAAACTAATTACAGATTATGGCATAATCGTAAGACGTTTTATAAATACCTCAATTGTGGGGTTACACCTCAATTGCGGGGATACACCTCAAGTGTGGGGGTACATCTCAAGTGTGGGGGTACAAGCTAAGTAAAAGTACTTAAGCCAAAGACAAGGAATTTGGTATTCCTTAAATTCATATTTCCTTGAAGTAAAAAGGAAATAATATAAGTTTTAGAAGAGAACTTATAAAACTGTAAAAGATTTATCTTAATAGTAAGATGAACTAAGACACAGTTTGTGGACAAAAGAAGCTAGTCTTTTGGTCCTAATTTTCTATGGTAGAAAATTAAACGAAAACTGTTAAATAATGTTGTTAACATTTAAATGAATAGTTCATCATACATATGGAAGTTGGTTGATCTTCTTCCATAATGCGAACCGTTGGGTTGCAAATTGGTTCCTAAAAGGAAGTATTTGAAAGATGAATCTATAAACGGAAAACTCTTGAAAGATAAAGTCCTAAGGCAGACTTTCAAGAAGTGTAGTCAAAAGAGTTAGAATTTCAAAAAGATAGATTTCTAAAGGGAAAACAATCTTGAAAAATAAACTCTATTGAGACGAATTATTAATACGAAAGGCAGATTATTGATCTCGAAAGTGAGACTCTTGAGATACAAAATCTGAAGAGAAAAGATTCTTAAAGTAATAGATTTTTTAATGGTAGAATCATAAGAGTTAGATGAATTCTCCAAGATAGACTCTCGAATAAGCTAAATTCTTGAGAGATGAAATCTATGAGGTAGAATCTTGAGAGGTAATCTACGTAAGGTAGATTCTGAGAGGTAGACTCTAAGGAGGTCAAACCACTTAAAGATACTGAATACTTGGGAAGTCGGACCGGTACAGAGATAATAACCACTCGAAGAAACTGACCGATAGAAGAATTTGTTCACTCGAAAGATTGACCATTCTAGAGAGACTAAAAGTCTAATTAAAAATTGTAATAAATCACTAAGTATAGTCAAAAGTACTTGGAGTACTTAGAGATATTCTTGTGATTACAGATTACAATAAATAAGATATTCAATAGTATGAAAAGGATATACTGATTGGATATCAGACACAAATAAACTCCAAGGTGAAAAATGTGTTCACAATAAATGGAGCAGCGGTGTCAAACTTCCAAGACAACATGAACAACTCGATTCAATAAGAAATCTGAGTCGATAGCGTCAGTTAAAGATAAAAGCTGAATGGTCTTGGAAAATATTCCTTGTGGAATAAGTTTGTGTCTACATAACCTAAGGCATTGTGACGACAATGAGAAATAGGAAAAGGTGTAGAACATCATGGTAAGTCAAGACACAATGGTCATTGACATATTACCATAAGACAATTGATCTCAAATGATAATGTCACAACTGGCCATGTGAAGTCAAAAACGGATCCGTATACCAAAAGGTATGAATAGGAGATCAAATTGTCTGGTAAGGGAAATGAAGTTAAAAACCCACATAAACAAAGAAATCCATAGTGGACACTCAACCTTGAGAATTGGAGATCCCATGCCCTTGGTTCAATGAGACAACTAAATTATGGAAATTCTAGTATGTGCGCTTAGAACTCATTATAACTCATTCTCAGAAGCCATCTAAGTGCTAAAACACCTGATGACGTGTGGTGAGGGTAAGCTCAAAGCTTTTAATGATTCCTATACCTAAGTGGTGGAGTATAGCAGGATACTCTTTATGGGAGATCACCTATATAAGTGAGAAGTAATAAGGCCGCTTCTAAATTGAAACACTTATGAATCAAGAACGGTCCAGGGCCAAAATGGACAAAACGTGAGAACAAAACGTGTTAGAGCTGTTATTGTGTGAGTACTATTGTCTTGGTATACACTATACAGTCACTGGTTCAAAGCGTCTCGCTACCAAATGGCTAGTATATCCGATAGTATTTCACTAGGGAAGGTTCAAGGCCATAAGCTACCTATCTCGATGCAATAATAGTTCGCCGAAACTTCCAGACGAGTCTGCATTCATGCATGCATTAATTTGTCATTCATGTGGGGGATTGTTGGAATTTTGGTTTTGGAAAGTGTGGTTTGACCGAATTTTGACCAAGAATTCCATTGGGTTCCATTTTAGAAAAATGGAAATTGATTGCATATTAATAATCTACATTTGGAGTAGATTAATTTGATATATTTACTTTCTCAAAACCAATTAATGGTGAATGAGAAATTAATGCTCAAAGTATGCAAAATGAAATGGGTTTTATGAAGAGTTTATGGGATGTGGAATAGTTATCCCACATTGCTTAAAGATATAAAGCAATGATAGTTTATAAGTGGATCCATCCAAGGAAGGAGTCATCAAGTTGATCTCCTTGGGCCAACCTAGTTGGGCCATTGAGCCAACCATGCATCCAAGTGGGCTATTGAGCTAGTTTTGTTCTAGCTTAAAATGGACCCACAACCCGCGAAGCGCGCGAAGGGCGGAATGGGCGGTTTAGGGCGCACTTTGCACTTTGCACTTCGCACGACCGCATCGTCGCTAGGAGCTAAGGAGCCTTAAACTTTTGACAAAAATTGGCTCGGTTCATGGTTCGACTTAGCAATGGTGGTTCGGTCCATTTCTCGTGGGCTTGGAGGCGGGTTCGGTTCTGGCGCTTGGGCTGGCCGAATTGGATTGGTTTGGGCCAAGGCCCAGAATTGATCAAGGCAAGCTCTTAGGAAATCTGTTGGGCTTAGCCGAGTGGGCTCATGGTTGTCTTGGGCCTCGGCTGGACCATGAAGGCTTTGTCGATTGGGCTAGGCAAATGGGTTTCAAGGAAGGTTGGGCCATTGTGGAAGGGGCAGCCCGTTTTAGGCCATGGAACATGTTGGTTCTAGAAAAGGCATGTCTATTGATGATAAAATCGAGCTGATCTCCACCCTTCATCCGAATCTGATCCAATGGCCGAGATTCCACCAGACACCTATTGTGACCATTCCCAAGAGACACCCTAACTCTTCTTATACTATAAATAACCCCCACCAGATTGTCAAATTCACTCAATCATTGATTAAATCACTTCTCCCTTTCATAAAATTCACTCTCTCTTCTCACTAGAAGTAGAGAATCACATATTTAACCGAGTTAACGATCTCGGTTAGATATTTAACTGAATTTTAGATTCAGTCAAAGAATTCAACGGAATTCTTAACATCATATGTTAGAAGATAGAGCATCTCGTTGCATAATTTTTCAAAACTGGAAGTGTCAAACACGAATTTTGTTCGCCGAAGTCATTAATTTTGGTGTGCTCCTATTAATGACTGTAAAGTCGTTTTATCTTGAGAGAAGATTGCCGTAGACCGTTAGCACCAGTGCGGGGCAATATCTTCTTGCGGAGATTGTGTCCAACCCAAGACTCGACTTCGTTATTTACTCGGTTTGCTTTAATTTCCGCATTCTATTTTATCTTTATTTCCTGCCCCGTTAATTATGTTATGGTTCATTATATTGTTTGTCATTTCGTTAAGTTCAAGAAAGCCTTATTTATTGTCAAATAGACAAATTTCCCAACAGAAACATTCCCAGACAGACTGCAATAAATTTGATTGATATGCTTATTGTGTAATCATCATGTTGGTCTTCTACCTGTAAAACTTGATTATATATTCTATCTTTAATAGTCATTGAGTTAGCATGTCCAGGGAAGTAGTGGAATTAGTTGTCATACGCAATCATATGTTTCTTGAAAGAATGTATATTAGATGGGTGCCTGAACAAGCCGAAGAAATTAAAAACAGTTATTCACTTTTTTGTATATGGACAAGAAGGTAACCCCCCCCCCCCATTTTGAGTTAGAAAAATGGAATACATCACCAAAAGAACTCATGAGTTACTACAGGAAAGTTGGATTCAATGTAGGCAGAAAGATCAAGTTAAAAATAGTTATTCACTTTTTTTGTATATGGACAAGAAGGTAACTCACCCCCCCATTTTGAGTTAGAAAAATAGAATACATCACCAAAAGAACTCATGAGTTACTCCAGGAAAGTTGGATTCAATGTAGGCAGAAATTTTGAACTAAGTTAATGTAGAATTGATGATCATTGATTTGGATTTTTGAATGCTGGATAGATGTTGGGTAAGTGATATGTTTAGCTGCATACAAATAAAGCCCTTCAGATTAAATGGGTGGGGTGGGGTGGGGTGATGGTGGGGGTGGAGGGAAGAAAATGATGATGTACTACGCTGTCCCAAAAAGAATGTCTATTTATATTTTATTTTTTCTTATTTCATGACCTTATTGTGTTACTAAAGAGAACAAAAAAAAAGAAAACTATTGCTAGGAGTTTTGTTGAATAAGATTAATGCCAAGCAACCCTTCATCATTTTCTTCAATTTGATTAATTACGCTTGACTAATTGTAAGATATCAGACCAACAACAAAGATGCGGTCTGACAAATATTCAAATAGCCTCGGGTCAACCTTGATTGGAATGAGACCCTACCGGTGTGCAAGCACTTCATCTTGGACAACTGATGTATTGTTTAAATATGTACCTTTAATAAAAACCATAAACATTAACATCAAAATCTTAACGATCAACTTCTGAGAACAACATTTTCATATGGTTGTTAAGCAATCAAAAGTAGACAAGGAGACATTGTGATTGAAAGGTCTTCAACTGCTGCTAGAAATTAATAAAAATTGCACACAATATGTAGAAGTTCATATTCTCCTTACTTTACCACCTGCTTTTCTAAACTCATTTTCTGCTGGGACTTAATAACGCAAGGTGGATTCCTTCACATGTTCCTTTGGTCCTCCTTTACTCTTACAGAAAACTACATGAACCAAATGTAGCTCTATGAAAAGAAGTACAGAACTAAAGTTTGGATTTCTAAAATCTTCTTACTTTTCTAAGTTCTAATCACTTGACAGTTCTAATCTCCAAGTTATCAGAGATACTAACAATGATTTGTTCTCAGAGCATAAAAAAATCGTTATTTGTAGAAAGTTGTCAAAAGTTATGACTCCTTCCGTTCCATAATATATGTCGTACATTTTTGTTTGTCAATTTGATTGAATTTGAACAAAAAATTGAAGAAAAAATAAGTCAAGCCTTTTGGATTGTTGAATTTAAATATCTTTCCAGTTGTTAATCAACAATATACCTCTACTCGAAATTGATCGTTAGAACTGAGTTTTTTCCTCTTTAGGGTTTGGATATATAAATATTGAGGGGTGTGGGGGTAGAGATATCTAGAATGGAAATTATTAGTATTGTACACAAATTCACCTTTTTTTTTGGGAGGGGGTTGGGGGAGAGTCAATTTTTACTTTCTTTTAGAGTTATCTATAAATCCCAGATTATATAATGCTAATTATTTTTCTTCTATTTCTCAAGTTTGGAAGTTCACCTCCATGGTACAACAACCATCAAGCGAATGAAAAGAAATGGCGGCACCACTAGAGGTATTTTTCACATTGTTAGAATAAAAATACATTTGATTAGAAAAAAATATAATGGTGTTTCATGATTGTCCATGATTTTATGGTATTTCAAATATTATCTTCATGAATACAACTCTTAAAACCTTTACTTATATATACTTTATATTCACTATATCTTTTTATCTATTACACTAAATATGTAGGAAGATTATGTAGAATTTCCCGAGGAACTAATTCAAGCAACAACCCGACAACGGGTTTTACCATCTTTAAATATGGAGGTAGGAGAAAGCTCTTCTTCTAAAAATTACATATCCACCCGAAATGCAATAAACATTGGTTTGGGCTTTGAGACGTTCTATTGGACAAAGAAGACGACGATTGCGTGAAGAAGAGAATGCATCAACGTCTATAGCACCGCGACATTCAACTTCCAATCAATCAAGTGAAATTGGAGACTTTAAACGTAATGTAAGAGCTCGGATTGAACTGTCAAGAAGTGAACACGATACCCATCTGAATGCTTCAAACTTAGTTTTGCGATCTTCGAGACGGGCATCAGGACAAAGTACACGGCGATTACGTGAACAAGAGTATGCCTCTATGTAACTTAATTAATTATCTATTCATGTTTAATTTATATAAATTAATATTTAAAATAATCACTTGACTATCCTAATGTATAGGTCAAAAATATTAGAAGACCATGATATAAATCAACAAATTTTCATTCAAAGTCGACAGCCACCATGAGAGTAGATTACTATTAGTGGCTCGGGTGTCATGTGAACAGTAACAAATTGTTTAATTTGATTTGTGGTTTGGCGCAAAAGATTTTAGCATTACTTCAATGCAATAATTTCATGTTTTTACGCTACATTTTTGGTTTTGGTCTGCCAATTTTACAATGCATATTGAATGTTCATACTTAAGTTTCTATATGGCCTCTTTCCCATATCCATTTGCTTCTTTGACATTCTACACTTGAATTGTGATTCTTCCCTTTTGCATGACATGTAATCAGTTTGGCTAGATTTCCTTTTGTGTTAAATTGAATTGTAATAAAATTGTCGTGAATATTATCTTATGTTATAGTGTTTTATTGTTTGCTTTTACATTTTGATCATTTCAAGATATTTGGGAGATTTTAATTGTTTTTCTCTATTTTTTTTTTACTTGATTAACATGTATACCGTTCCCGTGCCATTGGCACGGGCTAGGGAGTACTAGTATTAAATACAACATACCATTAACTCATTAAGGGCTACTAAGGCCAGGGTCCGTTTGTTTGCTCTAAAATGTTTTCTGAAAAATGTTTTCCCCATTTTTCGATGTTTGGTAAGCACCGAAAAATGGGGAAAATATTTTCCGAAAAATATTTTCCCACCTTTTCGGCGTAAAATGACTTACGGATTTTTCCTAAGTAAAACATTTTTCAAAAAATGATAACACCCTCACACACCTAATTTTTCATACACCCCCCACGTTACCCACCTCACTCACCACCACCACCACCACCCCACTCACCACCACCACCCACTACCCCCACCCCTCGGGTAAAAAAAATTTAATCATTTAAAATTTATTTTTAACAACTCCCTACCCCCTCCACTCACCACCACCACCACCACCCCCACCCCTGCCCCCCCACCCCACCCCACTCAAATATCTCAAATTGTGTTTTTATCGAAAAATATTTTCATTAACACACATGGAATTTTTTTCAAAAAATATTTTCCTTACCAAACAGTCGAAAACATGTTTATCTCATTTTTTGGAAAACATTTTACAGGAAATTCATTTTCCGAAAATCATTTTCCGCAAGTTATTTTACGCGAAGCAAACGAAGCCTAAGGGTTAGAACTTAGAGGTGATATTAAATACCATTTAGTGACCATTAAAATTGATGCTGCAAGAATCGTGCCGTTATCAATCTCCGTCCAGCTGCAAGATCAATCTCCTGACTTCTGACCTGAAAACAGAACCCAAGACTAGCCGGAATGGTCTCCGGCGAAGACCCTCGGGCGTGAGGATAAGTACGGTGTATGAGAGCTAAATAATTATAAGGAACAATGTATTCTCAAATAATCAAAAAGCAATTACCTTGGAACGGTTGACATTGCCTTGTATTTATAGTTGTAGATGAGAGATATAATTGTGGTAGGATTGTATTAAATCCCTATAATCTCGGATCAGATATGCATAAGAGATCTTGTCCACGAATAACTCCTGATTTGCAGGGAATCCATTATGGAAAGACTTGTGTTCACACCCGAACTCTGTAGGTCGTCATGTAATATAATAGGTCGAGGTCGCCTATTGGGTTTAGGTCGACCTGACTGATGGATGGGATCGGATCATGCCCGAACTGAGATCTGGATCGTATGTCGAACCATGCTAAGTCGGGACCTCGTAAGTCGGACAAAGAGCTTAGGTCGACTGATCATGCTGTTGGGCCATGGGCCCGGTAATAATTGGGCCTAGCCCACAGAGAATGTGGTGGCAATAGTAGGTAGATAATTGGGCTTACTCGTTGGGCCTAGCCCATCACAGTTATTCCGTTCAGTGGCCCCCAACTTTCTGAGTTGGCTTTGTCGACCAGAAAGTTAAAAGTATTTTTGATTTATCTTTGAAGTAGATCGCAGGTCGATACTCGAGCTGACCTTTAGTCGACAAATGGTGACGTGACTTGATCCTGAACGTTGACTGCGGACGGCTGGATCAGTTGAAGCGCCGGAATTTCGTAATGATTACTGCCTCGAAAACTGGCCGGGTATTTAAATGTGATTTTAACCGTTTGGAAACCCCAGCCTTTTCGTTTTCAGTAAGGATTGAGAGAGAAAACCTTTTCCCTTTGGATTTTGAGAACCTTCGATACTCAAGCGTACAGTTTCGACGGCTGGTTAAAGCAAAGCTCTTGATTTACATTGTCTTCAGCCCTTTCTTTTCCTCGTGCGACCTTCGTCATCAACTTAATTTAAGGTATTTTTCAATTTCTTTGCCCTTCTATGTTATTCTCGAATTTTTGTTGATTTCTGTCATGGCTAGGACTTTTAGTTGCGAACCTGGGTCCTGGTATGGGTATTGCACCGTTAATCACCAAGTATATAAGCACATAGGGGGAGTGTGGAAGGAGATGGCCATAGCTGAGTGCGCCTCTATTTTGACAAGGTGGGGATTGACCTTTAGCGAACTAGGTTTGCCTGTAGGAGAGAATTTGGGAGATTTAGAAGTAGACGACCCCAATGTTGTATCTTTTCATCTTTTCCACGAGTTACTCGACCATATATCACTGTTTTATGTCAAGGACCCCAACAAACCTTCCTTCCTTAGGAATAGAAAGGGTTTCCCAGGGGAATCTAGGCCGTCCTTAGGTAGGTCACCTGAATATGAGCATAGGTCTGATTCCCCTATTTCTTCTTCTTCTTGTACAGATATGGCAGCTCAAGGGGGAGCTACAACTTCCACTTCATCTAGTCCGCGGATCGTGGACGCATTTGATTCCTCAGTGGCCAAAGGGAGGAATGAGAGGGGCTATTTTCGTCCCAAACCAATTCGAGGGAAGAGGAACTCGGAATCTCGAATAGCCATGGTATACGACTTCTGTGAGGTGGATAGTAAAGAGTTCAACGTGACCCACTTCAGCAAGAAGGAGTTTATGTCCTTGTTTGGTGGTACCTACGCCTCTGATCCAACTAGGGTGGCCTTTTTCTAGGGCTAATTCGAGGCTGGCTTAAGACTGCCATTAGATCCCTTTATCAATGAATTCTTGGAGTGCATGAATGCTTTGCCTCTCCACATAGGAGCTAATACTTGTAGGGTTTTAGTGTGCTTCGCCATAGTATGTCGCTTCCTTGGATATGAGCTTTGTATGAAAGTTTTTAGGGAGTTCTTTAGTGTCAAGACAGATAAGGTCGACCTGGGAATTAGCACCCCTTCCAAACCAAATGCCCCCAAGCTGTTTGTCAACCTTCCCAGCAAGGTGAGTGGCTGGAATGCCCACGTTATGGTAGTCGAGAGTAGGAGAGGATGAGAGTTCCCCTTGCCCAATACTGAATCCAAGGTTGTAAAGGAAGAGGATTATTGGGAGTCTGACTGGAGTACCGAGCTATACAAGAAGTTAGTTGAGGTAGCCGATAAGGGGCCATCAGCTGGGATATTCTAGGAATGACCAAAAACAATTACATCCAAGATGGAATGATGCTTGGTAATGGGGATGTGGTTCCTTTGGTTCCCATTGTTAGGAGCTGGAGATATCCAGACTGGGTTACCCACGAGGGGGGGTAGATTTAGGTTTGAAAGTCAATGCCACGAGTGCAAGAGAGAGCCAGATCACTGCAGGCTGAGGATGGACCACTTTGGTAGTAAGTATTTACTTGTCTTTATCTCTTTTAGCTCGTCCATTGGTTGCTTGAATGTAGAATATTAATTCGCACATGCTTAATTCTCATGTAGAACTTTTAGCTCGTACATGTTTAGCTCGTATGTAGAACTTTTAGCTCGTACATAGAACTTGCTTTTTATCGAGCTAACACTTTGATTTTTGATTTTGTGCAGTTTTAACTCCTGAGCAAGAGGCTAATATGGGCCGTGTTATAAATATAAAGAAGATCAAGAAAAGATGTGGGGCTGCCAATGCCCGAGAAAATCGTCAGAGGGAGGCTGAGAGCCGTCAGAAGCAGTTCAAGCTGATTAATGAGAATACTGAGGGGCTGATCCCTATGGAGGAAGAGGATGTTGAAATGGAGGTGGAGAGAGCTGGGGATGATGCCCAAGAGGCCCAAGAGGTCACCGCTGCTGAGGTCGAGAAGGCTGAGCAAAATCTGGAGCCGACGAAAGAGGTTCCACAAGTCAGGACTAGAGCCCAGTCTAGGGCCAGGACGCCTGTGATTGATGTGGATGAAGAAGAAGAAGATGACGATGCTCCTCTTAGCAAGAAGAAGAGATCTGAGCCCAAACTTTGATCTGAACAAGGGGATGCTACTACTAGCAGCCTTCAGCCACCAACCATCCAAGTATCTTATCCCGAGCTGGTTCAGGCTCGTGTTGACAAATTGAGTGATGTTCCTTTGTTGACGGGGGTAGACAGCTTGTGCAGAGAATACCCAGAGCTTGAATTTGGGAAGGTCGTAGTGAGGCGGGCTGCCGATCAGGACCTTAATTTAAAAAAAAAAAACGATCATGCTTTCTCTTGGCTCGTATATTCCCATTAACCCTTATTTATTCAAGCTGATCCTTTGGTCCTTTCACTGTAGTCTCTTGCCATGATCGAGCTAGCTACCAACTACTGGAAAGCGACTGAGGAGCAGGAGAGACTGGCTAAGACGATGCTGGGCCGGAAGACTAATGAGCTGGAGGAGTTGAAGGGGGAACATGCCAAACTGAAGGAGGAGCACTCTGATTTAGATTCGGCCTATGAGTCTCTAAAGCTTGTTAAAGAGGATTCTTTGAAGGATAAGTAGGAAGTATGGGGTAGACTGGGAGGCGTTCAGAAGGAACTTGCTGCTGCCAAGTTGGATAAGGAGAAGGTTGACCAGGAACTTGAAGTGGCGACCAAGATGCTGGAGGAGAGCACTGCCATGTTGGCCAAACAGACTGAAGACTTTAAGGTAGCTCGTCTAAATTAGGAAGAGGATTTGAGAGTAGCTGTTGAGGCTGCCAAGGAAGCTGCTAGCAAGGCTGCGGTTGAGGCGTACAAAGAGAGTGACGAGTATCACGATTACGTCACGGAGAAATCCAGGTCGTTATTTGACATAGTTCGTAGCCACATGGCTCGACGTATCATGGTGGACCCCTCTATCGACTTATCCCTTGAACAGCTTGCCAAGTGGGCCTCAGCGGATCCGTATGATATGGCAGCTCGTCAAGGCCATTCCTAAGTGCCATATACTGAAAATGACTTGGCGGCCTTGGCCTAAGAAGATGAAGATATGGCGGCAGAACCTTGGGTCCCTCCTCCCGTTGCTCCTATTAACTTTGATACTATACTGAAGGAGCTTGAGGAACCTGATGAGCTAGCTTTCGAGGGTGATACTCCTAAGCATGGCTTCACTGATTCGGGCAAGCTCAATGATTTCCAACAGCAGGATGGAAACGTAGATGATCGAGCTACTACAAGTGGCCAAGTTGAAGCCGATCCAGCTGCTTGACTTTTCCTTGAACTTTTAGGGTGGTTGTGTAATGAACAAGTCCCAAAACAATTTTTATTTTTTGCTTTGTGTATGTATTGATGCCCTGGCCCAGTTTTTGGGAGGCATACTAACTCGTAACTTTTTACTTGCTCAAGTCCTAGCCCGCTTTTTTGGGGGACTTTAACTTATTTAATCGTAGTTGACTTTATACTTGATCCCATCTTGCTTTGATTTGGCTTGATTTTTTGAATGTCGAACTAGATTTAATAAGATGAACGAGGTCATTTTGAGCCTTTGGTCGGACTATTCTTAGAAGTAAAGTCGACTTGATACTTGGCCAATTTGACAAATGAGATTGACTGAGAGTCGAATCTTTTTTAAGACGAGGTTGACTTATATGTTGGACCTGTCTGAAGGGATGAAGCTGACTAAGAGTCGAGCTAGTTAGAATGAAGTCGACTAAGGGTCGGACTTGTTTAAACGAGGTCGACTTAGGTGTCGGACCTGTTAGAACGAAGTCGACTAAGGGTCGGACTTGTTTAAACGAGGTCGACTTAGGTGTCAGACCTGTTAGAACGAGGTCGACTTAGGTGTCGGACCTATTAGAGCGAGGTCGACTTAGGTGTCAGACCTGTTTGAATGAATGAGGCTGATTATGAATCGAGCCTCTTAGAACGAAGTCGACTAAGGGTCAGACTAGTTTAAATGAGGTCGACTTAGGTGTAGGACCTGTTAGAATGAGGTCAACTTAGGTGTTGGACCTGTTAGAGAGAGGTCGACTTAGGTGTCGGACCTGTCTGAATGAACGAGGCTGATTATGAATCGATCCTGTTAGAACGAAGTCGACTAAGAGTCGGAATAATGAACGAAGCTGATTATGAATCGAGCCTGTTTAAAGGAACGAAGCTGACTAAGGGTCGAACCCGTTAAACGAAGTCGACCAAGAGTCGGACTTGTTGAATAAACGAGACTGATTATGAATCGAGCCTGTTAGAGCGAAGTCGACTAAGAGTCGGACTTGTTAGAGGAACGAAGCTGACTAAGAGTCGAGCTTGTTAGAACGAGGTCGACTTAGGTGTCAAACCTGTTAGAGGAATGAAGCTGACTAAGAGTCGAGCTTGTTAGAAAGATGCACAAATGTAACACAATTTTTGTTGGAATAGAACTGCAACTTTTATTGAAGTAGTAACATGCTTACATCGAAAAACTGAGAGCTAGGCTAAAACTAAACTCAAACTTGGAAACGGAAACTAACTTTTGAAACTGAACTAGAACTGAACTAGAAGTAATACTTGATAAGGTGAGTAGCATGCCATGGGTGCTTCAACTCGTCTCCATCCAAATGTGTGATCATGGAAGTTCCTTCCTTAATAATTCGAGTGACGATGTAGGGACCTTCCCAGTTGGGAGACAACTTGTTCATCTGAGTTCGCCTTCCAGTCGACTCGATCCTCCTCAAAACATGGTCGCCTACTTGGAACGATGTTATCTTCACCTTCTTATCATGATAGCTCTTGGTTTTCTGCTTATAATTTACCATCCTTAGATGAGCTGTATCTCGCTTTTTGTCGATCAAATCCAGGTCGATCAATCTATTGACCTCGTTCAGCTCTTGGTCGAAGAAAATTACTCTAGATGTGGGAAATCGTAGTTTGGTGATAAGTGACTATTATATAGTCAATTATCCTAGTTTTTATATACTTTTACATAAATAAATCATCACTTTTTATTTAGTTTTTAGTACTTTTTACTTACTTTTGCTATTTTATTAGATTTTACGTTTTTGGTATGTTTTATACATTTTTAGACAGGTTTTAGGGTCATTTTATATCTAAAGGATACTTGGGCTAATTGGTCCGAAAGGATGGAGGAACACCAAGCAAAATAAACACTCAAAGCTGAAAACCAGTGGGAGCGGCCGTGCAGCAAAAATGGGAGCGGCCGTGCATCATAAGCCATGGCCGGCCATTTTGGCCCATGGAGTGGCCGAGCACTGAAGAGCCCTGGCTGTGTCAACCCCGGAGCGGCCGTGCAGCTATTTTGGGAGCGGCCGTGCAAGTCTCCAAGTTCAAATTCAAAACTGGCGCCAAAGAGGACACGGCCGTGCAAAATCCTTGACACGGCCGTGCAAGTCGTGGATCGCAGATGTAAAGGTACCTTTTGATGGCACCCAATTGAAGAGTCTCCTCCCTTTTATAAATAGGACCCTTGTAATCGCCTCTTAGATACGAATTTTAAAAGAAAAATTACTGATATTATATAGATAGAGAGTACAAACATTTGTGACAACAATTTTCCAAAGGAGTTTGAAGATCAAAGTCATTATTTGTTCTTGGAATCACTTTGGAGGAAAAGCAATAAAAGTGAAGCATCATTCTCAAGCAATCGCCTTCTTTATTCATAAGTCTTTCTTACTCAATCTTTATTTCTACTTTTATGTTATTAATGGCTTGTGAGTAATCCTCCATATTCTTGGGGTTGGAAACTCAAAAGCATACTTATTCATCATCTAAAAATGTTTAGTCTTGTCTTCTTCCTTCATCTAAAACAATCTCTTTATATTATTCTCTAAATGCCTTACATTTTGGAGATATCCAATTTGTATGATTCAGTCAATTGAGAGAAGTACCTAGCGGAGAATCTCGATTGACGGAACCATATAAAGAAACTAGGTTTCATTGATCACGAGAGTAGTTCAATGGCCTAGGGATGTTCCTTTAATGGAAAGTATGTTGACTCTCGTCCTTAATGGATTCTTACTAATTATGGTCAGTTAGAGATAAGCCGGAACGCTCGTTTGTGACAGGGCGGGAATAACGTAAACGGAAATCTCAAACAGTTAGGACATAATTAGTGAAGAATACAAACGCTATTGTCTTAGCCCGAAGTAGCGTAGGCTTAACATACCATCCTTGCTTTTTGTGAAAACCTTTTATCTCTAAGACAATGACAATTTGATGAATAAGAATATGTGTATGATTTCCAATTCCGAGAATGCTTCGTTTTATAAGATTTTAATTAAAGTATTTTCTGTTTATGCTCTCTCTATTTTTCTAAAACAAATTTTATCTACCCCCAATCTTTTCTATATTTTCTAAAGACAAAAATATCCCCTAAGTAAACCCTGTCTCTGTGGGATCGACCCGTACTTGCACCCGCTATATTACAATAGCCCGTGCGCTTGCGAAATTAAATAAATCGTTAGGTTTCGACCGAACAAGTTTTTGGCGCCGTTGCCGGGGACAACGGTTTACTTTTTATTTTTGTCTTTACTACAAAATTTTTAGTTATTATTTTATTTTTTTTCTTTTTTTTGCTTTCTCGTCCTATAATCTGTTACGTTTAATTTTTCTTCGAGTGTTTTTTTTGTAGTTTATGAAACGGTCTCGGACATTCGTTGACAACTTTGATCCGGAACCCGAAAGAAGCTTTCACGAAAGATTAAGGAAATTCAGAGAAACTTTGAAGAAACACATGGACGGAGAACCGCAAACACCCGCTAGGACCCTACGGGACTTTGTTAACCCAAGTACCCCGGGAACTAGATCCCCTATTGTTGTGCCGAATGCCGGAGCGGCAAACTTCGAGATAAAGCCGCAATTATTGCATATGGTTATGAATAACCAATACAGCGGCACTGCCTTCGAAGATCCCCATCTACACATCCAAACATTCCTTGAATATTGTGATACCACACGTATTCAAGGTGTTACGGTGGAAGCAATCCGGATGCGCCTTTTTCCTTTCTCTCTTAAGGATAAGGCAAAACAATGGTTGAATTCGGTCCCCCAGAATTCATTAACAACGTGGGACCAAATTCAAGAAGCATTCCTTGGTCGATTTTTCCCACCAAGCAAGACTGCCCAGATACGAACAAAGATCACTAACTTCTGTCAAACAGATAGTGAGACTTTGTATGACGCATGGGAACGGTTCAAGGAACTTCTCAGAATGTGCCCCCACCACGGGCTTGAAAAGTGGTTGATTGTTCACACCTTCTACAACGGTCTCATATTCAAAACAAGAGAGACCATTGATGCCGCTGCGGGAGGAGCATTGATGAACAAAGGAGTCGATGAGGCATACGACCTTATCGAAAACATTGCATTGAACCATTACCAATGGTCAAACGAGAGGGAGCAGCAACAAGGTACGCCCGGTAAATATAATGTTGATGCAGTTACTCTTCTCTCCTCTAAAGTTGACATGCTTTTGAAAAAGTTTGAAAATCTTAATGTCAATCCCATTGCTAGTGTGAATGTGTTATGCGAACTATGTGGGTCTAACTCACATAGTACGGATAACTGCGAGTTACTTGACGTTACTTCTAACGATCAAGTGAACTTCGTTAATTCTTTTGGGCAAAAAGGGGGGATGTATTCTAATACATACAATCCCGAGTGGAGGAATCACCCCAATTTTTCCTATAAGAATAACAACGTTCTTAACCCGCAGCCATCTACACAACCCCCGGGATTTGCACCTAAGAATTTCAACAACAATGCAAGTACCTTTCCCCCTAAATCTAAATTGGATCTTATAATGGATTTTGTATTGGAAAATAAAAATTCCCAAGAAAAGATCAATAATGAATTTAGGGAATGTTTTAAACTGCTTAATGCTAGGTTTGATAACTTGGCAGCGCATAATAAGATGCTAGAAACTCAACAAGCTCAACAGGCTACCCCAATGAATAGACCACAAGGGAGTCTTCCCGGTCAACCTCAAAGGCCAAATGAGCAAGTTAATGTAGTAAAAACTAGGGATGAGCAAGAAAAGAAAAATGAATGTCCTAGAAATAATCATAGTCCAATCCCTCCGATGATTGAGACTAGTTTGGGGACAGAATCCCCTAAAGAAAAAGGCAAGGATTATGATGAATTCCTGAATAACTTAGATGCCATTAATGTTAACATTCCTTATTTTAGAAAAGATGAAGATATGCCTTTAGCCGTTAAACCTTTGAAAAAATTAATTTTTAAAAAAGAAAGGCTAGAAGAAAATGAGAATGTTATGCTAGCGGAGGAAGTAAGCGCTGTTTTGCAAAATAAAGACCCTCCGAAATTAAAGGATCCGGGTACATTCACCATTCCTTGTTGTGTTGGCAGAATAAACATAGATAACGCTGTCCTTGACTTAGGAGCAAGCGTTAGTATAATGCCATTATCGGTTAGCGAGAAGCTTGGTATAGGGGAACTCAAACCCACAACCATAACTCTCCAATTGGCAGACCGATCCGTTCAATACCCCGTTGGTATTATGGAAAACTTGCCTTGTCGAGTAGGGAACTTAATCATCCCTGTCGACTTTGTTATCTTGGATATGGCGGAAGACCATTATATTCCCGTCATTCTAGGAAGGCCATTTCTTGCCACTGCGGGGGCAATTATAGATGTGAAAAATGGCACTTTTTCCCTAAATATAGGGAAAGAAAGGGTCGAATTTAGTATGCATAGGCCAGTTCTCGAAGACCCCTATCTCGAGGCCTATACTCCTAGTGAAGAGGATTGGACCCCAAATGAAGAAACCTACACCCCTAGCGAAGAAAATTGGATTCCTAGTGAAAAAGATTTAATGGGTGAGGAACCAAAATCAAAGGAAAGAATAAGAAATGATCCCACAAATATTGAACCTTTGATTTGCAATAAAAATAAAGATTTAGATATTTCTGCATGTCCCGAAGCTAACAATGCAGTGAAAAAGTCAAAGAGAACAAAGACGGAGGTCACTTCGAATTTTCGAAAGTGCAAAGACTATAGATCGCTTGTTCTACCCAAGAAATCGGGATGGAAGAAATGTCTACCGCAGAAGATACTCATTACCCCGGAAGGATTGCAATGGCAAGTTGTCAATGACAAAAGGCCAACCAAGTATCACGCATCTCCTACTATCGGGAAAGGGTCAAGCTAAGGACCTAAAACAAGCATCATCGGGATGGTAACCGATGGATTATTTTTTTCTTTATTTCTCTTTTATTTTATTTTAGTTTTTATCATATTTGTGCTAACCCTGTTTTGTAGAGAAAAAGATTTAAAATTGATGAAATTTGGTTCGCACGGCCGTGCAGCTCTTTTTGGAGCGGCCGTGCAGTTCATATCGAGTTGGAACGGGTTGACTCAGTAAAAGGACGCGCCTTTCCCCTCCCCCCTCATTTACTCCATCTTCAACCCTTCTCCATCAAAACCTCCGCCCCAACCACTTTAAATACCCACTCCTCCACCATTTCTACTCACAATTCAACTCTCAATCCTCCTCAAAACCTCTACTCAATCATTTCTCTCCCATCAAAATCAGTCCAAAAACCCTCCTAAAACCCCAATTCCGAAAATACCAAAACCCTTCTCCCATTTCATAAAATTCGAAGGGATTACTCCAAATTGAGGTGCAAGGAGGAAGCTTTTTGGTGTCTAGTGGCTGTTCATCAACGATTACAAGCTTTTCAAGCTCAGATTCGGGTAATCTACTTTCTTCTTCCTTTAGCTAAGTTTTTGGGTTATTTCTGAAAATTTTCAATGGAGAGAGGGAAGGGAAAAGGAAAGTCCACTGAAAGAGGTTCGAAAAGATCCCGAAAGGAACCATCTCCTACCCCTAATCTAAACCCAACACTCAATGATTTGGATATTGAGTTTAGAGAGCCTTCCGAAGTGGCTAGATTCACCGCCCTTCGTCAAAGAAGGATGAGGCCAACCCAATTCCCAGATATTGATGCCCTCAAGGCCTTAGGAATTTATTCAAATGTGAAGAGGTTTCACTTGGGATTTGGTTGTGGTGGTTTTCTTGAGTTGCATGCAAAGACTTATGAAAGGATCACTTTAGAGTTTTTGTGCACTATGAGGAAGGAGTTTACTACAGAAATTTGTGGAGATACGGGGGAGCCATACCAATTGATTCACTTATATTTTAGGCTTGGTGGAGAGGAGTTTCACCTCACCTCTTTTGACATTAACAGAATTTTGAGTTGGCCTGCCTACACAAATTTTGAAACTGACTTTCCCATAGAGTTTAGGGAGAATGTGTTTTGGGAGCAAATAACCGGAATTCCATCCTTCAAATCTAGAACCGCAAAAGCCTCATCTATTATCCACCCCGTTCTTCGGATTATGCACAGATTCTACGCATGCCTTTGTTTTTGCTAGGGAAGATAAGGGGACGGTGAACAAGAAGGAGTTGTTTTTAATGTGGTGTTTGGTGAGGGCTCATAGGAGGGTGAATTTGAGCCATTTCTTGATCGAGTTGTTCAGTGATATCGTCTCTCCAACTTTCAATGGGGAGATTCACATTGGAGGTATAATCACTTTGTTTGGTCTCCATTTTCGGCGGGCAATGCCCGACACTGAGATTGCGGTTTCGGGTTCAACAAAGTTGGATATTCCAACTTTGCGAAATATGCAAATGATCACTGATAGAGGACGTGGAGAATACAATTGGTTGGTAGGACCGGGTAAAACACCCTACATTGTTTTGCCTAGTCCCATCCTCCCCAAAGCTCTAACTTACCAACATCAAACATGGATATTTCCAAATTCCATGAACTATGGGGAGGGCCAATCTAGTCGAGCAAATCAAGAGGAAGAAGAAGGAGAAGAAGAAGAGCAACATCAACCCAACCACCCCCCTTTGCCGCCGGATTTTAATGAAAGATTTGACCGGATCGAGCTTCAAAACAATCAAATAATGACTCGATTCGACACTTTCAACAATGAATTTCATTATTTCCGGAATGATATACAAAATCGTGTGGGGACGATTCAAAGGCAAGTGAACACCATCTTCAACTACGGGGTCAACAATTGGGATGATTTTCCACAGCCACCTTCCTACTCGTGAACCATTTTAGTAAGTTTTTCTCTTTACCCTCCCTAGATTTGGCATTGTTCCTTGAAACATTGAGGACAATGTTCATTTCAAGTGTGGGGGGGTATATCTATCCTTTTATTTTTCGCTTTCTAGTTTTAAAATTTTACTTGCTTTCTAGGTTAGATTTAATCGCTTTCTAGTGTAACTTTTTTCCTTTTTTCCTTTGTTTTTTTTTTTTAACTTAGTTGCATTTTTCTTTTATGCTTGTATAATAGTATATAAAAAAAAATATATAAATCCCTATGATGATTAAAAATCATTTATCATTATGCTTGCCATTTGCCCTAGTATAAATGCCTATTTATCTTTCCTCTCATATTTTCTATACACTTAGAAATCTATAAAAAGGAAAAGTATAAGGGATATTTTTAGGAAATAATTGAAAGCCTCATAAGTTAATATAGCACAATATAGAATCTCATCAAGGAAAATGCATTTGATTAGAAGGAATTCTTTTTATGCTTGATCATTTATGCAAATTTTGAAAATATTTCTTTAAGATTGTACATTTTTTTATCTTTATTAGATATTTATTCCCTTTTTAGAAGCACCTTTTTGTTTGCATCCCTTGAATCACACCCTTTCATCAAAAATTCCATCCTTCCATTTTTCAAATCAAATCAAAGTAAAACACTTTTATCTTATTACTAAAAAGAGTGACATTTGTCACCAATCAAGCAAAAAGAAACCTATTATCTCCTAAGTAACTCGGGGCACGGCGTTCGCTGCGACGATGCTTCCTTGCCAAACGGAAGTAATATCCAAAAAGTATTCTTGATCTAAGTATTAGGAACATGGGGTTCGCGACCACAATGTCTCCTACTTGAAAGGATCAAAAATAACTTATGTCTTTTGCAAAAATATAACACGTGCAAAAATAAGATAAATTTGTTTGACTTTGATGAGATTTTTCCACTATCATCATCCATTTTTCACCCTTGTGATTCAAGAATGTAATACAATTCTTCGGAACTTCTAAATTGTGAATAAATGTTTATACCTTCTCTTGTACATCTTAAAGAAATAAATTCATCTTTTCTCAAAAATCACTCTAAAAAGTGACAGCTTTTTCTACCAAGAAATAAATCTAAGATTTTTTCTAGCATGCTTTACTTGGTCAAAATTCTATATATGCTATATTAGGTTATTGTCTTGCATTTTATCTCTTTAAAAATATCCCTAAAATATTTCTTCCTAAAGATAAATTTTTAAAGGTATCCAAAATATGATTAGAAAGATAAAGGCATTATTTAAAGAGACAATTTAAGGGCTTGCTACTTTATTTCTGAGGGATCAATCTTGTTTTTCTCCCTCTCCGTATTTCATTCTAAGTTTGCTTGGGGACAAGCAAAAGCTTAAGTGTGGGGGAGTTTGATAAGTGACTATTATATAGTCAATTATCCTAGTTTTTATATACTTTTACATAAATAAATCATCACTTTTTATTTAGTTTTTAGTACTTTTTACTTACTTTTGCTATTTTATTAGATTTTACGTTTTTGGTATGTTTTATACATTTTTAGACAGGTTTTAGGGTCATTTTATATCTAAAGGATACTTGGGCTAATTGGTCCGAAAGGATGGAGGAACACCAAGCAAAATAAACACTCAAAGCTGAAAACCAGTGGGAGCGGCCGTGCAGCAAAAATGGGAGCGGCCGTGCATCATAAGCCATGGCCGGCCATTTTGGCCCATGGAGTGGCCGAGCACTGAAGAGCCCTGGCCGTGTCAACCCCGGAGCGGCCGTGCAGCTATTTTGGGAGCGGCCGTGCAAGTCTCCAAGTTCAAATTCAAAACTGGCGCCAAAGAGGACACGGCCGTGCAAAATCCTTGACACGGCCGTGCAAGTCGTGACTGCAGATGTAAAGGCACCTTTTGATGGCACCCAATTGAAGAGTCTCCTCCCTTTTATAAATAGGACCCTTGTAATCAGTCTTAGATACGAATTTTTAGAGAGAAATTACTGATATTATATAGATAGAGAGTACAAACATTTGTGACAACAATTTTCCAAAGGAGTTTGAAGATCAAAGTCATTATTTGTTCTTGGAATCACTTTGGAGGAAAAGCAATAAAAGTGAAGCATTATTCTCAGCAATCGCCTTCTTTATTCATAAGTCTTTCTTACTCAATCTTTATTTCTACTTTTATGTTATTAATGGCTTGTGAGTAATCCTCCATATTCTTGGGGTTGGAAACTCAAAAGCATACTTATTCATCATCTAAAAATGTTTAGTCTTGTCTTCTTCCTTCATCTAAAACAATCTCTTTATATTATTCTCTAAATGCCTTACATTTTGGAGATATCCAATTTGTATGATTCAGTCAATTGAGAGAAGTACCTAGCGGAGAATCTCGATTGACGGAACCATATAAAGAAACTAGGTTTCATTGATCACGAGAGTAGTTCAATGGCCTAGGGATGTTCCTTTAATGGAAAGTATGTTGACTCTCGTCCTTAATGGATTCTTACTAATTATGGTCAGCTAGAGATAAGCCGGAACGCCCGTTTGTGACAGGGCGGGAATAACGTAAACGGAAATCTCAAACAGTTAGGACATAATTAGTGAAGAATACAAACGCTATTGTCTTAGCCCGAAGTAGCGTAGGTATGAAGACCCCAACCCGGAACCTACACGTGTCCCGAGCTGAAGCGTCCTCAAACTAAGCCAAATCTCCTAAACTTTAAAAACTTTGATTTAACTTCCAAACAGAAACACAACCATTTATAAATAACTCTACTCCTTTCCACATTGGAGGAAGAGTTGACTAACCTTAAAAGTAATAAACGGTTTTAGTTACAAAAAGATATCGAATATAATATAGAATTACAGTTTATGAATACAAACCATTTAAAATAATTGTGCCAACAATCACTTTCTACACCAACCCACACATAACCCGACAATACCCAAAATACCACTTCTACACTCCTTTCCGCCCTTACTTGGTCGGACCACCTGTCTCGGAATCTAAAACAGTAAAGGGAGAGGGGTGAGAATAAATCTCAATGAGCTATTATGAATGCAGCAATATGCCATATAAGATGCAACACATCAAAAGACATATCCACATAACCCGAGAGGCTCCCTGCCGCCAACCGTCCCATACCGGTTGGAAACAACGACCATCTCAGCATGAATATATCACAACACATAAGTACGATAAAGTAACACTTAGAAGGATACTGAGCCAAGGTTTCACCTCCAAAAGGATATACACAACCGAGCAGCAGCAACAGTTGAAGAAGCGGTTCCGGAACCATGAACAATAACAGTACCATAGGGATTCTGACACACAGTCATATCCCCTGTGAAACTAGACCATCTACCTCAAAAGGAGATGCTAGCCCACAAATCCCACACAAGGGGGACAATTGGGTTACCAATGTATGAATTATAATGAACTTGGCTCGATGCCATTATAATTCCATACATTGTCCAACAAACAAATAATTCAATACCAAATTTGGATTTACATAACTAAGCACAGTAATAACATACTTGCTTAACCAAACATTGTATGATCCAAAGTAGGGATACATACCACAACAGCATATCATGAAGATAGCAATACTATATCAAGTATCCAACATATTAGCACAACGGCTATAAATCTTTGTATCAACATGTACAGTTTAGGAATTCCAAAGTAGGGAATCCTACAACAATATCATAACGACAGAAATACTATAACAAGTATTCAACATTATCAAGCACATAATAGATACTTGAATACAATCCACAAAAAGGGATAACAATATATCAACATGGTAAATATACTCATGTCCAACCAATATCATAGTGCAACAATAAATCAACACACTATGCATAATATAACCAATGTATATGAACTCAAAGTAAGGCAAGGAAATACCATCAATCCATCCTACAAGGTCTTTATACAATAATACAAGGTCTCTATGAAGATCCAAGTTCAATTTACCAAGTTAGAATCATTTCTGCTAAGTTACCAAACTAGGTTAACTAGCGCTTTCCAAGCAACCTTTAAAGTAACTCCCCAATTCCATTTTAATCACTTAGGATGTCAATGTGTAGCCAAAGTATTCTACTTTAATCTAGGTTAAAGAGATTTCATTTTGGTTCGAGTTTGATTAGGTTTGAACAACTCTAAAGTTGATACCTTGAAACCAGGCCAGGGCACGACTCGTCCCCCAGGGCACGACTCGTGCCCCCTTGACCTTCCCCTGAATCTGGCGTCCCCAGCAAGGCACGACTTCCCTTTATCCCTAGTCACGACTCGTCCCCACCCTCGGGCACGACTCGTGCCACGGGGGGCACGACTCGTGACTGAGCCCCAATTCAAAATAGAAGCAGAAATCCTTCAATAGCTAGATCAAATTGTTCCCCAACCGAGTTTCCTTGTTTTGTGAAACTAGAAAGCTTACTAACTTCATACCTCACATACTAAATCATTTTAGACCCAAATATGTTATAAACCTAATTCATTTATCACATGATTTCCAAGAAACCAACTTTTCAACCAAGTGAGCTTTAATTTGTGAACTTAAAGGAAATTCTAACTTTATTAAATTCATTTTAACTCATTTAATCCCAAAGTATCATTTCCTAATTCTAAATCATTCTCACTTAGATTTCCATCCAATATACCACAAATTTTCAAGATTTCCATTTAATCCAATCCAACCCCTTTTACTTCCACTCTTTACTACCTTCATGAACAACAACAATTTCCATAACACTAATCCATTCCTCAAATCCAAGAAAGTTTCCTCAAAGCATCAAATAGCCATTTGAAGAACAATAACAACATTTAATAGTTTATGAGCATTTAAAGAAAGGAAGGGTCATAATAACTCACTTTAGAATAAGAGATGGATCATGGATTTCTTGAGCTTGATGAACTCCTCTTGGTCTCCCGATTACAAAAGTGCTCTCGGATCTAAAAATGGTGAAGATTTGAACTTGGAAGGAGCTTGAGAAGAGGTGTTCTCAAATGGGTTTCCATGGATGGAAGGTTGAGAGAGAAGTGAAGAGGAAGAAGAAGAAAGGTGGAGTATATAAATGGGTAAAGAGAGGGGGGGGGCGGTCCAAGGAGGGATTTGGGGAGGGTTTTAGGGAAGTTGCCCCTACTCCAAATTCCCTACCAAAACTCTTTCATTATTTTAAATTAATTCCCCAACCCATAACATTTTATTTGTCCAATTTATTACCACTTCATTCTATTACTTTATTTATTTCCAATTATTATTTTTCCTTTAGAACACTATTTATTTTCTTATCATCTTATCCTAATATAAGAAATCTAAAGATATAAAATAATCACATAAGTTGATATTAATATTAAAAGTATATAATGTTGTACTAAAATTGTGCCTAGGGTTAGGGTCGTTACACTCACTCCCCCTTAAAGAAAATTCGTCCCGAATTTGACTATCACTTACCTAACTGATCAACCCGCCTTGGTTACATGTATACTTTAGACTTCAATTCCCAAACAGTCCCTTCAATGTTGTGATTCTTCTCAAAAAAAAAATTTTCAATTCCCTTAATAATATGATATTACCACTCAACGACCCAAGCATACTGTACAATTATCACTAACGCGAATTTTCACTATCTTAATAAAAGTATAAATAATTAAAAGTATTACAACTTATGTCACCAAACATATTACTATATCATATTAAACTTCAATTACTCTATAAACTTCTCTAAGCCAGTCGATAAGTCAAATCATCAACCTTTTCTAAAGCTTCAAATGGATTAACGAACTTTGGCGCCAATCTACCTTAGGCCTTGCTTCTCCAACTTCACCCCAACAAATTAGAGATCGATATTTTCTTCCCTAACAACGCCTCATACGGTTTTATCTCAATGTTAGACTGATAACTACTATTATACGCACTCAACCACGGTAACCATACGTCCTATTGACTTACTAACATCCATTGCCCATGCCCGTAGCATATTATCAGTAATAAGTAATGATTCCTCAAATTTTCACAAGGTTAACTTAATAATATTCCTACTTTTCCAAAAGAACCTTCCCAAATGATGTCTATCCAATCCCTTTCACAATGAGGTTTATACAATCGAACTATCCCCTAACATATGTGAAGACTTTATCCATAAACATCTCGTCAAGCTACATATACAACGAGTAGAAATTATAATTCAACCTTCTATAACAAAATAACATATCCTTCTTTCTTTCCAATGTAACTTAATCACAAAATCTATAGTGATAAAACTCTCAAGTTCATCCTAGAACTCTAAATATTTTAATAAATCTTTTAATCATCAATATTCTATTATCACAATTCAATGTTTCAATTATGTTCAAGCCTAGTGACAATTCACTTTTCAAATTGAATGGTTGGCCGCCCACAACGGAGCCGATCCAACTCCAAAACAAAAACCGAATCTACTGCGACTTCCACATTAATACTCCACAATTTACCAATTATTTCTCGGATCAAAACTTTTAATACAATTAATCACTATATGAAAACTGGGTTGCTTTTCTACTCGCTTCTGTACGAACTATAACTTTAAGGTAACATGTCTTTCGAAAATTTACAACATCTTTTAGAATTTCTATTGATAATATAAAAAGAGATCCAAAGAGACCCGAATGGTTTACTTATTTAAAACCGGCCCATACCAGTTTTAATTAACTAACCCACTCAGAACTTCCAAAGGATTGATAAGCTAACCAAATAACTCGAGTGATTTAATTATCTACAACCGTCCCATACCGGTGGTAGATAGTTAAATTACTCACAGATTTTAATTTACACGAAAACGGTTTACTGACCTGATTAAATCAACTATCCCCGAAGGGCACAATTGCTCATACCGAAGTTCAATATACAATCCAAAGTTTTAAAGCACATTTAAAACAATTCTAACATAATATTTTTACTTAGTTAAATCCTTTATAAGGAAACACAATCTCGGAATACTAATACTATCTTTTATAATTAACACTATAACATTCATTAATATAGTAAACCTGGTAAATCATCCTCAATTCAATAATTCCTCAAGTTAAATATTCAACACTTTTACCTAATTTGAGTCATCTATTCCTTACCTTCGATACTGGAATTATGCTTAATAACAACATTTTGTAAACGTCTAGTTTCCCATCAAATACCATGATTTCCTAATAAGAAGATACAACTGGAACGCACACAGATCGATCATTCCCAAATTGCAATTAAACATTAACAGTATAAACTAACTTAACTCTCCATAACCATCAACAAACTTAAAATCCGTATAGCGTAAATATCTTTCAAACATCACACAAATCCCTCATATGATTCACGTAACTAAGTCGAACTATAGTATATAACCATCCTAAAGTATCCTGTCTTCCCATAAGATTCATCCTCATTTTCCTTTCTCATCAAATGCTAATCGTCTCTCAAAACAACCCATATATATACATTACCAATTTCTGAAGTTGATCCTTTAAGTCACCAATAACTGTATCTATTATACTTCTTCGCATTTACCCTATTTACCTCTCCATACTAATACACAATCCACAATCCAAAATGGTCATACTAGATATAAATGTTGTCTTAAGTATATCCTTAAAGCAAATTCTCACTGTAATTGTAACACTCCGAAAAAAATCCAACTAATAACCATTGAGTATCCTACTAGTTTCTAAAATCAGTCATACAAATCGTCAACAAGTGCTAACGAATACTTATTCTTCGCAGTTACCTATTTAAGATCTCTATAACCTTATAATTAACCACCAAGTATCATCTTTTCTAAATGTAGTAACAATTTACCCTTATGGAGATTCACTACGCTCATTATCTTCTTTATCAAATAATTTTCCTAAAATGCATCATCAATTCTGTCCTCCCAATTAGTGTCCTCTATCTAGGGTTCCGAACACTAAAATAGTACCTTATATCAATTCAAAGCCTCGATGTCCTGGTATGATACCTGATGAAAACCCATTTTGAAACTCACATGGAAAACACCACTTAGTCAACTAATAGCACATAAGGCAAAGATATATTAGTTCCATAAGATCTCGTACTCGCGATATTTTATAACCCATATAATCTCGCTTAGACTATTATTTTCAATACTAGTCTCATATATCTAGTCTCCACCACGAGACACCAATGTATAATTACTTACGCAAGTTATACAACCATAAACCACTCTTAATTAGGCCATACTTTCGACATTTATGCATATATGATAAAATAGCAAATAATGACTCATCCGCCTCTACCACACACGGAGGCAAATCAACATAGATAAGGAGACTCGCTTCCTGCGACAGTCCTCCCAAATCACAATCACCATGATAAACAAGAATAATTCAAGGTACTCTCCCGTAGGAATAGAACCTCCAACACATAAGGCAACTTTTAGGCCAATTTATGCAAATAAAAGGTGAAATGTAATGCCACATGAGAACGAATGAACAGGGATTTATAAAAGTATGAACCCTAACTCCTGAGACAGGTAAAATACCTCAAATGATGGTGGGGAAATCTATCTTTTCAGTAACTCACCTTTCCTTGATTCCTTGGTTGGTCAATATAAATTTCTGTCTTTGAACAAATTCCTGCATTAAACTCTCGACGTCAGTTATCACACACACTCACTCAGCTAGACTCTACCCGAGAACTCTAACCGAGCTCTGATACCAACTATGAAGACCCCAACCCGGAACCTACACGTGTCCCGAGCTGAAGCGTCCTCAAACTAAGCCAAATCTCCTAAACTTTAAAAACTTTGATTTAACTTCCAAACAGAAACACAACCATTTATAAATAACTCTACTCCTTTCCACATTGGAGGAAGAGTTGACTAACCTTAAAAGTAATAAACGGTTTTAGTTACAAAAAGATATCGAATATAATATAGAATTACAGTTTATGAATACAAACCATTTAAAATAATTGTGCCAACAATCACTTTCTACACCAACCCACACATAACCCGACAATACCCAAAATACCACTTCTACACTCCTTTCCGCCCTTACTTGGTCGGACCACCTGTCTCGGAATCTAAAACAAGAAGGGAGAGGGGTGAGAATAAATCTCAATGAGCTATTATGAATGCAGCAATATGCCATATAAGATGCAACACATCAAAAGACATATCCACATAACCCGAGAGGCTCCCCGCCGCCAACCGTCCCATACCGGTTGGAAACAACGACCATCTCAGCATGAATATATCACAACACATAAGTACGATAAAGTAACACTTAGAAGGATACTGAGCCAAGGTTTCACCTCCAAAAGGATATACACAACCGAGCGGCGAAGCAATAGGTTGAAGAAGCGGTTCCGGAACCATGAACAATAACAGTACCATAGGGATTCGACACACGGTCATATCCCGGTGAAACTAGACCATCTACCTCAAAAGGAGATGCTAGCCCACAAATCCCACACAAGGGGGACAATTGGGTTACCAATGTATGAATTATAATGAACTTGGCTCGATGCCATTATAATTCCATACATTGTCCAACAAACAAATAAATCAATACCAGTTGGATTTACATAACTAAGCACAGTAATAACATACTTGCTTAACCAAACATTGTATGATCCAAAGTAGGGATACATACCACAACAGCATATCATGAAGATAGCAATACTATATCAAGTATCCAACATATTAGCACAACGGCTATAAATCTTTGTATCAACATGTACAGTTTAGGAATTCCAAAGTAGGGAATCCTACAACAATATCATAACGACAGAAATACTATAACAAGTATTCAACATTATCAAGCACATAATAGATACTTGAATACAATCCACAAAAAGGGATAACAATATATCAACATGGTAAATATACTCATGTCCAACCAATATCATAGTGCAACAATAAATCAACACACTATGCATAATATAACCAATGTATATGAACTCAAAGTAAGGCAAGGAAATACCATCAATCCATCCTACAAGGTCTTTATACAATAATACAAGGTCTCTATGAAGATCCAAGTTCAATTTACCAAGTTAGAATCATTTCTGCTAAGTTACCAAACTAGGTTAACTAGCGCTTTCCAAGCAACCTTTAAAGTAACTCCCCAATTCCATTTTAATCACTTAGGATGTCAATGTGTAGCCAAAGTATTCTACTTTAATCTAGGTTAAAGAGATTTCATTTTGGTTCGAGTTTGATTAGGTTTGAACAGCTCTAAAGTTGATACCTTGAAACCAGGCCAGGGCACGACTCGTCCCCCAGGGCACGACTCGTGCCCCCTTGACCTTCCCCTGAATCTGGCGTCCCCAGCAAGGCACGACTTCCCTTTATCCCTAGTCACGACTCGTCCCCACCCTCAGGCACGACTCGTGCCACAGGGCACGACTCGTGACCTGAGCCCAGATTCAAAATAGAAGCAGAAATCCTTCAATAGCTAGATCAAATTGTTCCCCAACCGAGTTTCCTTGTTTTGTGAAACTAGAAAGCTTACTAACTTCATACCTCACATACTAAATCATTTTAGACCCAAATATGTTATAAACCTAATTCATTTATCACATGATTTCCAAGAAACCAACTTTTCAACCAAGTGAGCTTTAATTTGTGAACTTAAAGGAAATTCTAACTTTATTAAATTCATTTTAACTCATTTAATCCCAAAGTATCATTTCCTAATTCTAAATCATTCTCACTTAGATTTCCATCCAATATACCACAAATTTTCAAGATTTCCATTTAATCCAATCCAACCCCTTTTACTTCCACTCTTTACTACCTTCATGAACAACAACAATTTCCATAACACTAATCCATTCCTCAAATCCAAGAAAGTTTCCTCAAAGCATCAAATAGCCATTTGAAGAACAATAACAACATTTAATAGTTTATGAGCATTTAAAGAAAGGAAGGGTCATAATAACTCACTTTAGAATAAGAGATGGATCATGGATTTCTTGAGCTTGATGAACTCCTCTTGGTCTCCCGATTACAAAAGTTCTCTCGGATCTAAAAATGGTGAAGATTTGAACTTGGAAGGAGCTTGAGAAGAGGTGTTCTCAAATGGGTTTCCATGGATGGAAGGTTGAGAGAGAAGTGAAGAGGAAGAAGAAGAAAGGTGGAGTATATAAATGGGTAAAGAGAGGGGGGGGGCGGTCCAAGGAGGGATTTGGGGAGGGTTTTAGGGAAGTTGCCCCTACTCCAAATTCCCTACCAAAACTCTTTCATTATTTTAAATTAATTCCCCAACCCATAACATTTTATTTGTCCAATTTATTACCACTTCATTCTATTACTTTATTTATTTCCAATTATTATTTTTCCTTTAGAACACTATTTATTTTCTTATCATCTTATCCTAATATAAGAAATCTAAAGATATAAAATAATCACATAAGTTGATATTAATATTAAAAGTATATAATGTTGTACTAAAATTGTGCCTAGGGTTAGGGTCGTTACAGTAGGCTTAACATACCATCCTTGCTTTTTGTGAAAACCTTTTATCTCTAAGACAATGACAATTTGATGAATAAGAATATGTGTATGATTTTCAATCCCGAGAATGCTTCGTTTTATAAGATTTTAATTAAAGTATTTTCTGTTTATGCTCTCTCTATTTTTCTAAAACAAATTTTATCTACCCCCAATCTTTTCTATATTTTCTAAAGACAAAAATATCCCCTAAGTAAACCCTGTCTCTGTGGGATCGACCCGTACTTGCACCCGCTATATTACAATAGCCCGTGCGCTTGCGGAATTAAATAAACCGTTAGGTTTCGACCGAACATTTGGCCGGTGCTATGGCCTCTGATCCATATGCAAGAGCGAATGGGGTTTCCCCCGTGGGCCCCCGAATGGTTGTGCGGACTGCCCAAAGAGCAAGGGGGAGTTCGTCCAACCAGTTGCTTTTACGACCAACCAAACCCGTTTTCAATGCTGAGAGGACCAACTTGTTCCCTGCTTCAGCCTGCCCGATGCCTTGGGGATAGGCGACTGACGACTTCCAATGCTTGACTCCAACTCTTTTCATTTCGTCTTCGAAAGCTTGGGAGAATTGTAACTCGTTATCTGTTACTATTGCCGAGGAATCCCAAAACGGCACCAAATGAAGTCGTGAATGAAGTTAATGGCGTTTTCCTCGGTAATTCTTGCTAGTTTCTTGGCTTTGACCCACTTTGTGAAATAATCAATAGCTACGATCACGTACTTGCAATTTCCACGGGCGGGCGGGAAGGGTCCAATCAAATCGACGCCCCACATATCAAAAGGCCAAGTAGCGATCACTGGAGTTTGCTCGGTTGTAGGCAGGTGAGGAAAATTGGCAAATCTTTGGCACTGGTCGCACCCTTGAACAAAATCGTGAGCGTCCGCCATCATGTGCGACCAATAATAGCCCATAGTAATCAACTTGTCGGCCAAGGTTCTGGCCCCCGGGTGTCCACCGCAAACTCCACTATGTACGTCGTACATCAACTGGGTTACCTCTTGGGGGTGTACACATCTCAATAACGGTTTACTGAAGGATCTTCTGAACAACGCGTTTCCTTGAATGACATACCTTGGAGCCTTTTTCTTGATGGCTCGAGCTGCTTTCTCGTCTTCAGGTAGTTCGCCAGTTTCCAGGTATGCTCGCATTTCCTCGATCCAGCACTTGGTGTAGACCCAATTTCTAGTAGTGTCCTCCAAACATTGAATCTGAACTCTCTCATAAGCTGTATGTTCGAGATAAGAGATAGGCTCCTCGTGTGGCTCGTCTGATGTGGCTAGTTTTGAGAGTAGGTCAACCAATTCATTATCATCTCAACCAACCCTCTGTATCTCCCAAAACTCTAAGTCCTTGATAAGCTTTTTCACCAGGTCGCAGTATTTGACCAAAGTGGGATTCAGCACCTCGTACTCTCCTCTGACTTGGTTGACTATCAACTGAGAATCACAGTAGGCTATTATCTTGGTAGCCCCAAAACACTTTGCGTACTCAATAGAAGCGACCAAAGCTTCATATTCGGCCTGGTTGTTGGAAGCTTCAAACTTGAATCTCAGTGCCTCCTCATAAACGGTCCCTGATTCCGGCTCGACCAATACAATTCTGGCACCACTGACGTTCTTTGTTGCCGACCCATCAAAGTACACCTTCCAGCAATCATCGGGCAAACTTGTGGCGGACTGAGTCTCTGTTTCCTTTCCTTTTGCCTTTTCCTTCTGAGCTCGAACTTCGCTATCTCCCGTGGTGAACGTAAGCTCGACCAAGAAGTCTGCCAAAACTTGAGCTTTTAATGCCTTTCGAGGCCAATACTCAATGTCGAATTCTGTGAGAGCAATTGACCAGTTGAGTAAGCGGCCTGATTTTGTGAGGTGATCAGGTTCTTTCCGTGGAACCAGCAGAGTGATTCTACCATCTTCCCTGCTATGATCCGTTGGAGGGGAGACGCTAGAGACAAATTCACAGGGAAGACCCGGATCACTTTTGACTACAAGATGGTGAGACCAATCATCAACAGGGATGGGCATGATGGAGTTGACTTTTACCCTTGGGGGAGGTACCCGGAGGTTTTGCTAGGTGTAAGTACTCCAATTTGAGTTGTTAGCATTTTCGTTAGAAAATTAACGAAAGTTTTAACATTCCTAACATTTCTAACTATTCCTAACTTTTCTAACAAAGTAAGGGTAAAGTAGGCATTGCTATTTAAAGATAATCCAAGAAAAGAATCTCAAAAAGAAAAGAAATTGGAAAAATCCTAATCTGATAAGCTGAAAAACAGCAACCAGTTTGAATTTTCTGGAAATATTCCTTGTGTCCAAAGCCTGGAGCTGCATTTAATGAACATTGCACGCTTCCACTCATGTCCGCGCGGATGACTATGGCAATTTCAGAGGGCTATAAATTGAGGCCTTCAGTCTCAGAAATAGAAAGGGACACAACACATTTCACAACTGCACCTTGGCGAAAATAGGGAGAAAACAGTGAGAATTCTCTAGAATTGTCACCTTTTTCTCTTAATTATTTTCCCAAATCCCACTCACTCTCAAATTCAAACACTCACATATTCAAGTCTCATACACAAACACAAGGAAGATAGGTATAACCTCCCTCTCCTTACCCTAAATCTCTCTCATCCATGCATGCATTTTCAAACTCCAAAATGTAGTTTGTTCATCTTCTTGCCCTAGATCCAAGAAGATCACCATGGAAGTTCATCTCCATGGTTGATCTTCTACAAGGATTAACATTATCTTCAAAGTGTTCTTACTTACTTGCAAATGCATTTTCAAAACCCTAAAAACCATTTTCATACACCAAATCTTCATTTTCAAGGATAAAATCCCCCCTTCCCAAGCAAATGAAATGCTTAAGTCCTAATGTACCCCAAGGATGGTTTGATATAGTAGATCACCACTAAAATGTCTAGTGACTACTAATCAAAACCTAGGAAAATGGGGACAAGCATGGATGCAAAACCCCCCTTAAAATCGTGTTTTTCTTCTTAAGAAAGTTGCTGTCCAGTAGCAATTTTCTAAGACCTCTGTCCATGGTCTAATTTTTTGGACACAGATAAACTTAGAATTTGGTGTTGACTACAAAGCAATTTTTGTAGCCAACATTAAGAACTTTCCATACATATTTTTATTTCATTTTTTGCGTGAGTAAAACTCCCTTTTTCAAATTTTTCTTTTAAAGGTCAGTTCATCAGTCTCTGGAAATCCAGATTTCACATCTGAGATTTACAGAAGGTTTTGGTCCCTCAAATCACCTCCAAAATATAAAATTCTTTCACATAAATCTTATTTAAGGTGTCTGGAACAACTTTCATTCTCGGACTTTCCCCAGATTCTGAGATTTTTAAGCCCTTAAACCCATTTTAAAATAAAGTGTCCACTGCCTTTTTCATTCTGGCAGAAATGTTTTTCAACTTCAAAAAATCCTTTGAGTCCCAAAACTCAACCCAAAAATCACACCAAAAATCATGGGACTTATTCAAAGTCTAATAAAGAGTTTCCAATTTTTACTTTTCAGTTTCAACTTATTTTTGGCCAAAACACACACACACACACAAATGATTTTTAATGCTTGGAAGACTCGTTTTACGAGGCATTCCGGGTGAACACTAACGTTCTTCCCGGCGTGTAACGTGACCTCCGAACCCAAATCTCTGATCTCGGGCATTTTTCAAAGTTTTGGCCCTTAAAACAAAAATGGCGTGGCGACTCCGTTTGATTTCAAAAAATCGGGTACACATCGTTACACTAGGGGATGCCGTGGAGGCGACTAGACAGAGACGGTGGTTGACCGGGCTTACTTGCGATATCATTTATCTGGGGGATCTCTTTTCCAGGCAGCATGGCCATGTCCCTCCATTGGATGCCATTACTCCTCACGATCCTCCAGCGCGGATGTTGCAGCCCAGGGACTGGCCGGCGGATGATATAGCGAGGTATCATGCAGGTGTGGCAGCTGAGGAGTACTTTGATCTGGCTACCCCGTATGCTACCTTTGTGGAGCAGCGGTTGAGGACACCACAGAAGCTAGTGAAGCTGGCTGTCACTCAGGGGTATGGGGAAGCCGAGCCTACTGACCTGCCGATGCCTCCTGCTCATCTCTCTTATGTGGTCAACGGGGTACCAAGGAGGTTCAGGATACCTGTCCCCGACACGAGGGAGCCCCAGTATACTCTGTCACCTGACAGCACTGTGAGTACACTTTAGGGTCTTTTTCCCTTTTTTCAGATTTCTTTGCTTTTTTGCAATTCCGAGATTTTTCTGAGATTTTCTTCTCTTTTTCTCAGGTTCCAGCTCGTACTTATGACGGCTTGGTCAGGCAGAATAGGGGTTGAAAGGATGTGTGCCGGTCCCTCGTGAAGAAGCTGGCTTGCACTTCAAAGTCTGCAGCGAACGTGCAGGAGCCTGTGCGCAAAAGAAGGCACGTCGAGAGCACGACATCCACCTCCTCAGCCTCAGAGTACTCTTCTAGTGCCATGCCTCGGGGACAGGGACCCAACGCCGGCATCCTGGAGCAGCTAGCTGAATATGAGCATGTGAATGTTCATCTTTCTGATGTGAGTGACACGGAGGATTTGATGAGGGACCCTAGCTTCTATGAACTGAGTAGCGACGAGGAGTCAGAGGCTTAGGAGGTCCTTAGGGTTTGATCTAGTGGGAAAGAAACAGACAATGAACACTTTTATGCACATTTTATTTATTTTTTGCTTTATTTGGGCGCCGATGGGGCGAAAACAATGTAATACTGTTTTATTTGCTTTTCTAATTTATGCTTTATGAATTTGCATATTACTTGAGCCTCGGGGCAGTTTTTTGCTTGGAATTGGGGCTGAAACTAGGCCAAAATGATTTGTGATGACACATAACTGCATGGTTGGTGTTTGGATATGTTTTTGTACAGGTTTTTGTTGGAAAAGTGGGGTGAAAATTCCTTTTGGGCAGCAACTTGGGTTGCTGCAGATTTTTTCTGCAGATGGCAAATGAGGCCGTGCGGTCTGGACCTGGGAGCAAATGAAGCCGTGCGGCTTACAGTTCTGTCTGGACTGGTCTTTTTCAAAATAAAAACAAGGCTTGGCCATTTCATTTCATTTTCACCCTAGACTTGTCCCAACTGTTCTCAGAGCATATTTTTGACCTAAAGACATCAACTTTGATCATCTTGCAATGGAGAAACCCGTCAGATTGCAAAAGGGGAAAAGAGACCGTTTTCTTTCCGATCTTCAATCTTGGGTGAGATATAACTTTCAATCTCACAAGGGGCTGTTCGATACTACCTTCAAGATCAAATCTTTATGGCATTTGAAGGATCTCCCGCCCGATTGGGACCTTTTGAGGGCCGCGACAAGGTTTTGGGACGTCCGTAGACACGTTTACTGCTTTTCTTACAATGAGATTGTCCCAACCTATGAAGACTTCTGAGCCTTGATTGGGGGTCCAAAAATTGAGGCTATATCGATTCCTCTGATCGAAGACGTGCCGGTGGCGGCAAAGTTGGCATCTTTTCTGCAAATATCTCTGGGAGAGGCTGAGGGGATGATGGTAGCTCCGGACATGATTGACCTTTCTGATATCCCGAGCAGGTTTGGGTCTCCGGATATGGTTACGACCACGGTGGCTATGGATGCCTTTATCCTTTGCCTATTCTCATCTCTGTTCACTGCTGAGTCCGTGGGGATCTGTCATAGTGGCCTCTTGGACATGGTTAGGGATTGTAGAGCTGGGAAGGATATTATCCCACTGGTTTTGGGTGAGACCCTGCATGGTATTGACAGGATGGCTAGAGGAGACCATTTCATGAGGTCTGGGAGCCCGGCTGTGTTGACTTTATGGCTGCAGGAGAGGCTTGGGGCTTTGCCAGGGGCTTTGCCGACTCAGTGCCCTTGGGTGATTTCTCGGAGGGGTTCCCCTAGGCGAGGCGGGTGACTGGGAGCTGATGATGGCTAGGTTATCCACTTCGGATATTCGCTGGTGGGTACCTCACCGGAGGTTGCGTGCACTGGAGGACATTTCAGGAGTCCTATGCGGTGAGGGTTCCAGGGTTTTGTTGGTCATCCTTCTACATACCCTGCTTGGTATCCAGGCAGTTCGAAGCTTTACAGGAGCCGTTGGGCGATTGGGAAGACATCCGTACCATGGAGGTGGTGCCTTTAGACATGAGGGATCCAGCCAGCTTCTCATTCTTCTCGAGGGCTTGGACATATACTGTTTTTTTGCCTAGGGCCATTCTCAAGAGCAGGAAGAGTACCATCTTGACTACGGCCTACTTGGATTGGTATGAGAGGGAAATGGGAGCGACTCAGGTCATTTTGGGAGAGAGACGTCGAGCTTTATTGGGCCGATCGCGACTCGAGTAGGACTCTGAGGGAGACTGAAGCTAAGGCGAGTCGCCATAACCAGTCGGCTGACCTTATCAGAGATATGGAGGCTCGATATGAGAGGCTTTCCGAAGTCGCTCCCTTGACTGAGGCTCAGAGGGAGGAAGTGCGGACTCGTGCTCGGGTAGAGAAAGCACTTATTGACACAGGTTTGATGGAGGCTCCAGTGAGGATACCGGAGATCGGGATGAGGGAGACCGACATCATAGAGAAGAAGAGAAAGAACACTCGACGAGGTCGAGGTCGAGGTAAAGGGAAGAAGACCAAAGAAGACTCAGTGAATGACAGCTAATAATTCTTTTCTTAGGATTCCCTTATTGCCATTTTGCAAACACAGTAGTTTATTAGGCATTTTATTATATTTTAGATCCTTGTAGCAGGTTAGCAGAGTCAAGAGTAGACCGTGCTTGAACTCATCAAGAAGTTTTTAACTTGTAATGAACAAGAGATATTATCTTAGAAATTAATCAAGACACAATTTCATGGAAATTTCAGATGTCTTATTGATTGCTTAGGACCCGTTTTATGAAAACTTGATTGCCCTTTATTATTTATTGTTTAGGACGCACTTCATGGAAACTTGATCGCCCTTTTTTATTGTTTAGACCGAACCATATATGGCTGCCTACGTTCCCCTTTTACAGGAAAGACTAAGGGGCTCAGGTCTTCGTAGTTCATTCTGGTGAACTATCGGGATTAGGTCTTTTGGCCTTTTCTTTTTTTCTGTGCAACCCTGTTTTTTGCCTAGACCGCCCTTTTTGGGTTTTTCAGTCTAGCTGAGTATTACTCTTTTTGCACTAAGATTTTTTCTCTTTTTTTTTTTATGTGCAACCCTATTTTTTGCCTAGACTGCCCTTTTTGGGTTTTTCAGCCTAGCTGGGTATTACTCTTTTTGCACTAAGATATTTTTTTCTTTTTTTTTTTACATTTTCTTTTTTTTTTTCTCTTTTTTTTTAGACATAGTACCTTTGGAGCTTATCACCGTTGACTGGGTGGACAAAGGGATTGCCGTCCAGGTCCGCAAGCTTCATTGCTCCTCCCGATAGTATCTTCTGCACCACATACGGGCTGATCCAAACGGGTTCCCACTTTCCCAGGGGGTTGTCTCTGGTAGGGGGCTTCACTTTCAACACTAAGTCACCCTCTTTGATGTTCCTGGCTTTGACTTTTTTGTCAAATGCTCTGGCCATTCGCCTCTGGTAGGCTCGGGTGTGCTCCATGGCCTTGAGCCTTCTTTCATCGAGCAGGGCCAACTCATCATGCCGGCTACGTAGCCATTCTACTTCATTGACACTGTTTTCCAGGAGGACCCTTAATGACGGGATTTCCAACTCCACTGGCAACACTGCTTCCATCCCGTAGGTTAAGGCAAAGGGAGTTTCTCCCGTAGCTGTTCTGACAGACGTTCTGTAGTCCCAGAGTGCTAAGTGTAGCTTTTCAGGCCAATCACGACCACGGGTGGCCATTTTCCGAATGATCCGCTCGAGCGTCTTATTAGAAGCTTCCACGGCTCCGTTAGTCTGAGGTCTGTACGGGGACGACTTGTGGCGAGTGATCCTAAATTCTGACAGTAACCTATCGCAGTCCCCTTCAAAGTGCGACCCATTATCAGAAATGATCTCATTGGGCACCCCATACCTACACATTATGTTTTCTTTGATGAATTGGGCCACTTTTTTGGAAGTGAGGACTTTGTAGGACTTGGCCTCCACCCACTTGGTGAAGTAGTCGACTGCTACTAACACGAATTCATGCCCATTGCTTCCTGCCGGGGCTATCTTCCCTATCACATCAATACCCCAAGTTGCGAACGGCCAAGGAGTCGTCATGCAGTACAGGTCATGAGGCGGGAGATGGTTGAGGTTGGCAAACCATTGGCATTTGTCGCACGCTCGGACATGCTGGACACAGTCTGTCTCCATGGAAATCCAGTAGTAACCCATTCTGAGGATCACTTGCATCAGGGCTCTAGCGTTCATATGAGGACCACAGGGACCATTGTGGACTTCGGTCATCAACTCTCTGGCCCTTTCTTGGGTGACACACAGGAGAAGTGGTCCCTGGTACCGCTTCTTGTACAGGTCGCCCCCTAAAATGACATAATGGGAGGCCAACCTTTTCAGGGCTTGCAAGCTCTTGGCTTTGACACCTTCTTTTGGTCTACCTTCTTTGTCTCTGAAAGCTGACTCTCCATCTTTGAGGAACTGGTAAATTTGATTGTACCACGGTTCCTTGATAGGCTCAGGTCCCAATTCTACTTCACAACAGAAACTCGGGGCTTCTCTTCTACCCACTCTGAAGGATTTTATGGCTTTTCCCTCGGGGATCTCTACCAGTGAGGCTAGAGTAGCTAGGGCATCTGCGAATCTGTTCTTTTCCCTTGGCAGGTAGTGGAAAGTCACTTCTCTGAACTGTCCAGTCAACTCCTCCATATAGGCATGATACCGCTGAAGATTAGGGTCCACAGTCTTCCATTTGTTGGAGACCTGGTTGATGATCAGGGCTGAGTCTCCATAAACTTCGAGCTCCTTGACATTTCTTTCTAAAGCAGCCTCTAAACCAGCAATGCAGGCTTCGTACTCGGCAACATTGTTCGTGGCAGGGAAGTTCAACTTAAGGGCTATGGGCGTGTGCTCATCTTTCGGATCGACCAGTAGCATCCCTACGCCATTTCCTCTTTTGTTAGCAGCTCCGTCAAAGAATAGCTGCCATCGGTTCTCAGGCTCAACTACGAAGATCCCTTCATCTGGGAATTGGGGTTCAGGCCCGCGGTCCTCATTACTGGGGAAGTTCGCCAGATGGTCTGACAACGCTTGACCCTTGATGGCCTTTCTGGTCACATAGTTGATGTCATACTCAGCTAAGAAGAAGGACCACTTTGCTAGACGCATCGAGAGGGAAGGTTTATCGAAGATATACTTGATGGGGTCCATTTTCGAGACCAAGTTCACAGGGTGGGCTTGCATGTAGTGCTTCAGCTTACCGACTACCTGCACTGGCCCCGCACAAGTCTTTTCACATGCCGAGTAATTGAGCTCACTTCCTTGCAGCCTTCCGCCGACAAAGTAAATGGCATTTTCTACCCGAGAGTCTTTCTTCTCCCGAGCAAGCATAGCCCTAATCGCCGTATCGATGATGAGATAGAGTGTAAGAGGTTTCTGTCTATGTGGGGGGCATAGCACCGGAGGATGTACTAAGTACGCCTTGATTTGGTCAAAGGCATCCTGGCATTCCTCGGTCCATTCTGTGTCTACATTCTTCTTCATGAGCTTGAAGATGGGCTCGCACATAGTGGTCAACTGGTTGACGAAACGACTGATGTACTACAACTTACCCATAAATCTTTTGACTTCTGTTTGGGTTCGAGGTGGCCTCATGTCCATAATGGCTTTGATCTTTCGGGGGTCGACTTCGATACCTCGCTCCGTGACCATATACCCGAGCACTTTTCCCCTTGTCACTCCGAAGGTGCATTTGGCAGGGTTTAGTCTCATGGAATGTTGTCTCAGCCTCTCGAAGAACTTTCGCAGGTCATCAAAGTGTTGTCCATTCTCGCCTTTGGAGTGGATTATCATGTCGTCAACGTAGACCTCAATCTCCTTGTGGATCATGTCATGAAAAAGCGCGGTCGCTGCCCTCTGATAAGTAGCCCCGGCGTTCTTAAGCCCAAATGGCATCACTGTATAGTAGTAAGTTCCCCACGGTGTGGTAAAGGCTGTCTTTTCTTGGTCTTCCTCAGCCATCTTGATCTGGTTGTAGCCTGCAAAGCCATCAACGAAGGATTTGACTTCGTAGTTAGCAGTGGAGTCCACCAGGATGTCTATGTTTGGCAAGGGGTAGTCATCTTTGGGGCTGGCCTTGTTCAGATCCCTGAAATCTACACAGTAGCGCACCTTTCCATTGGCCTTGGTTACGGTCACAATGTTGGACAACCATGTCGGATATTCGATGACTCTGATGAATCCTACCCGCAGGAGCTTCTCAATCTCTTCTTTGACCTGTAGAGACCATTCTGGCTTGATCTTCCTCGGTTCGCTTTATCGGCTTAGCATGCGGTGCTAGAGGGATTCTGTGCTCTACTATCGAACTGTCTAGCCCCGGCATATCCCTGTACGACCATGCAAACACGTCCATGTATTCTCTGAGCAGATTTACCAGTCTGTCCCGTTCAACCCCCTGGAAGAAGTTTCCAATCTGTGTCTCTTTAGGTTCCTCGACAGTACCCAAGTTAACACTTGTCAAAACCTCCTTGGCAGCTTGGGCCCGGTTTTCCTCTTTGTCTGCAACCTGCTTAAAGATTTCTTTAATGTATTGTTCATTTAGTGTATTTGCATCTTGTTCAAATGATTCATTATTAATTGTTGTTAAGTTTTGAGTTAATTTATCATTTGTTAAGTTGGCAATAAGGGGATACTCAGAAAGATCTGTCATTTCATTCAAAGCAAGTGGAAAGATGACATTGGTTACATATTCATAATCCTCAGGCGTGAGGCCTTCGGATGACTCTCGACCCTACTGACTCTGGACCCTACACTACTTATTGACTCGAAGTATTTGACACGGGTTGGACTGGGATTTCACTCATTCCTGCTGTTGCCCTGGGGAGTAGTAGTCTTGTCAGCTTTCTTCAGAAAGTTGGAAACTTCGAACTGATCGAAAACTTGCTGGAAATCATTGATAGGCCGGTACCGTGGAAAGATGGTGAGGGGAGCTAGAGTAGCCTGATGCAATCTCTCAGCGAGCTCGTCTGTGACAACCGGACTCATTGACTGGAGGGTCTGACTCATCTTGTCAATACACTGCTGATAAGTCATCTTCTCTTTACCAATCTTCGATATCACAACCTTGTCAGTATAGCCAACAGGAGGGTTGGCCTGAATGATGCTGATGAAGTTTTCTTCAGGAGAGACTTTAATCCTTCCTTGATTGGCCACGTATTCTATAGGCTTTCTGTATTCTGCTTCTAAATCTGCTAGCTTCTCGTTGAACTTCACGATGGCAACGAATTCAGAACTCTCTGCCTCAAGAGGGTCACTGACTACAGGGGTATCAGGCTGGACGGTGTTTTGAATGACGGGTTCCTTGGTAGGCTCCTTGGCATAACTGACGTAGTAGTCAAACTTGCCCGAAGGTTCCCCTAAAGTTCCCACGCTCTTGTCCCCAGCTTCGTACCTTTCCTTTAATTTCTGTTGCATGGACTTCCTCTTCTTCTTCTTTCTTGAAGGAGCGTCTTCATTAATCCATTCTTGATACTCATATTCCAGACAGTCCTCACAATCACACACATCATAACAGATGTGGGGCCTGGGTTGAACTGGGATGGCCTCTCCGACTACTTGGTCATTACCATTGTTGACTACCACGTTGGTCATTTTGACACTGGAAAGCTGAGACTTGAAGATTTTGATGGGTTATTTGAGACCTCTGTGCCGAAAAACTGCTGTACCGGTGTTCTCACCCAATTCTTTCTCACTGCGGGAAAGGGATAGGAGAGGTTTAGACTCGGGGTAGGTGTTTAGGCTGAAGGCTCAAGCAATATGCAAATCAAGAATCTTCTAGTTTACTTAAAACAGTGTCTTTTATTTATTTCTATTTGGTTGGAATAGGGGTTCTGCCCTTCTTTTTCGCAACTACTCTAGATCCTGGATCAGTGGGCTCCGTCACTACGTCTATAAGCCCCTCGTATTCCACCTGTATTTCGACCTCCCAGGATGGACAGCCCCGAGCGAGGGTCCTATAGGGCACGCGAATCCCACCGACCGAGAGAGAAGAACGCTCCTAACGGGTCTAGCGGGTCATAGGAACTTTTAACGCACGAGCGATGCGGATTATAGTCAAGGCAATACCGGGAAAGTCTCGTCTTTCAGCCTTAACAGAATTTCGGCAGAGTTTCGCTTGCGCGAATAACGTTTTGACTTTTCGGCAATGTCCGAGAAGATAATAGGCATGGGTCGGACGGTAAAAGCCGGATGACACAGTGTCACATTGAACTTTGTTACATACGCTGTGCGTGAGTCAAAGTCGAAGTCAATGCCGGGTCAAGATCTTGCCAATTTTTCCTTGTCGGAATTTTGGCAGAGTTTCGCTTGTGCGAAAGATCTTTGGATTTTTGGCATGGACTCGGTCTCGACTCTTACGCATTCCGTGCGGGTCAAGGTCAAAGTCAATGTCGGAGTCAAGATTCTACCAATTTTTCCTTGTCGGAATTTTGGCAGAGCTCCGCTTGCGCGAAGGACCTTGACTTCCGTTATGGACTAAGGTTTGACCTTTACGGGGATATGCAACTGGGCTATATGACACGGACTAGACCAAAAACCAACCAAAAGTCACGGTTTTTTGAAATGTGTGACACTAACTGTGCATTGGTCGACACTGGCTACCATGGGGAGTTTGGGGTGATTCCGTGCGTGCCCGGGAGCATCGTAAGGTTGTCCGTGACTGCAACTGAACAACCACCCCGGGTTTAAGGGACATGCGTGCAAAGTGTACAGGATATATAAGGTGCGCGTAGTGCGGTCTCCTAAAAAATGTTCCTTTTTGAGTTAAAACAGAGATTTTCAGAAATGTGTTTTAAAAGGAATGATTTTTCGGGACGGGGAAAAATGCAATGCTTAAGGCACGTAAATTTTCGAGCTCGGCCGCCTTTGGAACTGAATAGCCCCAAACTGCCTAAGCTGCCAGATTAACCTCAATTTTGTCCTGGTGAAATTGCCAACGAGGCCGCCCGGCTGGAATCCGAGGCGGATTAAGTCGTACGGCTGCATGGATGTAAGTGCTCCAATTTGAGCTTGGTAGTATTTTCGTTAGAAAATTAACGAAAGTTATAACATTTCTAACAATTACTAACATTTTCTAACAATCCTAACTTTTCTAACAAAGTGAGGGCAAAATGGGCATTGCTATTTAAAGATAAACCTTCAAAGGAATCTCAAAAAGAAAAAGAATTGAGAAAATCCCGAAACAGCAAGTTGAAAAACATTTTCTGTTGGAATTTTTGAATTATATTCCTTGTGTCCAAAGCCTGAAGCTGCATTTAATGAACAGTGCACGCCACCGATCCTATCCGCGCGGATACCTTTGTAAAATTCAGAGGGCTATAAATTGAGCCCTCCAGTCACAAAAAAAAAGAGAGAGGAACACAATTCACAGTTGCACCCTGGCGAAAATACTTGAGAAAATAGTGAGAATTCCCTTGAATTGTCACTCTTTTCTCTTGATTATCTTCCCAAATCTCACTCACTCACCATCATATTCAAAGCCTCAAACACTCATACATTCAAGCCAAAGCCCCAAAACACAAAGAAGATAGGTATAACCTCCCTCTTCTTACCCTAAATCTCTCATCCATGCATGCATTTTCAACCTACAAAATGTAGTTCATTCATCTTCTTGTCTTGGATCCAAGAAGATCACCATGGAAGTTCATCTCCATGGATGATCTTCTACAAGGATCAACATTATTTTCAAATGTTCTTACTTTCTTGCAAAGAAAACACATTTTTAAAACCCTAAAAACCATTTTCAAGCACCAAATCTTGATTTCAAAGGATAAAATTCTCCTTCCCAAGCAAATGAAGTGCTTAGTCCTAATGTACCCCAAGGATGGTTTGGTATAGTTGATTCACCACTAAAATCTCAAGTGATCACTAACCAAAACCTAGGGAAATGGGGACAAGCATGGATGCAAAAACCCCCCTTAAAATCATATTTTCTTTCTTGAGAAGTTGCTGTCCAGTAGCAATTTTCCAAGATCCCAGTCCATTGTCTTAATTTTTGGACACAGATAAACTTGGAATTTGGTGTTGACTACAAAACACTTTTTGTAGCCAACATCCAGAGATTTCCAGACATATTTTTACTTTAAGGTGTCTGGAACAACTTTCATTCTCTGAGTTTATCCAGATTATGAAGTTTTAAGGCCCTTGAATCCGTTTCAAAATCAAAGGTCCACTGCCTTTTTCATTCTGGCAGAAGTGACTCTCAACTTCAAAAGGTCTTTTGAGTACCAAATCTCAACCCAAAAATCTTCCAAAAAATCATGGGATCATTTTAAAGTCTTAAAAAGACATCCCAATTTTTACTTTTCTGAGTTTCAACTTATTTTGGCCAAAACACACACACACACACACACACACAAATGATTTTCAGCTTGGAAGACTCGTTTTACGAGGCATTCCGGGTGCACACTAACGTCCTTCCCGGCGTGTAACATGACCTCCGAACCCAAATATCTAACCTCGGGCATTTTTCAAAGTTTTGGCCCTTAAAACAAAAATGGCGTGGCGACTCCGCTCTTTTTCCGGGTTTTATTTGATTTTCAAAGAAACGCAAAATCGAATTTTCCCGCGAAATTTTGGTGGCACATCATCACAGTGGCGACTCCGCTGGGGAAATAGCTTTTTCTACAAAAAAATGATATTTGGTATATTGGTGGAAACCATTAAACTTCCCGTTATCGCCTCCTAACACGAGTCGGGGATAAATTGTGGTATAACAATCCCACGTACCGGTATCATCGTTTTCAAAAAAAAAAGCTTTTGAGGGTCAAGCTTCCGTCCCGGCTTTGAAAATCATTTGTTGTGTGTGTTGATTTTTGCACATTTTTCGTGTTGTTTTGGCCGCCTCGGAAAAAGTCAAAATTTTGACTGTCGGAACCATGTCCCTAACTGTCGGAATTCTTGTGCTTATATGATTATGTGTTCATTAAATTTCAAAAAAAAAATTCAAAAAAAAAATTTTAAAAAAAAAAAAAAGAGAATTTTCAAAAAAAAATCATGCATCATATTTTTAAGACACATAAAAAAATTTCTATTTTACTCAGAAAAAGAAAATAGACTGCTTGCACACTACGCGCACGCGATCTTACACTGCACACTACGTCCCTAACTCGGGGAAATCCTTGTCGCGGCCCGTTTGTTCTCATTACGCCTCTCGGTGCAAGCACAGGACTACCCAAACATCCCATGGAGCCTCGTGTCGACCATGCACTTGTCCGTGACACACTTTGTCCGAGACTCGGTTGGTTTTTAGTTTGGTCTGTGTCATGCCCTGTCTGTGTATAGACCTTTCCTCTCAAGCCTTTGTCGGCATATCGACTCAATATCTTTCGGGGACCCTAATCAGTCGAAGCTCTGCCGGTTTTTTGCCGCAGACTTTGACCAAGATATTGGCCGGCGCCTTGACTTCGGCTCTGACTGGCACAAATTATACACTGACTCCCATCATTGACACTGAGTCATCAAGGATTAATGATTATTCCATGCCTAATTACGGCTTAACTGACGACAAGTCAAGATCAATCGTGGACATTTATCACCCAAATCATGCCGACTTTCTTGTCGAGCTCCTCCGACATGATCTTGACTTTGACGTCGCCTTTGTCCGTAATTTGCATCGAATGCTCGTTAAGACTCGATTACCCGCCGTACTTTTAGGATCGTTTTTCTTCGGTCGGTGGGACCCGCTTGCTCTATAGGACCCTCGCCCGGGCCGTCCACCCCGGGAGGTCGAAATACGAGTGTGGAATACGAGGGGCTTATAGACGTAGTGACGGGGCCCACCGATCCAGATCCAGAGTAGTTTGCGAAAAGAAGAGCAATCTTTTCCAACCGATTAGGTTAATAAAACATGTTTTAAGTAAACGTGAACAAATAACCGCATGTTGCATGAGCCCAAAGCCCAAACACCTTCCCTCCTTCATTCCTGCACATCCGAACCCTCGTGCCTTTTCCCCCAGCCTTCTCACAAAGGTTGGTTCCGGACACCGGTCATCGTTTGATTAGCTGGGAAGAGTCAAGCGCGTCATCGCCTTCGCCGTTTGTTCCGACTCCGGGTTTCGTAATGTCCGCATCGCCCGGTAATGATAGGGATAACGTCACTCCGCCTCCCGGACCCCTCGACGTAGCAACAAAGTGGAATTAGTTAGCGTAACGTATGAGGTTACGACAGAAGCACAACTAAACAGCCTTATGGAGGCTATTAAGAGCCATGGTCCGGCCGCCGGCCCTCAATCCCGATGGCACCTTCACCGTGGAAGAAGACGAGGATGCCAACCCCACTCTCGCCGCCCGACTACTCCAGATGCCGCCACCCACCTCTTATGGTACCACTACCGTAACCCATGCACGGTCTTGGTCGGCCCGGCCCCGCTGCACCACCGGATCCGCGCGCCCCGACGGCACAAATCAGTTCAGACCTCAGCTGGGACAAAGCCAAGCACGGAATGTCTTCTCATGGTTGGGGTTATCTCGGAATGCCGCAGCAAATTGGGATCCCACCTCGCTTGGAACCGATCAATCCGGGCCTTCGCAACAACAGCTCAAAGGGCCACAACGGGTTCGGCATGCCTCAACACCGTCAGAGCCCCTCCTCAAAATGATGCCCTACTCGCTCCTCCCACAGCTTTTCATCAACCCATTCCTCACTCGGGGTTCGATGGGTTACCAAACCTCCATCCTGGCCATCGAATCACCAGACCGCAGCATTCCCCGGCTACACACCATCGCCTCACCCATCCATGCAATTCAAAAGTCGTGGACAAGCCCCGCACCTAAGCCTACTTATGGGCCCCACTCTGGGAAATCCAAGCTATCCGGCTACAACAGACTCGCCTCCACCCACTTTGCCGGTTGAAAATCCACAAAGAAGCCGCAAGGTTCTATCCTTTTGCTCAGGGTCCTACTCATGCTCCCCAAGGTAACTCAGCCCAAGGACAGGTTTTCACCTACGTCCCCGGGCCGGCCATTCCATCCACCAGTCTGCCTCCAGTAGTAACCCCCCTCTCCGGTTCAAATGCCACGATTCAGCCACAAGACCCTCATCTGGCCTGGTTCATGGAACAACACAAGGAAATGAAAGCGTAGATCGCTGAGTTGACTGCCAAGAAGTCTGCTTTCCGGCCTACAGACCCGGACTCCATTGTTCCCCTGCCCCACAAATTCGTGATGCCTAATCTGGATCTCTTTGATGGGACTGCATGCCCGAAAACCCATTTGGACACATATACCTTGGCGATGAAGGCCAAAGGATGCACCAATCAGCAGTTGGCTGATTATTTCAGTCTATCTTTGAAGTCCAGTGCCTTAAAGTGGTTCTTCCGTTTGAAACCTGAAGCCAGGGCTACGTGGGACCAGATAACCAATGCCTTCACAGAAAAATATAAGGCCAACTTGGAATGGGAAACAAATAGAGTTGACCTACAAACAACAGTGCAGCATCCCGATGAGAATGTTGGGGACTTCTACAAGCGGTGGAATCTGAAACTCAGTGAAATGGCAATCCCTCCTTCTGAAGAGGAACAACTGGACATCTTCCAGTCATGCTTGAAACCACATCTGAGAGCCTCCCTCAGTCACTTCCCGTACTCAGACTTACGGGCCATGGTTAACTCTGTAGCTAAGTTTGAAAAAGCTTACAATCAGCAACCGGCCGCTGCACCTGCCTACAGATATCGGGCTCCTCCTATAAACACCGCCCCTGCTCCTGCTAAAGGCAAAGAGATGATTAACTATGCGGGACAGGAATGTAATAACACAACTCCTTTTGCTCCCAGAAAACCAGTCGAGCCCAGACCACGAGTCATGAACCTCGAAAACTTTGGAATGCCTCTGAATGACATCTTTAGAGGACTGGTGAAAGAAGGCTTGTTGCTGCCTTTGGAGAATTTCCAACCCAGGAATCCGAATGCTCCCGTGGATACTACAAAGTATTGCGCTTTTCATCAAGCCCATGGACATCTAACAGATAACTGCTTTACTCTGAAAAAGGCAATCCAGGGGCTGATAGAGCAAGGAAAGTTGGAAGGCCCCGAAGGGCCTAATACAGTCAAAAATCCTCTGCCGAGGAACCATAATCAGGTGAACATGATTGAATGCGGAGAATCTTCGCATGCCCAGGAAGATGCTGATGAAGGTCCCCAAATACCCGCGGCCAACCTCGTCGAGGATCCTGAATTCGGATTTCCCCTCAGCCTTGAGGATATCGAACGAATCAACCCATCTTGGTATAATTTCAGAGATTTCCTGCAAGAATACGAGGCCCGCTATTTCTCGGATGAAGGGAAAGTCGATACCGAAGGACTGGGGCTGTTCCGGTCGAAACATGAGAGAACCATTTACACAAGATGGTTGGAACAATCAAGAAAAATCGAACAAGAAAGCTTTCGGCGGGCACCCGTACTGGGGCTTATCAGAAAAGAAGCCGAAGAGCATCTGGAGCTAGTACACTTCTGCAAGTTGGCTATTGGAAAGGCTGAATATGATCCCGAGAACAGCGAAGAATCAGAGGAGGAAGAATCCTTCTACATTCTACCTGGTGTCAAATACGTGCCACCCCCTCTCACTCTTCCCCCGCAATTTCTGGGAGGAGAAGCCGAGTCGCAACTACCACTTTCGGGAATGGGAGCATATGATAATTTCTGCGGCTGTACGCACCCATATTCCCCTAACGGGTTTGATCGGCGTTCCCTCTCAACCGAAATCCCGGTAGTATGGGAAGAAGATTCCGACGACAGCGACGACGATGATGATGACGAGAGCGAAGAGTCAACTGAGGCCCCAGATCCTAAAACAATCTGGAACAATCATGCCGGAAATGAGCCCATGGGAGCCAGACACAATGGCTGGTTGTCACGAAGCTTGACTCACGAAGAAACTTCGGAAGACGAATATGAAACCGAGGACATGAAGGCCATGAAGTTTCCCGGGTCTCGAGCACGTGGATGTCTTGGAGTTCAACATCGCCTACCATGCTTTGGGGGAAAGGGTTTTCAGCGCCCGATCCAGGCGATAGTCGAAGATCCGATCGAGAGAGGGAAACTAACTCCCATCCGCCCAAATGAGAAAATAACCATGGTTAGATCAAATCCACCCCGTAACAAAGTAACACTGTCGTGGTTACCCAAGAAGAGGTCACCTTCCCCGAATGTATGTCAGCTCTCAGAGAAGTCCCGGAAACCGGCATGATACCGGATGCACCTCCCACACAAAGTGCTATAATCATCTCCAACTCGAGTATTACTGTAAAGGAACCGTAATGGCTGCACTATACCGGGATAAGATCGAAAAGCCGCGAGTCCCGACAATAGCGACTCTTGTTGTATGATAACTATGAGCAAGGCAAAGCATGGGAGCGAATCGGAGGACGCCCTAGCTCGTGGGCCATCCAAGGGGCAACAACACAACCCTGCACTCAAAAGCATGTGACTTGGGAAGCGGTATAAGGGCCGGCCAAGAAGGACGATGCATTTCCCCCTCACCGTTGCTAGACTCGCTGTAACTACCCGGTGGCCGATAGCCAAAAAGGCTCCCCCATTGACCTTAGCAAGACGTTGAAGAAATCTAGTCAAGAAGCAACCGATGAGGAAGTTAACCCGTTGACCCGATCCGGCAAATCTTCCAAGGAAATCCCAAAATGTATAAGAAGGCCACAGATCAAGCACCGGGAGAAGATCGCCGCCCCTATGCTAAGACAAACAAAGCTCCTAACCCTCGAAAAAGAGGATCCCGTGCTCACCCAGCTTGAAGCAAACACAGCCAACATCTCCTCTGGTCTCTACTCACCTCATCCTATCCCCACAAGCTAAAGCCGGAAGAAAGCTTAGCCCGCACTCTAGTCCCTATTGATGCTACTCCCGACGACGTGGTACAGCTTGATTGGAAACATCCACTACGGGAACATAATCACTTTCACGCATCTCGACCTCCCTCAATTTGGGGCCGATCATAACGAGCCTCTCTTCATCACACCAATTGGATGAACGACGCCTCCCTCGGGTCCTGGTTGATAATGGGTCCGGAATGAACATTCTTCCGCAAAGATCATGAGCTCGCTTGATATCAAGACTACGGACTTGAAGCCTTCCTCCCTCACAGCCAAGGCTTACGACTCGACATCTCGAGCGGTCCTCGAGTTGCTACCTTGGACCTCTCGGTTTGGCAAGAAATTGATACCCGTGGAATTCCAGGTTATTGACATCCCAATCACTTTTAATGCCTTATTGGGAAGGCCTTGGCTGCACACCAGTCAAGGGGGTCGCCTCAAGCCTCCACCAAAGGTGTGAAATTCGCCTCGAATGGGGATTTGACAACCATTTACGGGGAATTTAGTCACCTTGGAGGGCACAGATACGGGTGGAATACCTATTCTGGGAAATCAAACATGACGAGGAAGGTCTCATGCTAACGGGCTTCACGGCCGAGCCTCCCAAAGCCCAAGTGTGCAATATAGACCTGACGGTCACCCGGGATAAAATCCCTCCGGTCTTGAAAATGATGAGAAAGATGAGCTATCTACCCGGCCTCGTGCCTGGGGGAAGCACCAACAAGGAACTCACAAACTCATCGAGGTGAAAGGATAGAAAACTCGCCACGGCCCGGGTTATGAGGCCTCCTCGGTGGACACCGCAAAAGGAAAAAGATTTGAAGCCGTCACAGAAGAGTCCCTGGCCGACGATCCTAAATCTCTCCCCTTCACCTCCCGATTTGGCCGACTACTTTGTAAAGGGTCTCACACAACCGGGTAACATCACGTAACCCACTCCTACGTAAGAATGGCTAAAGCTACAGGATAGCCTCAACAAGTTCAGGGGAGCCAAAGCTAACCCGATCCGCGTAATGTTCCTGGACCTACCCAAGATACTCCGGGCTACCACTACCATGAAGAGTGAGTACACTTTCAAAGGCGTGCTCAAGCCTAGTGGAACAGCTTTCGAGAAGCTCACAACCACAATTCCGATTGCCCAGAAGGTCCGAAACCCGAGTTTGAATTGACTGTGCCGAAAGCCAAAGCCACGAAGTCTTTTCGGATGATCGGGATGGTCCGATTATGCACGCTTATTCGGGAAGAGATCCAGTGCTGCACCGATTGATTTCAGCTCGATCCAAAGAAATGGTAGCAATGATCGAGAAAGGAAAACAAACGAGCCCCGAGTCATGAGATCACCGACAAAGCAATGCCGCTAAAGAATTGGGAAACTCTCTCAAGCCCATCCGCGACCAAAGAAGAAATGATCACCAAGCCTGGATTGGTCCCCCGTCCCTTTGTGTCAATCTAGGTAGAGTCCTCCAGCCTCTCATTGTTAAGGTCGAGTCTCTAGTTTCGTCCGATGGCCTTACGCCCGAAGACTACGAGTCTCGTAGCAAACGCCGTATTCCTTTCGTTTTCAATGAAATGACAAATCTTTCGAGTATCCCTTGATTGCCACTTTAACTAATGATGAATTAATTAATAAAAAAAAACATTTAATAATAATTCATTAGATAAAGAAGCAAGTACACATTAAACAACAAAAAAATCAAACAAAAAAAAATCTTTAAGCAAAGTTGTCCTAAAGAGGAAAGTCGAGCCCAAGCTGCCGAAGAGATTTTGACGAGTGTGATCTGGGAACTGCAGAAGAGCCTAAAGAGACGCAGATTGGTGATTTCTTCGAAGGAACCGGAAAGGATGCCTTACAAAATCCTACAAAATCCTCAACTCAAGGAAAGTAGCCCTCTTCATCAAAGAGAACATCATATGCCGATACGGGTTGCACCGAAATCATCTCGTATAATGGATCCCACTTCAAGGGGAATGTGAAAGGCCGCCGCGGAATTCCGAATAACCCGTCACAAGTCATCTCCTTACAGCCCCAAACCAACGGAGCCGTCGAGGCAAAGCAAACAAGACTTTGGAAAACATCATCCGGAAAATGGCCGTCCGAGGCGTAGATTGGCCCGAGAAGTTACACTCGGCACTCGGGGGCTACGTAACACCGCCGAACGGCAACCGGGGAAACACCGTTTGCCCTCACATACGGAATGGAAGCCGTACTCCCAATCGAGCTAGAAATCCTCACTCCGTATACAGCCGAAAGCCGATCAACGAGGTCGAATGGCTCCAAAGTCGCCATGATGAATTGGCCCTACTAGATGAGCGCCGATTGAAAGCAATGGAACATATCCGGGCATACCAAGAGCGAGAATGGCCGTGAGCCTTCGACAAGAAAGTAAAGCATCGGGAGATCCGAGAAGGTGATCTCGTTTGAAAGAAAAGCCCCGACCCAGTATCAACCCGCTCGGCAAAATGGGAGCCTCGTATGGGTCGGGCCATACGTCGTCCGTAAGATCTTCTCCTGAGGAGCCATGCAACTTGCGCACCTCGACGGAAATCCCTTTGTACACCCAAAGTGAATGGTGACAAGTCCGCAAGCAGATACTATGTAAAAAACATAGTCAAAAAAAAAGAGAAGAAAAAGAGTGCTAAAAGAGTAATACCCAACTAGGTTGAAAACCCGAAAAGGGCGGCCTAGATAAAAAACAGGGTTGCACCAAAAAAACAAAAAAACAAAAAACAAAAAAAAACAAAAAAAAAATCGACGGGTTGAACTACGAAGACCCGAGCTCCTCAAAATGAGGGGAACGTAGGCACGGAAACGGTTCGGTCTAAAACACAAATAAAAGTCATACTTTGACATCAATACACCGATCGCACCATGAAAGCGTCTCGAAAAACTCAAGCAATTCAAATATTCATTACAAGTTAAAAACTTTTTGATGAGTCTAAGCCCGATTCATTCCTACAACTCGGCAACCTCGCTAAAAGAAATTAAGATACATAATCAAACTAATGTGTCCGCCATGACAAGAAAGGGATACTCGGAAACCTCGTAGTCACTCCATGCCACTCGAACCGGCCTCTCCCCTCTTCTTCACCCTTCGAGTCTTCTTCTTCCGAACAGAAAATGTTGGTCTTCCTCCTACCAAGCTCGGTATAGGAACAGGATCTATCAAACCAGCCTCCGTCGTGGCCTTAGTAGCCCTAGCGTCATCTCTCATCTCCCGTAGCCTAGCCGGTAGCATAGGAGTCCTCCTCTCCTCGTCTCTTGACATAAGCCTCATAGTCGGTCACGCCGTCTCCGCTCCCGTCATGAGGGTTGGCCCTCGCCGCCCTCCTCCTCTCTAAACCTGTCAGTCCTCCGCACCCACAATGGCCTCACGCCGCCTCAAAATAGCCATCCGAGTCTCTCCCAAATGCCTCTCGTACCAATCCAGGTACCAAGTGGTCAAGTGAACACCGGTCTCTGACGCTCGAGGATAACCCGAGGAGGAAAGACGTCATACCTCCATGCTCGGGAAAGAAAGGAAAACACCGAAGGATCATCCATAGAAACAGAGCCACCACCCCGGTGGCTATATCATCAAAGTCCTCCAAAGGAACCTCGCTCCAAGCCGAACCGTCTCGTAACCAAGGACGGAATATAGAAGCCGGACCGAGAAAGCCCCTAAGCATGACCACATGAGACCCGTCCCCGAAGCACTCGCGAGTCTCCACCCGCCAACAAGGCACCGACCATCCGATATCTTCTCGTCCGGCGACCAGCCATCCAACGCTCCCATGAGCCCCGATCATCAAAATCTACAAAGCAACCCCTCTCCGGCGAATGTCCAAGGCTTCGATCATATCAGAGTTTCCCGAAGAATCCCCAAGCGCTCCATCGCCCACAAAGTCAAGAGGAACGGGCCGCCCCCGCGCATATACCGCTTCCCGATAGCTGCCCTCTATCGAGAGCATGGAAAGTCTCCCCAGGATCGAGGTACAACATCTCTGCCCAAGCGACAATGAACGACTACATCCAGCAGAGACCGATGACAGATCCCAAAAGAATAGACCATGAACAAGGTCCCGAACATGCAAAGTGCAAAGGCATCCCAATAGGCATCGTCAAGCAAGCCTAAGCCCCTAAACCTATCGTGAGACCGGAAATATCAAATGATCGGGACCACAGATCATACCTTGCGCTTCCTCCGGGGAAAGATGAAGGAGGTTGCACAATCCGTCAACGAAAGAAGCCCTCCGGCAAAGGAACCGCTATCTCTTCCACCTCCGGACCACCAAGCAAGGCCCGAAATTCTTCCACGGTCGAACAATCTCATTGTAAGAAAGGCAAAAGACATGCCTTCTAGTATCCCAGAACGAGGAAGAAGCTCTCAAAAGCTCATAGTCCGGAACCAATTCTTTGAGGGACCATAAGCACTTCACCTTATACCTTTCTTCAAAGAAGGACCTCCTCTCATGCATAATCTCCCGGACCAATCCTTGAATTTGTTAAAGAATGACATTTGGGATTCTTGGGACAATTTTGATGGAGCTTTTCTAAGGTTTTCCATGGATTTTCTCTTTCTCCCCGAAAATGGCCGCTTGACCGGAGGTTGAAGAGGATATTTGAATTTGAAATAAAGTGAGACCAGATTCAAGCAAAATTAAAGGACAATGTCGATGCGTGACTCCTCCGCGCGGACATGATTGTCTTTCATCAAAAATCTTTGCAACAAATTCCCAAGCCGCCGTACCAAAAAAGGAATATTCCGTCCCGCTGCTCGAAACCCTGTGCAAAAAAAAAAAAAAAAAAAAAAACCTCCCCAAACCAGTCCATATACACCAAACACTAACACCCTTGCCAAAAACCAAGGCTCATGCAACATTGCATTCATACTGCATTGCATTCATAAAAAAATAAAATCCTAAATTATTACATTCCAAAAATAAAGGGAGTGTACACAAAAAAAAAATCAAAAACAAAAAAAAGGGGGTAACAATAATCCTAAAATATTACATTCCAAAAAAGAAAGAAAAAAAAAAGAGAAAAGAGCAAAAAAAAAAATGCAAGCTGTATCTGTACAAATCTCAATCTCAGAAAATCAGTCTAAAAAAGGGTAATCAATCAGAATCCCTAGCGCCCGATGTCTGCCCCCGGTCCCTCTTGCGACTCGGGCCCGCCTCCTCGTAGAGCCCCAAGATCTCGGGCTCGTAATCGTCCTCGTCTCCGCAAAGAGGCTCGTCAGACCAACCGCACGCTCCGATAGGGCAAGCCAAGATCTCGCGAAAAATCATATCCGAAGGTGAAGGCGTCGGACTCCCGGACGTACGAAGACGACCCACCATGCCGCCAAACGTGTCCCCGCCCGTGTGGATCCTCGAGAATGACATGATCCGAATGCGCACCGCGCGGGGATCAATGAGAGGAGACAGAGGAGTCTCGAAGAAGTCTCGAAGGAATAGGGGAAGCCTCTCCGCCCGACAGTGCGCCGGCCGTGGTCGCCTCGCTCTAGCCCGAGGAGCCCGCAAGTAACCATCCTCCCGATAAATCTCTTAGCTCGATCACTTGCTTCGTCGCCTTCTCGACGACCACCTCCGAAAACTGTACGAAAGCAAAAGCGTAAAAAAAGGCAGTGATGCTAAAAATGATGAAGCAAAAGGAAGAAAGAAAGGACAAAAGCAAAAAAAAAAAAAGAAAGGTGGGAAAGAGAAGCCATACCTTCATACTCCTGACGAGGCCTAAAGCTCGTGGAAGCCGTCAGCCGAGGGATCTCGCACCCTCAATCGGACCCCATCCTGACATATGAAAAATCCGTCCGAGGGTACCGCGCGGATCCCAAACCCCTCTCTATCCGTAACCCGGGGCATCCTCGCCTCCTCAAAACAAATACGGGGTACGGCTCAATCGCCACAAATGCCGAGAAGTGGTGGCCGGCTCGGTAATCATCCCAGGTCGCAGATCTATCACTCGGGTGCATCATATCGGCGGGAGGCTCCACCGGTGTCATCAAAGGCGAATTCACGCCATGCTGGCGCGTCACCCTCTCTCCCAGGTAATAGACATCGCAAGTCGACCTCTCGTAATCCTCCGCCGCACGGTCCAAATCTCGCCGCCCTTCACTGCGCCACCTCAAAACGATCCTGTGGATAGAATATCATCCTCTCATCCGTCTCACTCTCCGTCAAAGGAAGGCAATCCGCGTATCCGAGAGTCGTACGCCCGGAACTTATCTTCTCCCGGGCATGCTTGGACCAAGAGCGCATGGCCGGATACGCCCGACGTACTCGCCGGCCATTGCCGCCACATCGTGACGTGAAAGAACTCCAACGCCCATACTCTGCGAAAGGTAAAAATCAAATCAATCCAAAGTGCAAAAGAAAAGTGTGTGCTCAAGAAAAAAGGGGAAAGCAAAAAGAAAGCTTATACCTCCGTGGCAAACTCAAAGCAAGATAAGGAGCTCACAGCCTCTTCCTACTGTATCTATCAAGAGCAAAGTAAAGCTCGCCACCCTCGCTTCTCCCCAAGAGACATCTCCAGCCCATCTCCATGTCCTCCAAGGACCTCAACAAGGCAAAGACCGCCGTCCTCAAAGATGTCCAAAAAGAGTGCTCGAAAAGCAAACCATAAGAAGGCCCTAGCACCGCTCGCCTATCCTCTCCTCCCCCAGCCTCGTAGCTCACAATGGTCTCCACAATCTTCCCATAGACCACGGCATACTCCATCCCCATCCCCTTTTTGGGAATAGGGGAAAATCCCAAGAAGAGCTCGCGCAGTCCGCGTCACCGTAGCCATCCCGCCACTCAATGCCGCGTCCATTAAAGGACGCACCCGTGATCGCTCATAGTCGAAGGCGTAACCGTAGCCTCGCCCCTTAAGAAGTGAAATGTGTGGGTCGCATCCCACCAAGCCGCGCCAAAGCAAACATCGCCCTTGCTCTTAGGGAACTTGACCAATCCCCTCAAGCACTCAATGAACTCCCAAAGCCCGGTCTCAACAACAATCTATCTCGGACTCGGCAAAGCTCCTCGGCCCGCATTCGGAAGCCGGCCCCACAAGTTAACTACAGACTCCACCGATCCTCGAGTCTTCATCTTGTTCAGCTGCTCCGTAACGTAGTTGTTTCCGCCCTGCAATAAAAAAAAAAAGAGAGAAAATGTCAAAAAAAAAAAATTTGCATTTGCATTTGCACAAAAAAAGCATATACATGCATCATGCAACACAAAGTTTTGAAGAAAATTTCAACAAAGATAACAAAGATGCAATGAACCTAGCCCCATTTTTCTCTCACAAAAAAAAAAAAAGAGACAGTTTTCAGCAAATCCCAATCAACATGCATACATGCATATCACTCATCATCAAAAAAGAAAAAGAGAGTTCTACATGCATTCCTACGGAAGTAAAAACTCCGTCCCATTTTCATGAAATAACATGCATTCAATCAACGGGAGGAAAAATCCGTCCCACTTTTCAAAAAAAAAAAATCAAATCTTAGACATACATGCATTCATATCATCATCATCTCATGTTGGCAAAATGCCCATTCTTTTCAAACAAAATGCATGCATTGCATCATTCTTCAAATCACAATTCTCGAATTTTCGAAAAAAAAATATATGGTGAAAATGCCAATTCTTTTCCCAAGCAAAATGCACATTTTGGAACACCAACAAGTTCATTGCAACATGCATATCATCAAAATCAATATTCAAATTTCAAAAAAAAATCACAATTTTCGAATTTACAAAAAAAAAAGGGCGAAAATGCCAATTCTTTTTCCAAGCAAAATGCACATTTTGAGTTACCCATATACTCATTACAACATGCATAGCATCAAAATTAAGATTCAAAGCCAAGAGCATTGCAATTCTCGAATTTTCAAAAAAAAAGAAAAGAAAAATCACAAAAATCAATTTCAAGCAAAAATCGACATAGGAATCAAAAGGATTCGAAGAATACCGTTCGGAGACTCGGATCGGTGGCCCAATGTTGCCAAGCATCGGGGTATGGCTCCTCCGCAATCGATTGCGAAAGAGTATAGTGCCTCCTCATCTCGGACGCAGCCCAATCGTCTCTCCGCTACCGGGCTACGTCCTTGGCCTTGAAAAGCACCTTCCCCGTGTTCCATTGCTTGAAAATCGAAGAAAAACGGAAGAATTTTCAAGCTTTTTGAGCAACAATGGCGGTTTTGGTCTCTCCCTCTCGTCTCTCTCTCGAAAATTTGAAAAACCGAATGGGAAAGAAGAAAGGGCGCTGGCCCTCATTAAAAACCTGGGAACACGCTCCCATCCGCGCGGATAGGGTTGCAAGGGTCAAATGACCCTTTTGCCCTTTAAAAATCCAGGACTCGCAGTTTAGTCCCAAACTTGACACAAGTTAACCAAAGTTAACCAAAGTCAACCCCCTTCATCAAGGAAATCATCCGTGAGTCAAACGTAAGACCGATTTCCCGAGAAAGATAACTAATCCCGTATCTTTCATCAAAATCATCCCGGGCGATCAAACGTAAGACCGATTTCCCGAGAAAGATAACGAGATCCCGTATCTTTCATCAAAATCATCAAACGACGACAAACGTAAGACCGATTTCCCGAGAAAGATAACGAGATCCCGTATCTTTCATCAAAATCATCAAACTACAATAAACGTAAGACCGATTTCCCGAGAAAGATAACGAGATCCCGTATCTTTCATCAAAATCATCAAACGGCAAGTAAAGAAACGTAAGACCGATTTCCCCGAGAAAGATAACGGAATCCCGTATCTTTCATCAAAATCATCCCCGACAGTCAAACGTAAGACCGATTTCCCCGAGAAAGATAACGAGATCCCGTATCTTTCATCAAAATCATCAAACGGCAGTCAAACGTAAGTCCGATTTCCCCGAGAAAGATAACGGAATCCCGTATCTTTCATCAAAATCATCAACGGCAGTCAAACGTAAGACCGATTTCCCCGAGAAAGATAACGAGATCCCGTATCTTTCATCAAAATCATTCAACGGCAGTCAAACGTAAGACCGATTTCCCCGAGAAAGATAACGAGATCCCGTATCTTTCATCAAAATCATCAAACGGCAGTAAAACGTAAGACCAATTTCCCCGAGAAAGATAACGGAATCCCGTATCTTTCATCAAAATCATCCCCGGCAGTAAAATGTAAGGCCGATTTCTCCGACGAATACGTCTGATTTTCCCCAGCAAAGCTAACGGAATCCCAAAAGCCAACGGAATCTCGAGTAGATCTCGAACTACGAAAGGGCTTGATTCCCACTAGGGATACGTAGGTAGCCTATCTTTAGGTCCAGCCCCTCGACCAAAACGGTCACCCTATCCTTCGGCAGCAGACGAAGTCCACCGAAAGGCCTTTTCAAATCAAGGTTCGAGGCACCTAAAACGCCATCATCTCCAAAGGTCCGAGGCACCTAAAAAGCCATCACCATCCAGGTTCGAGGCACCTAAAAAGCCATCACCATCCAGGTCCGAGGCACCTAAAAAGCCATCATCATCAAGATCCGAGGCACCTAAAATGCCATCATCAAGGTTAGAGGCACCTAAAACGCCATCACCATCCAGGTTCGAGGCACCTAAAACGCCATCATCATCCAAGGTCCGAGGCACCGAAGACGCCATCATCAAGGTTCGAGGCACCTAAGACGCTATCACACACAACACTAGGAAAGCGATAAATCGCAATCATCCCCAGCAGAGTGGATAGCCATCAGACCGAAAAGGGTCATCCCTATCCCCAGCAGAGTGGATAGCCATCAGACCGAAAATGGTCATCTCTTATCCCCAGCAGAGTTTCTCTCCAAAGAACCGACACAGAACTCGCTCATCGGGTTCGAGGCACCTAAAACGCCATCATCTCCAGGGTCAAAGACCCGAACTACGGCCGGCTTGATTCCCACTCGGGATACGTAGGTAGCCTATTAAATAGGTTCAGCCACCCGATCACTCGATCATCCCGCCAAATATGGAGCCTTACTCTTATCGACGACCCCGCTTCCTTCGAAAGCGTCGTCGCCGAGGGGCTACTGTAAGTGCTCCAATTTGAGCTTGTTAGTATTTTCGTTAGAAAATTAACGAAAGTTTTAACATTCCTAACAATTACTAACATTTCCTAACATTTCCTAACAATCCTAACTTTTCTAACAAAGTGAGGGCAAAATGGGCATTGCTATTTAAAGATAAACCTTCAAAGGAATCTCAAAAAGAAAAAGAAATAAGAAAATCCCGAAACAGTAAGTTGAAAAACATTTTCTGTTGGAAATTTTGAATTATATTCCTTGTGTCCAAAGCCTGGAGCAGCATTTAATGAACAGTGCACGCTGCAGGGTTTATCCGCGCGGATGGGATTGTAATTCTCAGAGGGCTATAAATTGAGCCCTCCAGTCACAAAAAAAAGAAAGAAGAACACAACTCACAAAGATTTCCGTTTAAAATACTTGAGAAAACGGTGAGAATTCTCTAAGAATTGTCACCTTTTTCTCTTGAATCTTCCCAACTTTCACTCACTCAAATCAAACCCACTCACTCTTACATTCAAGCCTTCAAACAAAAACACAAAGAAGATAGGTATAACCTCCCTCTTCTTACCCTAAATCTCTCATCCATGCATGCATTTTCAAGCTACAAAATGTAGTTCATTCATCTTCTTGTCTTAGATCCAAGAAGATCACCATGGAAGTTCATCTCCATGGATGATCCTCTACAAGGATCAACATTTTGTTCAATGTGTTCTTACTTACTTGCAAATGCATTTTCAAAACCCTAAAAACCATTTTCAAGCACCAAATCTTGATTTCAAAGGATAAAATTCCCCTTCCCAAGCAAATGAAGTGCTTAGTCCTAATGTACCCCAAGGATGGTTTGGTATAGTTGATTCACCACTAAAATTTCAAGTGATCACTAACCAAAACCTAGGGAAATGGGGACAAGCATGGATGCAAAAACCCCCCTTTAAAATCATTTTTCCTTTCTTGAGAAGTTGCTGTCCAGTAGCAATTTTCCAAGACCCCAGTCCATTGTCTTAATTTTTGGACACAGATAAACTTGGAATTTGGTGTTTACTACAAAACACTTTTTGTATCCAACATCCATATCTTTCTATACATATTTTTACTTTATTTTTTGAGTGAGTAAAACTCCCTTTTTCAAATTTTCTTTTAGAGGCCAGTTCATCAGCTTCTGGGAATCCAGATCTCATATCTGAGATTTCCAGAAGGTTTTGACCCCTCAAATCTTCTCTAAAATGGAAAATTCCTTCGCACAAATCTTATTTAAGGTGTCTAGAACAACTTTCATTCTCTGAGTTTATCCAGATTATGAAGTTTTAAGGCCCTTGAATCCATTTCAAAATCAAAGGTCCACTGCCTTTTTCATTCTGGCAGAAGTGACTCTCAACTTCAAAAGGTCTTTTGAGTACCAAATCTCAATCCAAAAATCTTCCAAAAAAAATCATGGGATCAGTTTAAAGTCTTAAAAAGACATCCCAATTTTTACTTTTCTGAGTTTCAACTTATTTTGGCCAAAACACACACACACACACACACAAATGATTTTCAGCTTGGAAGACTCGTTTTACGAGGCATTCCGGGTGCACACTAACGTCCTTCCCGGCGTGTAACATGACCTCCGAACCCAAATCTCTAATCTCGGGCATTTTTCAAAGTTTTGGCCCTTAAAACAAAAATGGCGTGGCGACTCCGTTCTTTTTCCGGTTTTATTTGGTTTTTCAAAGAAACGCAAAAACCGAATTTTTCCCGAGGAAATTTTGGTGGCACATCATCACAGGACCCTCGACTGGTCACGTGGATAGACCTCCTTTGCCTCCGACTTTCATTGATTATCAGGGTGGTGGTCATATGCGACGAGCTCATATTGACATGTCACAGACTCATCCTCGTCTGGTGCTCCAATGAGGTTCTAGATCCGTAAGTACTGCCCTTTGCGTTTTTTGGATCGTTTGCATCTCTTTTCTGTTATTAACAAGCGCATTTTGACAATTATTATGCCGCTTGTTGCAGGTATCGGCCTGAGCTTACAGGCATTTGACCAGGGCTTATACTGGCGCTGTGAGCATGATTGGCAAGCTCCAGAAAGGCATGAGCTTTTGGAAGAATCAGTGCCGGTCACAGGGTTCGATCGATATCTCTCCTCCTGGCCAACCAAGAAAGAAGAAGAGCCGCTTCGATGATGTAGGCACCAGCGGGGGCACCAGCGGGGGTACTAGCAGATCGAAGCTTCAGACAAAGAATCCCAATGTGCCTCTTCACGGACCCGTTGAGATTGACGATGATGATGATGATGAGGATGGTGGGGCTGAGACATCCACAGACTACGAGCTTGATTCTGTTGTCATCACTGAGCTTGATGACTATTATCGCATGGGGACCATAGCCTACGAGGCACCTTCTGACGATCCTGATGACGAGCCTGAGGAGGCTGAGGACGATGGCGAGGGTGGAGATGATGGAGAGGATGATGGAGAAGATGATGGAGAGGATGATGTAGACGATTCAGAGTAGCCCCCTTCCCCTAGATTATTACGATTTTTTTTTTGTTATTGTACCCTTTTAGGGAAAATACATCTTTTAGACTTGGTCTCTTTTTATTTTATATGTACATTGTTATCCCTTTTGTTGAAAGCATTTATGAAATGATGGTAGGGTAACTAGCTTGAATTGGATGGCTTGAATGGATTTCTGGCTTGCATATGTACCAGGTGGATGAATGCATGGATGTACATGGGGTAAATGAACCCTCCTTTATGCACTTGAGAAGTGAATGACTGATGTTTGTAGCTAATGACAAGTCGGGGAGTGCCCTGGGGGAATGCAGTATACAGCAGGCTGCTGCTATCTGATGTTGGCTTGGTATGTCACGCGACCTAATAAGCCATGTGGCCAGGTTTGTCGCGTGACATACATAGCCTGAGCTGAATTCTTCATACCCTTTGGAATTGGACTGGAATTGCCGACACGGGTTGGAATTAGGTGACCACGGAGGTCACATACTTGATCCCACCAGGGCAATAGCAAAGAGATATTGGTCCCTTCCTATAAGGATGGAAACGGGGTGACCTAGGAGGTCAAACGGCCAATCCTACTAGGAATGTGCCAAATAGAAAAGGGGTGACCAATGTGGTCATATAGTTGGACTTTTATGAAAAGCTTACGCACCGTTGAGGAATGGTGAATGAAAAGGGTGACCAATGTGGTCGGATGGCTGGACCTTTATGAAAGGCCACCTACGTATCCCGGAGGAATCAAGCCTTGATCGTAGTTCAAGCATCACTAGATAATTAGGAACGATGTCTAGGATCCTTGAGGTTTTGACGATTAGTGGAGGTTGTCACCTGAGGAAGCTAAAGCTTACGTCACTATCGAGTAGATAGAGGCAGCTATAGCTGAAAAACTTGAGCATACTTCTCAATCTGTGATAGAGGTAGCTAAAGTTAGATTTTTGACAATTAGGAAACTGTCGCCTGGCGTTATCTCGTTATAACGGAAGTAACGGAGGCGCTTTTGGGAGAAAAAGTAATTATTAGAAATTGGCACGTTACTTGAGCCTAGGGGTGATTTTTTCTTGGAAACAATGGTAGGGACTGGGTCTGGATGTACATATGGAATGTGTTTGGAAATTTTTTAAGACGGGTTTCAAGCAGGTGAGGTCGTATCCCACAGGTGTGGGACTGCTAGCTGTTATTCTTTGAGATGTTGTCAACGTGGACTAGAGTTCCCTCTTGGGTGAGGCCCAGGTTTAAACCTCGGGTCTCGATGAATGTTCCTTTCTCACACTCTGGCATTTGAAGCTGATGCTGACATGCTTTTACCACCAAAGACTAAAGCAGATGTCGAAGTGACCAAACCTTTCTTCGAGGGGTGGATGTAACTTATCGAAGCCCCGGTCTAAGGAAAAACTTTCTGCAAAGCCCCATGTCTTATTAAAGCAAGGAAAGATCCTTTCATTGGCAAAGCCTCGGTTGTAAAGCCCCGGTTGGACGAACTGAGTAGGTGAAGTCTTAGGTTTCGAAGAAGTGACTTAGTGAAGCCCCAGTCTAGCAAAAATCCCAATATGATTAGTACTGCGGAAGTGATCCTGAGGTTAATCTGACCAAGACTGAATCCACCTTGTAACATGATGAGGAACCCAACGCGGACCCCAAACATGACTAAAGAAGCCCCATTCTAAAGAAACGGCTTGGCAAAGCCCCAACTTCGAAGAGTTTCAAGGCAACCCTAATGCGAATTGTAGCAGAAGAGGGAAGACCTATCCTTTCGTACTCTCTCTTTTATTTTCTTTAGTCACTCAGTCAACCTTAAGAAGATGGACGAAGAGAAGAATTTTAGGAAGATATATACATGCAGGGGCATATTTTTCGAAAGGTGGGAATAGATCCCGATTTTGTGTTATCTTGATGGCCTTATTCGATGTAGGCACAAAAACTCGCTTTGGGTTTGACTCTTTTGAGAGAGTATAAGCGTAGAAAGGTTGGTAAAAGTGTATGGAAGCCCCTGCTGACAGAAAATCAGTGTTTAGCACTATCTTTCCTAAGATGTAGAAAAGGAAGACTTGTCAAGACATCTGAAAACTTGTTTTATTTACAATAATCACAAGATTGCTTAAAACCCTTTATTAATGTTCGGGTTATTCAACCATTAATCTCGATATGAACCAACATTTTTATTAATCATGAGGAGAAAGTCAACCAATGTCGCGGATCAAGGTTGGCTAGTGTGAAAGAAAGGTTTGTGTATAGGGAGGTCATTGATGAGACCTGGTTTTCTGGGATCTGACTGTGTCTATGAGAGAGGTCATTGATGAGACCGGATTTTCTGGAACTTGGATATGCTTATGGAAGAGGCAACTGATGAGACCGAATTTTCGGGAATTTGAATGTGCTTATGACCGGACCATTTCTGGTTGCCTACGTTCCCCTCATTATGAGGAGCTCAGGTCGCCGTAGTTCGGCTTCGGCCGGACTGTGTTTGGTTTTGGGAAATGGGATTTGTGGTTCCTTTAGTGAAAAGGCTCGGATGAGAAGATTGGATGATGAGGCGTGGGCCTCGGGATGATTCCTTGACCAAGTCATTTTGGACGGTTGCTTCTGATTTTCATCTCTCATTGGGGGAGAAAGGATTTCCACGTGCCTACAGGCTTATGAAGTGCTTCTGGATTTGCTTCGACCGCCCCATTGTTATCGACAACTTTCATTCTCTGAGCTTTGATTTTGCCTGTCCGTCAAGCTTTTGATGGGCGGTGCTGGGTCCTTGGCCTCATTTTCTTTTATTTTTATGTGCAACCCTGTTTTTTGCCTAGACCGCCCTTTTTTTGGGATTTTCAGCCTAGCTGGGTATTACTCTTTTTGCACTAAGATTTTTTTCTCTTTTTTTTTTATGTGCAACCCTGTTTTTTGCCTAGACTGCCCTTTTTTTGGGATTTTCAGCCTAGCTGGGCATTACTCTTTTTGCACTAAGATTTTTTTCCTTTTTCTTTTATGTGCAACCCTGTTTTTTGCCTAGGCCCTTTTTTTGGGATTTTCAGCCTAGCTGGGCATTACTCTTTTTGCACTATATTTTTTTCTTTCTTTTTTTTTATTTTCTGAAACACCTGAGGGCCAAGGCGAGCCCCTGCTTGAACATTCTTGATACCCTTGAGGTCTAAGCCAAGCTCCTAGGTTGTTGTCGACATGGGGTCAATTTTTCGAAGCTGAGTGGCCTCTTGCTGTCCCTTGATGTTTCCGCCGTCGTTGACTTGGTCAAGATGAAAGTGGGGGCATGATTGGGAAAGTGTATGGCTTAATGAAGGCCTTTTGTGAGGTAAGGAAAGTGTATGGGGAAGGCATTAGTTGAGTTTCTCACACTGATTAATCAAAACGTTAATTATTTCGAGAGATTATTTGTTGAGCAATGCAAGTGATCATATAAAATAAAACCATTTCATTAAATGTAATGTAGGTGTGCAAATAATGTCTTAAGTCTAGCAAGAAAAGAAGAAAGACTCTTTTATAGAAAATTGAAGATTAATTACAATGTCCGTGGAGGACTTGATTGAAAGAGGAAAACACTAGAACCTACGAAAGTTGACTGAGAGACTATTTTATTTCTTAGTCTTGCTTGAGGATAGGTAGACCCTAGTCTAGCTACTCTTCGCTGTTGGACTGCCAGGACGCTTGAGCTTTCCATTTGCTATTAACTTCTGGATTCCATTACCGCAGACCGAGGCAGTGATCAGTTACGTGCCCATGATACTAGTGGAAGTGGAGGGATTTGAGGCCATGGAGCAGCTGGGGCAAGCACAAGTTGTCCAAAGAAATGGGTCGGAAAAGTCACAGGGACGAACTTTGTTACCTGAGCATATTGCTGGAAGGAAGTGAACCTGGGAGGGATATTGGGATCTGTTTGGGAGGATCCAAAGCTGGGTCTTATCTGAGGAGGCAAGGGTGTTGGAGCCCTGATGGCCTGGGATGTTGGAAAGGACTGAAAAGGGATAGTCCTTGGTAAGGGATCATATGTGGATAGAGGAGGGCATTGGTTATAGACTGGGGGAGCTGAGATGGCTGCTTCTGGAGTCTCATCTTCTACCATAACCAGGGAACCATTGGACTCAACCACTATCTGAACCCCCATGACGATGGAGCACATCAATGAGCATGGCTTGTTGTTCCTCATGGACCTTACGACTGTTTTCCAAGGCTAAGGCTAGCTCTTCTTCCCTAGTCATCTGGTTACCCAAACCACTGCTGTTCTCTGTCAAATCGGCCATTCTGACTCTCCAGACTGACAAAGCTGAGGATTCTGGCGAACTGTCTGAGGATTCTGCGCTAACAAGCCGCTGATCCGGTATTCTCACCCACTTCTTTCTCGCTGCGGGAAAGGGATATGAGAGGTTTAGACTCGGAGGTAGACAAGGTTTAGACTCGGGAGTTTAGGCTTGGAGGTAAGTGTTTAGGCTGAAGGCTCAAGTAACATGCACTTATTTGCTTAAGTTTTGCTTAAAACACATTTTCTCCTAATCCTAATTGATCGGGAAAGATTGGTCCTTGAAAGGCCGAGATCAAAAATCGGAGATCGGACCGAGGAGGTCACGATGAGGGATTTGACCGCGAAAGGTCGAGATGGGGAATCGGAGATCGGACCGAGGATGTCTCGATTAGGGATTTGACCATGAAAGGTCGAGATAGGAAATCGAAGATCGGACCGAGGAGGTCTCGATTAGGGATTTGACCATGAAAGGTCGAGATAGGAAATCGGAGATCGGACCGAGGAGGTCTCGATTAGGGATTTGACCCTGAAAGGTCGAGATAGGAAATCGGAGATCGGACCGAGGAGGTCTCGATTAGGGATTTGACCATGAAAGGTCAAGATAGGAAATCGGAGATCGGACCGAGGAGGTCTCGATTAGGGATTTGACCATGAAAGGTCGAGATAGGAAATCGGAGATCGGATAGAGGAGGTCTCGATTAGGGATTTGACCATGAAAGGTCGAGATAGGAAATCAGAGATCGGACCGAGGAGGTCTCGATTAGGGATTCCAGAGATAGGACCATGCAATTATGATAATTGTTCAAGTTTACTTAAAACAGTGTCTTTTATTTATTTCTATTTGGTTGGAAAAGAGATTCTGCCCTTCTTTTTCGCAACTACTCTAGATCCTGGATCAGTGGGTTCCGTCACTACGTCTATAAGCCCCTCGTATTCCACCTGTAATTCGACCTCCCAGGGTAGATAGCCTCGGGCGAGGGTCCTATAGGGCACGCGGATCCCACCGACCGAGAGAGAAGAACGCTCCTAACGGGTCTAGCGGGTCATAAGAACTTTTTAATGCACGAGCGATGCGGATTATAGTCAAGGCAATGCCGGGAAAAGTTTCGTCTTTCAGCCTTAACGGAATTTCGGCAGAGTTTCGCTTGAGCGAATGACGTTTTGACTTTTCGGTAATGTCTGAGAAGATAATAGGCATGGGTCGGGCGGTAAAAGCCGGATGACACAGTGTCACATTGAACTTCGTTGCATACGCCGTGCGTGAGTCAAAATCGAAGTCAATGCCAGGTTAAGATCTTGCCAATTTTTCCTTGTCGGAATTTTGGCAGAGCTTCGCTTGAGCGAAAGATCTTTTGGATTTTCGGCAAGGATTCGGTCTCGACTCTTACGCATCCCGTGCGGGTCAAGGTCAAAGTCAATGTCGGAGTCAAGATTCTAACAATTTTTCCTTGTCGGAATTTTGGCAGAGTTTCGCTTGAGCGAATGATCTTGACTTCCGTTATGAACTAAGGCTTGACCTTTACAGGGATATGCAACTGGGCTATATGACACGGACTAGACCAAAAACCAACCAAAAGTCACGGTTTTTTGAAACGTGTGACACGGACTGTGCATTGGTCGACACTGGCTGCCATGGGGAGTTTGGGGTGATTCCGTGCGCGCCCGGGAGCATCGTAAGGCTGTCCGTGACTGCAGCTGATAAATCACCCCGGGTTTAAAGGGATGTGCGTGCAAAGTGTACAGGATATATAAGGTGCGCGTAGTGTGCGGTCTCCTAAAAATGTTCCTTTTTGAGTTAAAACAGAGATTTACATAAATGTGTTTTAAAGGAATGATTTTCGGGACGGGGGAAATGCAACAGATAAAGGCACATAAATTTTCTGGGAGCCCCAGTCAGTCTTGGAGCTGAATAGCCCCAAGCTGCCAAGGCTGCCAGATTAACCTCAATTTTTCCCGGTGGAATTGCCACTGAGGCCGTCCGGTCAGAATCCAAGGAGGATTGAGCCGTACGACTGCATGAATCAATTTTCCATGTTCCACTCCTATGCTATTTCAGGTTGTTTCCTGTTCAAAGTATGCACAAATCCCAAGATGCAAATGATGCAATGCAAGGCAAAGAAAGCAAGCACGATTCATGGAATCCGCGACGGGAGTCTAACCCGCTTAAAGGGAAAAGCTTTCTTTTATTATTTTTTCGAAAAGTGATACCGGTACGTGGGATTGTTAAACCACCGTTTATCCCAAGCCCCGGGTTAGGGAGCGATACAGGAAGGTTAGTGGTTTCCACCTATATACCAGGTATCGTTTATTTTGAAAATGAAAGATTTTCCCCTTTGGTTATATCCCCAGCGGAGTCGCCAAACTGTGAATGTGTGCCCAAATTTGGGAAGAACGGATCGTCGTTCACCCAAGGTGCCTTGCCGTAGCAAGTCTCCCAAGATTCCATTTATCGTGCTTACTTGCGTGCTTTCTTGTGTGTATGTGTTTGAAAAGAGGGGGGGGGGAATATCCCAAGTTGTCTTCCGGACGTACAAACCATTTATTGGTTGTCGCTCGGGATTCCTTGGATTTTATGTGTTTTCGGGATTTTGATCACGTCCTCATCTTGGACTTGTGATCATCGCTTTTTTAACCGCGGGACTTGCGTGATCGAGAGAAAGACTCTCTTTTATAGTCCAAAATGAGGTTCTTTAGGAAAGGAGTGACCTTAGCCCATCAATCCTACACCTTAAGACGATTGAGCTTATATAGATGCTTCATGCTCGTCTTAAGTGATAATCGGAGATATAGGTTCAAGGTTTATCCCTTTCTAAAGAGATTGTGGCACCTTTAATGGAAGAAACGATGTAAAGATAGGATCTTCACCGGTCCGTTCCAAGGTTGCTAATGGGGACATGGGGGAAATGCATGTTTTAAGATAAAAATGACATTTTTAAGGAAAATATGACATTTTTGGATGCAAAGGATGATATTTGGTTTGCAAAGGATGCTATTTATGTAAAGAAATGATTTTTGTGCAAAGGATGCATTTTCATGTTGGAAAATAGCATTTAATATGCAAAGGATGCACAAAGATTGCATTTTGGAAAGCAAGGGATGCTAAGTTCATGCAAAGAGATGATTTTTAATGCAAAGGATGCATGTAAATGGGTTTTAGGTGCAAAGGATGCCCTTTTATTATAACGACATGATTTTTATATGCAAATGATGCATTTTGGATGTAAAGATTGCATTTTTATGAGCAAAGGATGCATAAAGATGACATTTTTGTGTAAAAAGGAGGTTTTTAGGTGCAAAGGATGCACCTTTGGATGTAAAGATTACATTTTTAATAGCAAGTGATGCTTAATTCATGCAAAGGGTGGAAAGGTGGGGTATGATAAAGATAGGATCTTTAATGATAAATGCCAAGTCCCAAGCAAGATAATGACAATATATAAATGCAAGGAGCAATTAAATCACATAGAGCAAGTATAATGCAAGGTAAGGGAGTGAGAGGTTACCAATGGTGGTGGGCTCTTCTTCTTTAGGTCTTGCTAGGTGGAAGGACCAACTTTGGGATCTTCAAGGAGGAGGGAGGTGGCTTCTTGGCTTTCTTCAACCTCTTGGATTTCCAGCAGTGTTTTAGAGAGTTTTGGAGCTGAGTATGGGGTATGGTGTGTGTTTTTTCGTGTGTAAAATGGGTAGAGGAGGGCTCTATTTATAGGCAGTCTGGAAATCGCCAATGAGGCCGTGCGGCTAGGAGTCTCCTCCTAATGCAGCCGTGCGGCATTATCCACAATGACTCAGCATGTTTCTAGAATCATGCAAGGTGGAAATTCTAGAAGCTTTTTGGAATTAAGAAAAACGTGTTTCTTAATTACTAAGCATTCCCTTCAGCCCTTAAGAGGTTTGGAACAGTTCCGGAATCGCTCCGGAACTCTAGGAAAGTCTGGGGAATTACCGGGAAATTTACCGGAATTACCGGGAAAATTAACCGGAAGGCATGAGCCAGATTTGGGTACTTACAGCTGGACATGCCACTTCCAGATCTATCAGAGACAATCCTACCCCTACCAATTCACCTAACCAAAATCGCTCCCATTCCCCTACACCTAACCGCTCCAGATCAAACTCCCCTGCAAAATCCCTAACTCCTCAAAATTCTCCCCAAAAAACAGAAATCCCCTCCTCCAAACATTCCACCACAAACCCAAACAGCTCCTGAGACTACCCAATACCAACCACCTCCAACTTTCCAAACCGCTTCAACCTCAACCGCTCCTCCCACTGAATACTCCCAAATACTTCAAACCCTTAACCTTATCCAAGGCCAACTTGTAATCAACCAAGGCCATGTCATTTCCTTAACCGCTTCAAATGCCTCCCTTATTGAATCCAACCGCTCTCTCCAAGCCAAGGTAGAATCTCAATCCCTTGAGATGGCAGCTATTAAATCCTCTTTGCTTAATGCCATTAAGGGGGAGAGATCTACAGCAATTCCAATCGGTCCATCTTCCTCAACTACCCCAGACGATCAAACCACCTCCATTATCAAATCTGCAGTTGAAGAAGGAATGGTCAAAGCCTTGGGAGATAAGGCATCTATTGCTGAGCTGGATAAGTCTTTGGATAAACTTCTAGAAAAGATCTGCACATCCCTTGAGAAGGATCTTGGAACCTTAAGCTCAAAATTCCTTGATTTTTTAACCTCCAGACCGCAGATGTCTCAAATAGTCCAAACCGCCTTGGATTCCCTGCGTGAAGAAGTGCTTGAACAGATAGGCTTATTCAAGGTGGACTCCAAAGTAAATCTGGATTATGTAGCAGATGCTACCATGGCCAAGTCAAAAGAAATCCAAGATGAGTTCAACGACCGCTTGGACAACTTCAGGGAAGGATTCAACTCCAGACTTGGCTCTACAGTCAATGAACTCAATTCCTCCTTGAAGGTATCAGTGGATCTTGAGCCAATGGAGCAAGCTATTCAAGCCCAAACCGCTGTTGTTCAGGAGGAAGTGCATACCATTTTCAATTCCCTATATTCATCCCTCCATGTTCAGCTTGATACTATCAGAGATAATCTTGTGGAAAGCACCAAAGCGGTTGGTGCCACTAATTCTACTTCTGCACATTCTGTGAATGCCTTGAAGAAGCTTGAAGCTACCCTTACCAGAACCGCAGAAGAAGTGAGAAGACTGAGAAAGGCTTTTGCTCCTGACCAATCAAGAGCTGGACCCAGTGGAGCAGATCATGAAGTCAACAAACCGCCCCAGCAGTAACCGCTTCTCCTTGTTGTTTTTGAACCGCTTTTGTAAGTTGGACCGCACTCTCTTTGTAATTTCTTTGTCCAACTTGTTTTGTTCTTTTGTAACCTTGTAATTTTCTTTCATTCCTGTATCTGTAAACACTTTGGGAACTAATGGAAATTGCATCATGGTTCCAAAACCTTGTTCATATCAAACTGCTTATTTGTAGAACAATGAAACTGCTTATGGTTTTAAACCTCATTCAAATATTTTTCAACTTAAAATCACTCTTTTGAAATGATGTTTAAACATTCAGTTTAAACTGCACTTTATACTTAAACTCATATTTTTCAAGTGCACTGAATGCATTTCTATACTTTTCAGATTGTAAGTTTAAATCTCTCAATAGTATAGAAATCTATAGCTTAAGCTAAGTGTGTGCATTGACTTGGGACATGAATTACCATGTTTATTCCTATGAACATGTTTTTACCAAGTACAATGTTTGCTTATGTTGTAGTAGGTAATGGCATTAATCAAATTATAGGGGGAGATTGTTGGGTATGCATATTTTAACCCTCCTATTTTATATTAGATTTGATTGATACCATAACCTCCTATCTATTTTAAGGACTTTAGGACCCTATGTAATGAAGCTTAGACTTCAATTTTTAGCTAAGTCCATTTTATAGAATAGGTTAAAACTAGGCTTGAAGACTGGCACAAGGCTCATTGGATCTAATGATTGCAGTTCAGAGTTTCAGACCGCATTGACAAAACTGCCTAGCAAACCGCTCCTATGGAATCGCTTGGTAGAAACCTCTTCTGAAACTGCTCTTAAACTCCTAAGTGCAAAATGCCTTTGAACCGCTTCATGCAACTGCCTTGCAGTTTCATCCTCAACCGCACTTAAGGAAATCCTCATCTCTGGTGTAAACTGCTTACATGTCAAACCGCTTCACACCAGAACCGCCCCAATGATTGAAGACTTGAAGTGAACCACATTTGACCGTTGGAATCCACGTCAGCAATATCAAATGTCAATCACCATATCTTGTCACGTGACTACTTTTCAGACAAGACCTGCAAGGATTTTGAAAAGGTGACAGGTGTCCTAACCTCATTGCTTGCAGCTGGAGCATGATCAGCTTTCCCGGAAGCAGCTGTATCAAAGGATAAAAGTGGTTGCTGTGGACCAATGGGAAAGCATCAAGTACTGTCCTTACAACAGCTATGTCCAACGGCTATATCTTGGATGCTTGGGTATAAATACCCCCAATCTTCACCATTTGAAGATTGCTTGAAAAATTAATTTGCTGTGTTCATAGAAGCTGAAGCTCTGCCCAGAAATTATTCAACCCTTTGAATCTTCATCTTCATACTTCAAGAAATATATCCCAGCCCAGAAATCAAGCCTTAACACATCAAGAATCATTGTGCTCTACATCTCAAAGATTTAAAGAGCCTTGATCTTGTTCTCACACACACACCTCACTTGTTTAATCACATAGATTAATCATTTGAGATACACTGGTTATAGTCTTAGAATTTGTTCTTCATAGAAAAGATTTTAGATCTGAGTATTACTCATTATACTTTATAATCTCTCATACTCAATATAAAATCTCTCTTAGAAATCCAAGACTAACCATCTTGGTAGTGGACATAGATCGTTTATCGATTGAACCACTCCAAATATTGTGTTCTTACTTTCTGCATTTATTTTCTTGTGCTTACTGATTATCTTTCTTTATCTCTGTTTGATCTTTATATAGATATCCATTATTATGAAATTGTGTTTGGAGTTAACATTGTCAAAACCTCACATTCAGTTTTATAAACCGCACTTAAATCGCTTACCAAAACCGATTTGCAAAACCGCTTTATATCTTAATTATTCCGCTGTGCATTTTACAACTCTACTTGCAGTTTCTTATACACTGCAAGAGGTTTTGTAAGCTTTGATGGATGTGTATTTACCCATCCAAATGATGCACTTTTAGGCTTTCTTTGTGTTTGATTCCCGAGTTTTATGTATATTTGATATGGTTTGTGAGTGTTTTGAAAGTACAGGGGTTGAAGTGCAACAACGTTGAAAACGGAGGATTGGAGCGTACTTTGGAAGCTTTTGGATTAAATTGGAAATATTGGAAAATTCAGGGACTAAACTGGAAATATGGAAATTTTGGACGAATTTGATTTATAAAAATTCATGAGTTAAAGTTAAAAATAAAATCTCAAAGAGCGAAGTGCAAAAGAATTCATTATAGCGATCAAAGTGCGACGAGAAAATCGCGAGACGAAACGAATACTAAATGTTACCAAATCAAGGCCAAGGCAGTGGCCGGACAAGCTGGGCATGGCCGGGACAAGCAAGCAGGTGGCCGGCCAAGGCTAGAGAGGATTGGGCCAAGGCTTGAGAAATGAGGCCAAACTTTCTGTAAACAAGAGCGGTCGCGCCAATCAACCAGGGCGGCCGCGCTACAACAAATAAATCAAGGGCCAAGTTGCTGTCAACTAGGGCGGGCGGTCGCGCTCCGCCGTAATCAGCACTGATTTTCAATGCTTATTCGAGGGCAGACTTGTCTTTTATCAGTTTTGGTCCATAGTTGCCCTATTTTCTATTTATTTGCAGCCACGTTAGTTTGTAAAAGGGGGGATATATTATATAATATAGAATTGGAGTTTTTTATGTTTTTTCTTGAATCATCAATTGAAGAGGAGAACAATTCATAATTCCAGGTTTTTATCATTGTAAATTATGAGTAGCTAAATTTCTTAGATTTGTAGATTGGTTGGATCTTTATCCGGATTTCTATGCAATAGTATTTTAATTCTTTCTATTTGATTCCTTCTAGTTCAATAATAGATTTTAATTTCTTGTTCTTAGATTTGAGATGTATGTTAATATACGAACTCGTCTTTGAATAATTGGGTATCGAATTCGCCATTAATTAAGGATCTTGATACATAGACCATTATTGATTGAATAACTTTAATTGAGGCCGTAATAGAAATCGATTAAAGTTAGGTTTTCATATTCCTGTGTTCTTAATGTATTCTTTGAGTATTGTGGTGCCGTAATAGAAATCACAATATTAAAAAGAGTATTTAGGATTGTAATCCGGCCACCTAACCGTGTCGATCCTAGCTAAAGTGAATGAACCCTAGAAGTTGAGTTAATGTTTTATAAATAAAATTCTGCATAGAATGATGGTAAAGTGAAATCCAATCTACGAATCTCTGCTCATAATCTGTTTTCTCGTTTAGTTAGTTTTAGTTATTTATTTTATGCTCTTAGTCTAAATCAAGTTATAAACTGTGGTTACGAAATTTACTGCTTTTACTTTACTTGTTTACCAACGAGTCTCTGTGGATTCGACCCCTGCAATTGCATACTGCTACACCGGTAGTGAGTACACTTGCTCGGTTTTTATTACAAGAGGGAGTTTTCCTCCATCAAGTTTTTGGCGCCGTTGCCGGGGACTTGTTGCAAGTAAACAAGTAGGTTTAGGTAGTGAATGCAAGGTCGTCGTTCTTTGAAGCCTACATTGGTGCCATTGAACGACAACATAAACAGACTTAATAAATCTAAAGACACTAAGCTTCTTGAGGAAGTATTTGAGGGCGATCCCCTCTTTAATCCCCTTTTCTCAGATTCTGACATTGAATCAGAACCCTCCACCACCGAGGTAGAGGAAGAGAAAGCCGAGATGGCATTATCACCGGCATAAACTATGAATGATTTCTTGAGACCTCGAGTAGACACATCTACCTCCTGCATAGTGCTGTCCGATGCAGCCAAAAATCTAGAGGTCAAAGGACAATACTTTTCCATGTTGCCAAGCTTTCACGGATTGCCTGGTGAGGATGCACTCACGTTCCTTGAAGAGTATATTATTGTTGTTGCTCAATTTTTGTTAAGACAGGGAGTGACTGAGGAGCAAATTAGACTGAAGTGTTTTCCTTACACCCTCAAGGGAGTGGCTAAAACATGGTTGATGATGCTTGCACCGAGCAGCATCAGTACTTGGGTAGAATTGCAAGATGTGTTCCTTAAAAGATATTACCCACATCATCTGTTGGCTGGTTTTAGACAGAAATTGATGACATTTTCCCAAGATGTGGGTGTGAATGTGTGCCCAAAATTTTTGTTTATTGGAATTCACGCGAGTTTGAAGACATCCGAGTTATTTGAAAAACGGAGTCGCCACGCCATTTTGATTACCTCAAAACTTTGAAAAAAAGGTTTTATGGGTTCGGAGGTTAAGTTACCCCTTGGGAAGAACGTTTGGCGTTCACCCAAAGTGCCTTGCCGGAGCAAGTCTCCCGAGATTTCATTAATCGTGTTTGCTTGCGTGCTTTCTTTGTGTGCATGTGTTTGAGAGTAAAAGGGGGAATGTCCCAAGTTATCTTCCGGACGTACAAACCATTTGTTGGTTGTCGCTCGGGATTTCTTGGAATTTATGTATTTGGGATTATGATCCCTTCCTCATCTTATGACTTGTGATCATCGCATTTTAACCTCGGGACCCTCGGGACTTGCGTGATCGAGAGAATGACTCTCTTTTGGTCAAAGATGAGGTTCCTTAGGAAGGAATGTCCTTAGCCCATCAATCCTACGCTTTAAGACGGTCGAGCTCGTATAGAGGCTTCATACTCATTCTTAAGCGATAATCGGAGATATAGGGTTCAAGGTTATCCTTTTCCTAAAGAAATCATGAACCTTTGATGGAAGGAACGATGCAAAGATGAGAACTTTTACACCGGTCCGTTCCAAGGTTGGGGAAAAGGGGAAATGCATGTAAAAATGATACTTTAGTGAAAAGATGGCATTTTTGGAGTGTAAAGAATGTCTTTTGGTTGCAAGGGATGCCCTTTTGTGCAAAGAAAAGATTTTTATGTAAAGAATGTATTTTTATGTTGGAAAATAGCATTTAATGCACAAATGATGCATGAAAATGGCAAAGAATGATTTTTTAATGCAAAGTATGCATTTTGAGTATGAAAATGAGTTTTAAATGCAAAAGATGCATCCTTAATGTGAAAAGGGGTTTTTTTGAGTGCAAAGGATGCACCATTAAAGCAAAGATGTCATTTTGGTGAAAAAGATATCCTTTTAATGCAAATGATGCTGCTCTGTATGCAAATGTTTTAGTTTAAATGCAGATTGGTGCATTAGAAAAGGAAAACATCGATTGCAAATTGAAAAGATAAGGAGTCTCGCAACTGGCTATGTATGTCGCGCGACGTAGGCTGCCTATGTCGCGTGACATAATAAGCCATTTTGCAGAAGCCTAAACAACTGAGATTTGCAGAGGTAACAAGGCACCAAAATGGTCAAGTTACTTCACAAACAAATCTCAGAGAGCATGTTTATTGATAATGAACACTTCAAGAGGGTGTGGATATGAGGGATCTACACTCATCTTGAGTGTTCATGCAAAACCAAGTCAAAACAGAGATTTTATATGAAATGTAATGAAATAAAATGTGGATCTGGGTAACATGAAGCTAAAGCATGCAACTTTAATCAGAATACTACATTATCAATGCATGTAACACATAGATTTCATATTCAAAGGAAAATAGAGAGTGGAAAAGGGGTAGAAACTCGTTACCCTTGAAGATCCACAACTCCTATATCAAGTTAGATATAGGAGCCTTCTAGCGTCCTCCTCAGGAGGGCGAGTTCAAGCCTTGGATCCTTGAGAACCTCGAGTTCTTGATGTATAGGAAGTGTGTGTGTGTGTGGGAAGTGTGTGTGTGATTAGTTTGGTAGGATTGAGGTGATTTGGGGGGTATGTGAGGAGAGAGGAGGCTTCTGGAGCGTATTCCCTATAGAGGGGGACTGAGGGGTGGAGGAGGTGTGTTTAAAATGAGAGGTGAATGCCTCTATTTATAGAGGCACTGCGTGGGCTTGTTATGTCGCACGACATAACAAGCCATGACTGTATTCCTTCTAGAAACATGCAAGGTGGCATGGTTCTAGAACTTTTCCTGGCTGGTTATGTCGCACGACATAAGTAGCCACTTCTGGATTCTTCTAGAAACATGCAAGGTGGCAGGTTTCTAGAAGGTTTCTCTGGCTGGTTATGTCGCACGACATAAGTAGCCAGATCTGGCTTCTTCTAGAAACGTGCAAGGTGGCAGCCTTCTAGAAGGGTTTTGGGATTTAAGAAAAACGTGTTTCTTAATCACCAAGCATTCCCTTCAGCCCTTAAAAGGCTTGGACCAGTTTCGGAATTGTTCCGGAACTTTAGGAAAATCTGGGGAATTACCGGAAAAATTACCGAAATTGCCGGGAAAATTAACCGAAAGGCATGAGCCAGATTTGGGTACTTACAGAAGCCCCTCGGCAACGTCACTTGCAGGGCGAGTGGGGTTGTCGATAGAAAAGGATCCAATCTGGCGAATGTCGAGATGGATTGGGTGACCAAGGTGGTCGAGTGGCTGGACCTTTCATGAAAGGCTACCTACGTATCCCGGAGGAATCAAGCCAGACCGTAGTTCAAGCATCACTAGATAGTTAGGAACGATGTCTAGGATCCTTGGGATTTTGACAATTCGGAGGCTGTCACCTAAAGAAGCTAAAGCTTATGGCGCTATCTCTTTATGACGGAGATAGAGGTAACTTAAGTTGGGAAACTTGAGCATACGTCACTATTCGCGGATAGTGGTAGCACAAGTTGAAATGATTTGGGCATACACCACTATTCGCGGATAGTGGTAGCACAATTTGAAATGATTTGGGCATTCGTCACTATTCGCGGATAGTGGTAGCACAATTTGAAATGATTTGGGCATTCGTCACTATTCGCGGATAGTGGTAGCACAATTTGAAATGATTTAGGCATGCGTCACTATTCGCGGATAGTGATAGCACAATTTGAAATGACTTGGGCATTCGTCACTATTCGCGGATAGTGGTAGCACAATTTGAAATGATTTGGGCATTCGTCACTATTCGCGGATAGTGGTAGCACAATTTGAAATGATTTAGGCATGCGTCACTATTCGCGGATAGTGATAGCACAATTTGAAATGACTTGGGCATTCGTCACTATTCGCGGATAGTGGTAGCACAATTTGAAATGATTTGGGCATTCGTCACTATTCGCGGATAGTGGTAGCACAATTTGAAAATGATTTGGGCATTCGTCACTATTCGCGGATAGTGGTAGCACAATTTGAAAATGATTTAGGCATGCGTCACTATTCGCGGATAGTGATAGCACAATTTGAAATGACTTGGGCATTCGTCACTATTCGCGGATAGTGGTAGCACAAGTTGAAAATGATTTGGGCATTCGTCACTATTCGCGGATAGTGGTAGCACAAGTTTAGAGTTCTGACAATTCGGAGGTTGTCACCTAGCGTCATCCCGTTATAACGGAGATTGCGAAAAGGGTTGGATTTTGTAGAGAAGTTGGAAGGAATCAATAGTTTTTGTAAAGAAAAGTGGGACGCACCCGAATAATTTTTTGTAAAGAAAACTGGGATGTACCCTGATTATTTGAAAAATAAAATTGAAAATGCAAAGGGCAAATAAACTGAATCACAGAGGTAAATTTGTAAAATAGGCCTCGGGGGCACTAGAGGGAAAACTGGATTGAAAGTAATTAGAAATGCCAGGGGCATAAAGGGTAAAAGAGGCCTACGGGGGACAAAATTGTAAAATGGAGCCTTTAGGGGCAAAATTGTAAAAATCGGCCACGGGGGCTTAGTATGTCGCACGACATAACAGGCCACGTGGACGGATTTATTAAAAATACGCACGGTCGCCATTTTGAAATTTAATTAGGCTTGAAATTGAGAGGGAGGCGACGGTGAGAGAGAGGGCGAACATCGGAGAGGGGATTCGAAGGAAATCGAGAGAAATCCAACACTTCTTAGTCCGATTCGATTGAAGAATGCCTCCTAGGCTCTATCCGACCAAGAGGGGTTCTCAACACGCCAATTTAGCTTGCTCGGAGAAAGGGGTGCAAAGGAATCAACGGCCGTTTCTTCCGGAAGCACCAAGGGAGATTTTTACCCACGGCTCGATGAGCATACTTCGGATGTCACGAAGAAGGAAGAGGTAAGAAACCTAGGGTTTCTTGAAAAATTTTTCAATTTGTGCGAAATTGATTTGAGCGAGTTTTTCTTGGCTGCATTTGAACTTCATATGGATTGGCTGTGAACATGAATGAATCTAGGAAATGTAATGCGTAAATGTATGCCATACATTGATCCATTTTGTCCTACTTTTGCTTGAGATGATTTCAAGAAATAGCACGAAATATTAATATTTGTGCCATGTTTTCTTGCGGGGATTGCGCACCCGTGGCTCCCCGAGGTGATTGGCGAGGCTATGGGATAGCTTGCTGGGTAGCCGAGGAAGCAAGTGGACTCGCCTAAGGGCACGATTCTGTTCTTTGGGCTAGGGCAATTTTTTGAGATGGCGAAGGCCATCGGGGCACTCGGAGGAGTGTGGATCTAGTGAGGGCATTCGAGAGTTACGGTGGGAGACCACTCACTCATTTCACTTCTCTTGGGGTGAGGCAGCCAGTCACTCCAGCTGGACTTTGCGGTCATCGCGGGGCGCCTTTTACGGATGAGCCGCTCTACATAGAGGAGCACATGTACGGGAGTTGAGCCGACCTATTGCTTGATGATGATTTTATGGGCTTACTTGGTTTCGTTCCGGATCAAGAAGGGGAATGGATATGAGTTAGGGGTGCTACATGGCACGATTGAGGGCGGAAGCGGGGACTACACTGTTGTGGTAGATGATCCCGTTGAGAGCCGGCTAAGAGCCGAGAGATTAGCTAGAGCTTTTGTATGGGTGGGCTTTTCCGACATGCTTTGTTCATTAACAGCGCATCTTGCCTTGGTTTCACTATTGGAGCTTTTGAGAGCACGGGATGCGTCGGGAATCCGTCATCTGGGGGAGCGAGGCTTAGGCGAGATGTATTTGGCCCTAGATGACGTCGGTCGAGGGAAGGCGAAGTACTTCACTGCTTTCATCGGCTTTCGAGGTATTCTCTCACCTTGATCTCTTTTCCTTAGCGCATTTCATTATATCCCTTGTTTTCCCTGTTTTGACTTCTTCTTCTCCTTTTCGAGGCTTGGGCATACGAGTATTTTGGCTGTTATGAGTGGCGGATCAAGGATGAGTTTCCTGCCACCACTTTTCTGCTCTTCGTCGGTGGACGAAGGATGCCGAGAAAGCAGAACCGGAGCAGCCGGAGGGCTCGAGGTGCGGGATTACCGCTTCTTATCATGATACGTTGACATGCACGAGAGGGTTCCACGGAAGGGGATGAGCTTGTTCCCTGGGTGGTCGTTATGGCGCTTTGGATTTAGATCACGCTGCGCACTTCACGAGTGTCGCAAGCTCTTTGGTGGGCTTGTCAGGAGACGCCTTGTATCTAGGAGAGAGGGTGTATAGACGGCATGGGCCGAATAGGCACGCTCGGATCACGATGATCCTCCGGCTAGGATGTGGTTGCCTCGCCGGTTGGAGAATGTAGATGCTTTGATCGTAGGCATGGCGGCACATCTTTACACATGAGAGGGGACTATACTATGTACGTGGCCATGCATCTTCGGTCTCGGCGAGACCGGGGTTGGTTATGGTGCTCATAGCGCGGGGGCCTTGGCCCAGCTACGTAGCTAGACCTCCTTTGCCCCAGACTTTCATTGATTATCGGGGTGGCGGTCGCATGAGGCGAGCTCACATTGATATGTCCCAGACTCATCCTCATCGGTGCTCCCGCGAGGTTCTAGATCTGTAAGTCTTGTTCCTTACGCCTCTTTGGATTGCTTGCATCTCTTTTTGTTATCAAGAAGCGCATTCGACGCTTTTTATGTCGCTTGTAACAGTTCCTGCTCGAGCTTACGAGACATTTGACCGGGGCATATACCGGCGCTGTGGGCATGATTGGCAAGCTCCAGAAAGGCATGAGTTTCGGAAGAATCAGTGCTGGTCACGGGGTTCGATTGATATCTCTCCACCGGCCAACCGAGAAGGAAGAAGAGCCGCTACGATGACGTGGGCACCGGCGGGAGCACTAGAGGACCGACGCCTCGGACAAAGGCGCAAATGTGCCTCTTTACAGACCCATTGAGATTGATGATGATGATGAGGATGAGGATGGGGATGAGGACGGAGCTGAGACGGCCACGGACTATGAGCTTGACTCCACTGTTATCACCGAGCTCGATGACTATTACCGCACGGAGACCATAGCCTACGAGGCACCTTCGGACGATCCTGACGATGAGCCAGAGGAGGCTGAGGATGACGACGAGGATGGAGATGAGGAGGGTGATGAAGAGGGTGATGGAGAGGATTCAGAGTAGCCCCCTTTCCCCTTAGACATTTATGACTTTTTGGCTATTGTACCCCCTTTGGGGAAAACACATGTTATTATTTTTTTATGCACAACTTTTGGACTTGATCTACTTTGTATGTACAAATGGTTTGAATGGATGACTTGGATGAATTTTTAGCTTGTAAATGAATGCATGAGTGTATACGGGGTAAATGAACCATTCCCTATGCATTTGAGAGGTGAATGGATGGTATTTGCAGCTTTTGACAAGTCGGGGAGTGCCACAGGGAAAGCGGGAAGGCTGGCGATGTCGATGTACGATGTGGCTAGTTATGTCGCACGACATAAGTAGCCAGCCCAGCTGATTTTGTCGCGTGACATAAGTAGCCAAGACTGCACTTCTCTTACCTTTTGACCTTGAACTGGAATTGCCGACACAGGTTGGAATTGGGTGACTAAATAGGTCACAAACCTGGTCTCCTTGGGACAATGGCAAAGAGATATTGGCCCCTTAAGGATGGAAATGGGGTGACCTAGGAGGTCAAGCAACCAATCCTTCATAGAAATGTTCCAAATCAAAAAAGGGTGACCAATATGGTCATAAAATTGGACTTTTATGAAAAGCTTACGCACCATTGGAGAGTGGAGGAAGAAAAAGGTGACCAAAGTGGTCAGATGGCTGGACTTTTATGAAAGGCTACCTACGTATCCCGGAGGAATCAAGCCTTGATCGTAGTTCAAACTTTACCTAGACAGTTAGGAATGATGTCTAGGATTTTCGACGTTTTGACAATTAGGAAACTGTCGCCTAGAGTTATCTCGAAGGCACTTTTTGGGAGAAAATGTTATCATTAGCAATTGGCACGTTACTTGAGCCTAGGGGTGATTTTTTACGGAAACATGGTAGGGGCCAGGTTTGGATATACATATGGAATGTATTTGGGAATTGTTTGAGACGGGTTTCAAACGGTGGGGTTGTATCCCTTGGGTGCGGGTGACCGATTCTTTGTTGTCAACGTGGGCGAGAATTCCTTCTTGGTGAGGCCCGGGTTTAAACCTCGGGTCTTGACTAAGGTCCTTTTCTTAAACTACGGCGCTTGAAGGCGATGACGAGGCTTTTACAACCAAAGCGAGATGTTGGAGTGACCAAACCTTTCTTCTAGGGATGGATATGACTTATCGGAGCTCCGGTCGGAGGAAAAACTTTCCGCAAAACCCCATGTCTGACTAAAGCCAGGAAAGATCCTTTCATTTGGCAAAGCCCCGGTTGAATGAGGTGAGCAAGCGAAGTGACTTGGCGAAGCCTCGATGCAGTGACCTAACAAAAATCCCAATCGATTGGTATTGCGAACGTGATTACGAAATTGATCGACCAAGGCCGAATCCATCTAGGGACCTAGTGAAGAACCCGATATGAACCCTAAACATGGCTAAAGAAGCCCCGGTTTAAAGGAATGATTTGGCAAAGCCCCAGTGGAAGAGTTTCGAGGCGATCCTAATGCGAATTGTAGCGAAGAGGGAAAACCTATCCTTTTTCTTTTTTTTTTTCTATTTTTTTTTTTAGTCAACAGTCAACCTTAAGGAGACGCAGACAAAGAGAAGAATTTTAGGAAGATATGTACATGCAGGGGCATATTTTTCAAAAGGTGGGAATAATCCCGATTTTGTATTATTTTGATGGCCTTATTCGATGTAGGCACAAAAACTCGCTTTTAGGTTTGACTCTTTTGAGAGAGCATAAGCGTAGAAAGGTTGGTAAAAGTGTATGAAAGCCCCTGCTGATAGAAAATTAGTGTTTAGCTCTATCTTTCCTAAAATGTAGAAAAAGAAGACTTGTCAAGACATCTGAAAACTTGCTTTATTTACAATGATCACAAGATTGCTTAAAACCCTTTATTGATGTTCGGGTTATTCAACCGCTAATTTCGATATGAACAAACATTCTTATTAATCATGAGGAGAAAAGTCAACCAATGTCGCGGATCAAGGTTGGCTGGGTGTGAAAGAAAGGTTTGTGTATAAGGAGGTCATTGATGAGACCGGGTTTTCTGGGATTTGACTGTGTCCATGGGAGAGGTCATTTGATGAGACCAGGTTTTCGGTAATTTGGATATGCTTATGACCGGACCATTGCTGGTTGCCTACGTTCCCCTCATTGTGAGGAGCTCAGGTCGCCGTAGTTCGGCCTTGGCCGGACTGTGTTTGGCTTTGGGAAATGGGATTTGTGGTTCCTTTTAGTGAAAAGGCTCGGATGAAAAGATTGGATGGTGAGGCTTGGGCCTCGGGATGATTCCTTGACCAAGTCATTTTTGGACGGCTGCTTCAATTGCTTCCTCTTTCACGTGCCTACAGGCTTATGAAATACTTCTGGCTTTGCTTTGACCGCCCCATTGTTATCGACAACTTTGTTCTTCGAGCTTTGACTTTGCTTGTCCGTCAAGCTTTTGATTGGCGGTGCTGGGTCCTTGGCCTCATTTTTTATGTGCAACCCTGTTTTTTGCCTAGACTGCCCTTTTTTGGGATTTTCAGTCTAGCTGGGTATTACTCTTTTTGCACTACACACATTTTTTTCTTTTTCTCTTCTTTTTTTTATTTTCTAGAGCACCCGAGGACCAAGGCGAGCCCCTGCTTGAACATTCTTGATACCCTTGAAGTCTAAGCCAAGCCCCTAGGTTGTTGTCGACACGGGGTCAATCTTTCGAAGCTGAGTGGCCTTTTTTGTCGTTCCTTGATGTTGTCGCCGTCGTTGACTTGGTCAAGGTGATGGTGAGGACATGGTTGGGAAAATGTATGGATTTGATGAAGGCCTTTTGTGGGGTAAGGAAAGTGTATGGCTTGATGGCATTAGTTGACTTTCTCACACCGATTAATCAGAATGTTAATTATTTCGAGAGATTGTTCGTTGAGCAATGCAAGTGATCATATAAAATAAAATCATTTCATTAAATGTAATGTAGGTGTGCAAATAATGTCTTAAGTCTAGCAAGAAAAGAAGAAGACTCTTTTATAGAAAATTGAAGATTCAATACAATGTCCGTAGAGGACTTAATTGAAAGGAAAAAATACTAGGACCTACGAAGGTTGACTGAGAGACTATTTTTCTTTTTCTTCCTTTTTTTTTAAGGATAGGTAAACCCTAGTCTAGTTACTCTTCGCGGGTTGGTGCCCGGGGAGCTTGAGCTTTCCTTCGTAGATCACCATCGAATTTCTTTCTTGACTCCACACACTTATCCGTCACATGACCATAATGCTTGTGGTACTCACAGAACTTGGCCCTGTCAACTCTACTTGGGTTTCTTGGCTTATGATTCTCGAGAGGTGTGAGAAGGCTTCGTTTCACCAAATTGTTGAAAACTTTGCTCATGGGCATCCCAAAATCATAAGGCTGACGTTTCTGACCTTGCACTTCTTGAATTGACCTCTTGTCATAACTTTCTGTCTTTGGCCCATGGAGGTTCTCAAGCTTCCCATCTTCTATCAACTTTTGGATCTCATGCCTCAAAGCGGTGCAATTGTCAGTGTTGTGCCCATGGTATTGATGGAAAAGGCAATGCTTGGACTCATCCAACCGAATCTCGGGGTTCTGGGCTTCCAATTCTCCGGTGGCTTTATCAGTTTTCTTTCACTAGCTCTTCCAGTAATCTTCTTAAAGGCATCTACGTATTGTTAAAGTGAAAGGAGCGAGGTTTCGGGGGACCTTGTTATTCTCAAGACTCGAGATTCCCATTGTTCAATTGGTTCCACTTTGTTGGATTTGGTGAAGGAAGGCTGTGACATTCTTTCCTTTGTGAGGTGCGGTGCTTTGAGCCGGATACGGTTCTTGCTTGGTATTGGGTTATGCTCGGTGGAGTCATTTCCCTTGCACAGTGGTCCGACATCTTGGGTCAAGGGAGTATTGATACTCATCATGAGGTCAAGCTTTTCTTGCATCTGTTTCACTTGCTCCATCAACATTGCCACATAGGGGTCAACGGGGACTCTCGAGTTATTGGAAATCGCAACAGGACTTGTAGTAGCGAACTGACGACTGAATTCATTAAGTCCGGTAGGTAACAGCTGAAAACTCGGTTCATCTTTTGGTAACTCATGATCACATTCAGGCGGGTATAGGGGCTTCAGAATATAGCCACATATCTCAAACTGATTATGTGAGGTTGGAGCATAAGCTGGCGGTATTCTTGAGGCCGAGGGATAAGTGGGGTGAAGTTCAATCCGTTCGAGGAGGCTGAGGGCGATGGGGCCACGATGAGTGGGATGTTGGAAAGGATCGAGGAGAAGTGGTCCTTGGCAAGGGATCATATGTGGATGGAGGAAGGTATTGGTTATAGGTGGGAAGCTGAGATGGCTACTTACGGAGTCTCATCTTCGACCATTACCGAGAGAACCGTTGGACTCAATTGTTACTTGGATTCCATTGCGGCGAAGAGCACCGATGAGCAATGACATTTGCTCTTCATGATCCTTCCGGGCATTTTCCAAAGCCAGGACTAACTCTTCCTTCCTAATCATCGATTTCCCATACCCTCATTGTTTCTGTCCAAATCTGCCATTCGACTCTACGGGCGATGGTATGAGGCGAAAAGCCGCTGACCCGATACTCTCGCTCACTTCTTTTTCGCTGCGGGAAAGGGATAGGCAAGGTTTAGACTCGGGGATAGGTAAGGTTTAGACTCGAAGGATAGGTAAGGTTTAGACTCGAAGGTAAGGTTTAGACTCGAAGGTAAGTGTTTAGACTGAAGGCTCAAGTAACATGCCCTTATCGCTTTAACTTTTGCTCGAAACGCATTTTCTCCTAATCCTAATTGATCGGAAAAGATGAGACCTTGAAAGGTCAAGATTGGAAGTAGAGATCGGACCGAAGGGGGGTCACGATTAAGGATTTGACCATGAAAGGTCGAGATGGGAAATCGAAAATTGGACCGAGGAGGTCTCGATTAGGGATTTGACCATGAAAGGTCGGGATGAGGAAAACGGAGATCGGACCGAAAAGGTCTCGATTAGGGATTTCAGAGATAGGAACATGCAATTATGATTACACTAATTGTTCAAGTTTACTTAAAACAATGTCTTTTATTAATCTCTAATTGGTTGGAAAAGGGGCTCTGCCCTTCTTTTTCACAACTACTCTAGATCCTGGATCAGTGGGTTCCGTCACTACGTCTATAAGCCCCTCGTATTCCACGTATTTCGACCTCCCGGGGTGGACGGCCCGGGCGAGGGTCCTATAGGGCACGCGGATCCCACCGACCGAGAGTAAAGAACGCTCCTATCGGGTCTAGCGGGTCATAGGACCTTTCAACGCACGAGCGATGCGGATTATAGTCAAGGCAATACCGGGAAAGTCTCGTCTCTGCCTTGACGGATCTTTGACAGAGTTTCGCTTGAGCGAATGACGTTTTTTTTGACTTTCGGTAATGTCCGAGAATATAATAGGCATGGGTCGGGCGGCAAAAGCCGGATGACACAGTGTCACATTGAACTTCGTTGCATACGCAGTGCGTGAGTCAGAATCGAAGTCAATGCCGGTCAAGATCTTGCCAATTTTTCCTTGTCGGAATTTTGGCAGAGCTTCGCTTGAGCGAAAGATCTTTTGATTTTTTGGCAAAGACTTGGTCTCGACTCTTACGCATTCCGTGCGGGTCAAGGTCAATAGTCAATGTCGGAGTCAAGATCCCACCGATTTTTCCTTGTCGGAATTTCGGCAGAATTTCGCTTGAGCGAAAATCTTGGCTTCCGTTATGAGCTAAGACTTGACCTTTACGTGGGTATGCAACTGGGCTATATGACACGGACTAGACCAAAAACCAACCAAAAGTCACGGATTTTTGAAACGTGTGACACGGGTGTGCATTGGTCGACATTGGCTGCCATGGGGAGGTTGGGATGATTCCGTGCGCGCCGGGAGCATCGTAAGAGGCTGTCCGTGACTGTTGGAACCACCCTCGGGTTTGAAGGACGTGCGTGCAAAAGTGTACAGGATATACCAGGTGCGCGTAGTGTGCGGTCTCCTAAAAATGTTCCTTTTGAGTTAAAACAGAGATTTTCATAAATGTGTTTTAAAGGAATGATTTTCGGGACGGGGAAAATGCAACACATAAGCACGTAAATTTTAAGGAGCCCCGGTCGGTCATGGAGCTGAATAGCCCCAAGCTGCTAGGGCTGCCCGGATTAACCATGATTTTTCCTGGTGGAATTGCCACTGAGGTCGTATGGTCGAGAATCCTATGAGGATTAGCCGTACGGCATGCATGGATCAATTTTCCAGGTTCCACTCCTTTTGCTATTTTCGGGTTATTTCCCGTTTCAAAGTATGCACAGATTCCAAGATGCAAATGATGCAATGCATGGTAAAGAAAGCAAGCACGATTAATGAAATCGGCGATGGGAGTCTAACCCGCTCAAAGGGAAAAGCTTTCTTCTATTTTTTTTTTCTCAAAATTATATTTTTTTTTGAAAAGGGGATACTGGTACGTGGGATTGTTAAACCACCTTGTTATCCTAAGCCCCGGGTTAGGGAGCGATACAGGAAGGGTAAGTGGGGTCCACCTATATACCAAGTATCGACTTTTGTTTTGAAAATAAAGCTTTTCTCCTTTGGGATGATCCCCAGCGGAGTCGCCAAACTGTGAATGTGTGCCCAAAATTTTTGTTTATTGGAATTCACGCGAGTTTGAAGACATCCGAGTTATTTGAAAAACGGAGTCGCCACGCCATTTTGATTACCTCAAAACTTTGAAAAAAAGGTTTTATGGGTTCGGAGGTTAAGTTACCCCTTGGGAAGAACGTTTGGCGTTCACCCAAAGTGCCTTGCCGGAGCAAGTCTCCCGAGATTTCATTAATCGTGTTTGCTTGCGTGCTTTCTTTGTGTGCATGTGTTTGAGAGTAAAAGGGGGAATGTCCCAAGTTATCTTCCGGACGTACAAACCATTTGTTGGTTGTCGCTCGGGATTTCTTGGAATTTATGTATTTGGGATTATGATCCCTTCCTCATCTTATGACTTGTGATCATCGCATTTTAACCTCGGGACCCTCGGGACTTGCGTGATCGAGAGAATGACTCTCTTTTGGTCAAAGATGAGGTTCCTTAGGAAGGAATGTCCTTAGCCCATCAATCCTACGCTTTAAGACGGTCGAGCTCGTATAGAGGCTTCATACTCATTCTTAAGCGATAATCGGAGATATAGGGTTCAAGGTTATCCTTTTCCTAAAGAAATCATGAACCTTTGATGGAAGGAACGATGCAAAGATGAGAACTTTTACACCGGTCCGTTCCAAGGTTGGGGAAAAGGGGAAATGCATGTAAAAATGATACTTTAGTGAAAAGATGGCATTTTTGGAGTGTAAAGAATGTCTTTTGGTTGCAAGGGATGCCCTTTTGTGCAAAGAAAAGATTTTTATGTAAAGAATGTATTTTTATGTTGGAAAATAGCATTTAATGCACAAATGATGCATGAAAATGGCAAAGAATGATTTTTTAATGCAAAGTATGCATTTTGAGTATGAAAATGAGTTTTAAATGCAAAAGATGCATCCTTAATGTGAAAAGGGGTTTTTTTTTAGTGCAAAGGATGCACCATTAAAGCAAAGATGTCATTTTGGTGAAAAAGATATCCTTTTAATGCAAATGATGCTGCTCTGTATGCAAATGTTTTAGTTTAAATGCAGATTGGTGCATTAGAAAAGGAAAACATCAGATTGCAGCTGAAAAGATAAGGAGTCTGCAAACTGGCTATGTATGTCGCGCGACATAGGCTGCCTATGTCGCGTGACATAATAAGCCATTTTGCAGAAGCCTAAACAACTGAGATTTGCAGAGGTAACAAGGCACCAAAATGGTCAAGTTACTTCACAAACAAATCTCAAAGAGCATGTTTATTGATAATGAACACTTCAAGAGGGTGTGGATATGAGGGATCCACACTCATCTTGAGTGTTCATGCAAAACCAAGTCAAAACAGAGATTTTATATGAAATGTAATGAAATAAAATGTGGATGCAGGTAACATGAAGCTAAAGCATGCAACTTTAATCGAATACTACATTATCAATGCATGTAACACATAGATTTCATATTCAAAGGAAAATAGAGAGTGGAAAAGGGGTAGAAACTCGTTACCCTTGAAGATCCACAACTCCTATATCAAGTTAGATATAGGAGCCTTCTAGCGTCCTCCTCAGGAGGCCGAGTTCGAGCCTTGGATCCTTGAGAACCTCGAGTTCTTGATGTATAGGAAGTGTGTGTGTGTGTGGGAAGTGTGTGTGTGATTAGTTTGGTAGGATTGAGGTGATTTGGGGGGTATGTGAGGAGAGAGGAGGCTTACGGAGCGTATTCCCTATAGAGGGGACCGAGGGGTGGAGGAGGTGTGTTTAAAATGAGAGGTGAATGCCTCTATTTATAGAGTCACTGCATGGGCTTGTTATGTTGCACGACATAACAAGCCACGATCGTATTCCTTCTAGAAACATGCAAGGTGGCATGGTTCTAGAACTTTTCCTGGCTGGTTATGTCGCACGACATAAGTAGCCACTTCTAGATTCTTCTAGAAACATGCAAGGTGGCAGGTTTCTAGAAGGTTTCTCTGGCTGGTTATGTCGCACGACATAAGTAGCCAGATCTGGCTTCTTCTAGAAACGTGCAAGGTGGCAGCCTTCTAGAAGGGTTTTGGGATTTAAGAAAAACGTGTTTCTTAATCACCAAGCATTCCCTTCAGCCCTTAAAAGGCTTGGAGCAGTTCCGGAATTGTTCCGGAACTTTAGGAAAATCTGGGGAATTACCGGAAAAATTACCGAAATTGCCGGGAAAATTAACCGAAAGGCATGAGCCAGATTTGGGTACTTACAGTGGGGGAGCCCTTTCATGAGGCATGGGAAAGATTTAATACAATGTTAATACAATGTCCCTTACACAACTTCACACTACCCTCACTGAACCAAGCCTTTTATGATGGCTTGAATGACAATGGTCAATCAATGGTTGACAATGGTGCTGGAGGCTCGATAGGAGCCAAGACCCCGGACGAGACTAAAGCTTTATACGAGATGTTGAGTTCTAATTCTCAACAAAAGAGTTCGAGGGGTAAAACAAGGGGGTTATTGGATTTGACTGCTACTGGTAATCTTTCCAAGCAAATTGCAGTCTTAAGTAGTAAATTTGATAAATTGACTGCCTGTAGCACTTCTGTTGGTGCCAATGTTATTACTGATTATTGTACAAATTTTGGTTTATCATCTCATGTTACTAATATGTGTCCAAGTGCAGCAAATTTCTCTTATCGTCCTGAACAGGCACATGCTTTCAACAGATATGGACAAAGGCCACCACCCCAAGGCAACCCATATGGTAACTACAATCCATGGGGTGGCCATCATAATCAGCAAGTGAAACCTCTTCATGTGCCACCACCTGGACAACATGATAAAGAGCCTTGGGAGCTGGCAGTCCAGCAGTTAAGGATGGAGGTGCAGCAAAGTAATAGAAATACAGAAGCTGCGATTGTAAAGATGGGCACACAAGTAGAGCAAATTTTGAAGGTTTCCCAAGAGTTGATGAAAGAGAAAAATCCATCTGAGCAAGCAAAGTCAATCACGACAATGTGGGATGAGAGTGAGGAAATTGAGGAGGTATTTCTTTCTTCCCTTGATAATTTTGAATGTGATAATATTGATAATGTTAGTGAGAAAGAGGATGAGATTGGGGAGGTTCAATATGTATTTTCTGCATTAAATTTAGAAACCCCTCCCCCCAATGTTGTGAAAACCACACCCCAGAGAGGTGTGGAGTTTGAAAAGATTAAACATGTTCAAAAAGACCCCGGGTGTTTCACTATCCCAATTTCTTTAGGAGGTCAAAATTTTAAAGGTTTGTTGGATCTTGGGGCAAGTGTTAATGTGATGCCCTTCCATGTCTTTAGAAGTTTGGGGGTATATGAGTTGAAACCACCCAAGAGAGACTTGCAATTGGCGGATCTCTCAATTAAAAGACCTTTAGGGGTTATTGAAGGGGTGTTGGTTAAAATTGATAAAATTATTATCCCCATTGATTTTTATGTGATGTGTATGGAGGGATCCAGTGAGGAGCAACTGAAAACTCCCATTCTGCTTGGGAGGCCATTTATGTTTGACACTAAGGCCACCATTGATGTGTGTCAAGGGGTGGTGTCCTTGAGAGGTATGGGGGAGGAATATAAGTTTTGTATGCTTAAAACTGATGAGAAACCCTCCCCCAAAGATGGTTTTGTAGGAGCCATAACTGATGTTCCAATTTTCAAATATGATGTGAATGGATGTGAGAAAAGTGGGGATAATGCGAACGTGTGCCCCTTGGCTAGTAACATTAAGGCCGACCAATACTCTAGGAGTAACGGGTCGCATCACTCCCCACACGACTCCCATAAAGAGTCGAATCCATCACATTCATCACAAGGGCCTTCAAAATTGAGAGTTAGTGAGGAGAGTTATAGTGATTTATCTGATTCTATATTTTTAAATATTTTTGTGCATGATAACTCTCTTGATCTTGGTTGTGAGAATGGTACTTTGCAGGTTGAAAGAGTTGAGTTTGGGGGTGAGAACCCCAATAAAAAGAAAAGAAAAAGGGGTAAGCACAAGCGTAAAGTTTCAAAAATAAATGTGGCTTTACCCCTACTTATGGACAAAGGAGAGCTGAAATGGAAAGAGAAGGGCGTTTGTGCCCGTGAGGAGAAGAGATGGTCCAAAGGCCGCAAATCAAAGGCCAAGTAAGATTGGGACCATAGTCGGGCTAACGACTCTAACCAAATGCGCTGCTTGGGAGGCAACCCAATGAGGTATGTTTTATTTTTATGTTAATTATTGTTGAGTAGTGTCTTGCTATCTGTCGAACCCAAGGCACGCTTTTGTTCTCTTTGCTATGAGGACATATCATGTTTTATGTTTGGGGGTGGGCAACTCTCCGAGTTTGTGGGTTTATAGGGTAGTGTATATAGTGTCACCCTCTAAAAAATAGAAAAATTTTAAAAATTTTGTTCTTTTCATGGTTGGGATGTTGGCCAAAGTCTGTGATGATTAGAGTGCGCTTTAATTTGAAAATCACATGTGCTATTATTAGTGTGGTGATAGGGATTGCATTGAAACATTTAAATTATGATTGCACCACCTCTCACTTCCGTATCATCTTCTTGGTCATTGTCATCAACTTAGGTGCCTTTTATGGGCTCACTTTGTGTATTCTCGGGGTCCCTAGAACATGTTTGCATGATTGTCAATAACACGTCAATAGGTTACTTGGTATATATGGCTATTCTTTGAATCCCTTTTTGTGAGCCTTAAGCTTTCTCGTCACTTATATAAAATTTTCCGCTAGAACCCCGTTTGAGCTTGAAAAAGAACGGAATCTCTCACAAAGTGGGAGATAATCTTAGACCACCATTCGCCTTCATTTGTACCCTCATTATCCCACCCTTTTAACTTATACACTATTTTCTCACCTTTTCAAGAAAGTGAAACTAGGGAAAGAATGGGGATATTTTGGGGGATGTTGTGAAAATAAAAGAATTGAGTGGAAATTGGTCGCGAAAATAAAGAAGTGGGTCATGTTATGTAATGAAAAGAGGGGCTTGAGCAAAATATTAAATGCACATTTTCTGTGATATATTTGTGCAAAATAAAATTAAAAAAAAAAATTGAAGCCTTGCCCTCTCTAATGTTCAAGTGAAAATCATGTTTCAAGGTGACCAAAGAAAGTAATGGAATGTACCCAACCCCATGTCAATGTATGAAAAAGTTTTAGTTTGTGGGTTGGCACATTGGGAAGTAATAAGGGTGAGTGGAGAAATTATCATCAAAGTGAGGATGTATGGTTAAAAGAAGACTTTCTAGTTTCACTTTCGTATTTTCGTATGTCCTTACCTTCATTTGTAACCATGAACTTAGCCCTCGCGAATTGTCGCACTTGACTTTTAAGCCATATTATTCTTTCAATATCGAGTAACCGGGTTGACAATCGTGTAAATATGCATATGAGTGTCCTTTTTGGGTTGTACTGTCTATGGCATATTGATTTAGAGCATCACTTAGTGAATCCATAAACAATCTTAGGTTGTTGGCAGTGACCTCACATAATTCATTCATCATTCAGGCCGTGGTGGAAAATTGTGAGTTTTATGCTTCAATGTGATTGTAATCCCATTACTGTGGTGGCACTTGTTGATTATGGGTGTTGGTAAGGATCTGAGACTTGTGTGGCCAATGACTCATCTGTGATAGAACATCCCAAAAATAATTATTTGGTTTTACTGTTTTATTATTAGTATTTAGAGTAGTTGTATTTTATTTTTTTAGTTTAGTTTTACTCGGGACGAGCAAAAGGTTAGTTTGTGGGTGTTTGATGGATGTGTATTTACCCATCCAAATGATGCACTTTTAGGCTTTCTTTGTGTTTGATTCCTGAGTTTTATGTATATTTGATATGGTTTGTGAGTGTTTTGAAAGTACAGGGGTTGAAGTGCAACAATGTTGAAAACGGAGGATTGGAGCGTACTTTGGAAGCTTTTGGATTAAATTGGAAATATTGGAAAATTCAGGGACTAAACTGGAAATATGGAAATTTTGGACTAATTTGATTTATAAAAATTCATGAGTTAAAGTTAAAAATAAAATCTCAAAGAGCGAAGTGCAAAAGAATTCATTATAGCGATCAAAGTGCGACGAGAAAATCGCGAGACGAAACGAATACTAAATGTTACCAAATCAAGGCCAAGGCAGTGGGCCAGGACAAGGCTGGCATGGCCGGGACAAGCAAGCGGGTGGCCGGGCGAGGCTAGAGAGGATTGGGCCAAGGCTTGAGAAATGAGGCCAAACTTTCTGTAAACAAGAGCGGTCGCGCCAATCAACCAGGGCGGCCGCGCTACAACAAATAAATCAAGGGCCAAGTTGCTGTCAACTAGGGCGGGCGCTCTAACATTATGGGCGGCCGCGCTCCGCCGTAATCAACACTGATTTTCAATGCTTATTCGAGGGAAGACTTGTCTTTTATCAGTTTTGGTCCATAGTTGCCCTATTTTCTATTTATTTGCAGCCACGTTAGTTTGTAAAAGGGGGGATATATCATATAATATAGAATTGGAGTTTTTTATGTTTTTTCTTGAATCATCAATTGAAGAGGAGAACAATTCATAATTCCAGGTTTTTATCATTGTAAATTATGAGTAGCTAAATTTCTTAGATTTGTAGATTGGTTGGATCTTTATCCGGATTTCTATGCAATAGTATTTTAATTCTTTCTATTTGATTCCTTCTAGTTCAATAATAGATTTTAATTTCTTGTTCTTAGATTTGAGATGTATTTTAATATACGAACTCGTCTTTGAATAATTGGGTATCGAATTCGCCATTAATTTGGGATCTTGATACATAGACCATTATTGATTGAATAACTTTAATTGAGGCCGTAATAGAAATCGATTAAAGTTAGGTTTTCATATTCCTGTGTTCTTAATGTATTCTTCGAGTATTGTGGTACCGTAATAGAAATCACAATATTAAAAAGAGTATTTAGGATTGTAATTCGGCCACCTAACCGTGTCGATTCTAGCTAAAGTGAATGAACCCTAGAAGTTGAGTTAATGTTTTATAAATAAAATTCTGCATAGAATGATGGTAAAGTGAAATCCAATCTACGAATCTCTGCTCATAATCTGTTTTCTCGTTTAGTTAGTTTTTGTTATTTATTTTATGCTCTTAGTTCTAAATCAAGTAAAACTAACTAAACGAGAAAACAGATTATGAGCAGAGATTCGTAGATTGGATTTTACTTCACCATCATTCTATGCAGAATTTTACTTATAAAACATTAACTCAATTTCTAGGGTTCATTCACTTTAGCTAGAATCGACACGGTTAGGTGGCCGGATTACAATCCTAAATACTCTCTCAATATTGTAGTGTCTATTACGGTTCCACAATATGCCAAGAATACGTTAAACATGAAAGAATAACAAAACCTAACGTTGATCCGATTCTATTACGGCACAGACCAAGTTATTCAATCAATAGTGGTCTATGTATCAAGATCCCAAATTAATGGCGAATTTGATACCCAATTATTCAAAGACGAGTTCGTATATTAACATACATCTCAAATCTAAGAACAAGAAATTAAGATCTATTAATGAACTAGAAGGAATTAAATTGAAAGAATTAAATTACTATTGCATAGAAATCCGGATAAAGATCCAACCAATCTACAAATCTAAGAAATTTAGCTACTCATAATTTACAATGATAAAACCTAGAATGGAGAATAATTCTTCTCTTCAATGGTGTTGTTAAAGAAAAATCAAAAACTCCAAAATATAATATATGATATATCCCCCCTTTTACAAACTAACGTGGCTGCAAATAAATAGAAAATAGGGCAACTATGGACCAAAACTGATAAAAGACAAGTCTGCCCTCGAATAAGCATTGAAAATCAGTGCTGATTACGGTGGAGCGCGGTCGCCCATAATGTTAGAGCGCCCGCCCTAGTTGACAGCAACTTGGCCCTTGATTTATTTGTTGTAGCGCGGCCGCCCTGGTTGATTGGCGCGACCGCCTGCTTACGTAAAAGTTTGGCCTCATTTCTCAAGCCTTGGCCCAATCCTCTCTAGCCTTGGCCGGCCACCTGCTTGCTTGTCCCGCCATGCCTGCCTTGTCCGGCCACTGCCTTGGCCTTGATTTGGTAACATTTAGTATTCGTTTCGTCTCGCGATTTTCTCGTCGCACTTTGATCGCTATAATGAATTCTTTTGCACTTCCCTCTTTGAGATTTTATTTTTAACTTTAACTCATGAATTTTTATAAATCAAATTCGTCCAAAATTTCCATATTTCCAGTTTAGTCCCTGAATTTTCCAATATTTCCAATTTAATCCAAAAGCTTCCAAAGTACGCTCTAATCCTCCGTTTTCAACATTGTTGCACTTCAACCCCTGTACTTTCAAAACACTCACAAACCATATCAAATATACATAAAACTCGAGAATCAAACACAAAGAAAGCCTAAAAGTGCATCATTTGGATGGGTAAATACACATCCATCAAACACCCACAAACTAACCTTTTGCTCGTCCCGAGTAAAACTAAACTAAAAGAAGTAAAATACAACTACTCTAAATACTAATAATAAAACAGTAAAACCAAATAATTATTTTTGGGATGTTCTATCACAGATGAGTCATTGGCCACACAAGTCTCAGATCCTTACCAACACCCATAATAACCAAGTGCCACCACAGTAATGGGATTGCAATCACATTGAAGCATAAAACTCACAATTTTCCACCGCGGCCTGAATGATGAATGAATTATGGGAGGTCACTGCCAACAACCTAAGATTGTTTATGGATTCACTAAGTGATGCTCTATATCAATATGCCATAGACAGTACAACCCAAAAAGGACACTCATATGCATATTTACACGATTGTCAACCCGGTTACTCGATATTGAAAGAATAATATGACTTAAAAGTAAAGGTGCGAAAGATCGCAGGGCTAGGTTCATGAGTACAAATGAAGGTAAGGACATACGAACATAAGAAAGTGAAACGAGAAAGTCTTCTTGTAACAATACATCCTCACTTTGGTGATAATTTCTCCACTCACCCTTATTACTTCCCAATGTGCCAACCCACAAACTAAAACTTTTTCATACATTGACATGGGGTTGAGCACATTCCATTACTTTCTTTGGTCACCTTGAAACATGATTTTCACTTGAACATTAGAGAGGGCAAGGCTTCATTTTTTATTTTCTTTTATTTTTATTTTGCACAAATATATCACGAAGAATGTGCATTTAATATTTTGCTCAAGCCCCTCTTTTGATTACATAACATGACCCACTTCTTTATTTTCGTGACCAATTTCCACTCAATCCTTTGATTTTCAAAACATCCCCTAAAATATTCCCATTCTTTCCCTAGTTTCAATTTCTTGAAAAGGTGAGAAAATAGTGTATAAGTTAAAAGGGTGGGATAATGAGGGTACAAATGAAGGCGAATGGTGGTCTAAGATAACCTCCCACTTTGTGAGAGATACCATTCTTTTTCAAGCTCAAAAGGGGTTCTAGCGGAAAAGTTTATATAATTGACGAGAAAGTTTAAGGCTCACAAAAAGGGATTCAAAAAATAGCCATATATATCAAGTAACCTATTGACGTGCTATTGACAATCATGCAAATATGTTCTAGGGACCCCGAGAATATACAAAGTGATCCCATAAAAGGCACCTAAGTTGATGACAATGACCAAGAACATGATACGAAAGTGAGAGGTGGTGCAATCATAATTTAAATGTTTCAATGCAATCCCAATCACCACACTAATAATGGCACATGTGATTTTAAAATTAAAGCACACTCTAATCATCACAGACTTTGGCCAACATCCCAACTATGAAAAGAACAAAATTTTTTAAATTTTTTATTTTTTTAAAGGGTGACACTATATACACTCCCCTATAAACCCACAAACTCGGAGAGTTTCCCACCCCCAAACTCAAAACATGCTATGTCCTCAGAGCAAAGAGAACAAAAACGTGCCTTGGGTTCGACAGATGGCAAGACACTACTAAACAATAATTAAGACAAAAATAAAACATACCTCATTGGGTTGCCTCCCAAGCAGCGCATTTGGTTAGAGTCGTTAGCCCGGCTATGGTCCCAATCTTACTTGGCCTTTGCTTTGCGGCCTTTGGACCATCTCTTCTCCTCATGGGCACAAACGCCCTTCTCTTTCCACTTCAGCTCTCCATTGTCAACAAGTAGGGGTAAAGCCACATTTATTTTTGAAACTTTACGCTTGTGCTTACCCCTCTTTCTTTTCTTTTTATTGGGGTTTCCACCCCCAAACTCAACCTTTTTTGCAACCTGCTGAACACCATTCTCACAACCAAGATCAAGAGATTTATCATGCACAAAAATATTTAAAAATATAGAATCAGATAAATCACTATAACTCTCCTCACTAACTCTCGATTTTGAAGGCTCTTGTGGTAGATGTGATGGAATCGACTCTTTATGGGAGTCGTGTGGGGAGTGATACGACCCGTTACTCCTAGAGTATTGGTCGGCTTTAGTGTTACTAGCCACGGGACAAACGTCCGCATTATCCCCACTTTTCTCACATCCATTTACATCATATTTGACCATTGGTAAATCATTTATGGCTCCTACAAAACCATCTTTGGGGGAGATTTTCTTATCATTTTTAGACATAACAAACTTGCATTCTTCCCCCATGCCTCTCAAGGACACCACCCCTTGACACACATCAATGGTGGCCTTAGTGTCAAACATAAATGGCCTCCCAAGCAGAATGGGAGTTTTCAGTTGATCCTCACTTGATCCCTCCATGCACATCACATAAAAATCAATGGGGATAATGATTTTAACAATTTTAACCAACACCCCTTCAATAACCCCTAAAGGTCTTTTGATTGAGAGATCCGCCAATTGCAAGTCTCTCATGGGTGGTTTCAACTCACATACCCCCAAACTTCTAAAGACATGAAAGGGCATCACATTAACACTTGCCCCAAGATCCAACAAACCTTTAAAATTTTGACCCCCTAAAGAAATTGGGATAGTGAAGCATCCGGGGTCTTTTTGAACATGTTTAATCTTTTCATCCTCATTAACATCATCATTATTATTACAACAATCAATATTATCAAGAGAAGATAGAAATACCTCCTCAATTTCCTCACTTTCATTCCACACTGTTGTAATTGACTTTGCTTGCTCAGGTGGGTTTTTCTCTTTCATTAGTTCTTGGGCAACCTTCACAAGCTGCTCTACTTGTGTGCCCATCTTTTCAATCGCAGCTTCTGAATTTCTATTACTTTGCTGCACCTCCATCCTTAACTGCTGGACTGCCAGCTCCCAAGGCTCTTTATCATGTTGTCCAGGTGGTGGCACATGAAGAGGTTTTACTTGCTGATTATGATGTCCACCCCATGGATTGTAGTTACCATATGGGTTGCCTTGGGGTGGTGGCCTTTGTCCATATCCGTTGAAAGCATGTGCCTATTCAGGATGATAAGAAAAATTTGCTGCACTTGGACACATGTTAGTCACATGAGATGATAAACCACAATTTGCACAATAATTAGTAATAACATTAGCACTAGCAGAAGTGCCACAAGCAGTCAATTTATCAAACTTACTACTCAAGACTGCAATTTGCTTGGAAAGATTATCAGTAGCAGTCAAATCCAATACCCCCCTTGTTTTACCCCTCGAACTCTTTTGTTGAGAATTAGCACTCAACATCTCGTATAACTCTTTAGTCTCGTCCGGGGTCTTGGCTCCTATCAAGCCTCCAGCAGCATTGTCAACCATTGATTGACCATTGTCATTCAAGCCATCATAAAAGACTTGGTTCAGTGAGGGTAGTGTGAAATTGTGTTGGGGACATTGCATTAACATTGTATTAAATCTTTCCCATGCCTCATGAAAGGGCTCCCCCACATCTTGGGAAAATGTCATCAATTTCTGTCTAAAACCAGCCAACAGATGATGTGGGTAATATCTTTTAAGGAACACATCTTGCAATTCTACCCAAGTACTAATGCTGCTCGATGCAAGCATCATCAACCATGTTTTAGCCACTCCCTTAAGAGTGTAAGGAAAACACTTCAGTCTAATTTGCTCCTCAGTCACTCCATGTCTTAACAAAAATTGAGCAACAACAATAATATACTCTTTAAGAAACGTGAGTGCATCCTCACCAGGCAATCCGTGAAAGCTTGGCAACATGGCAAAGTATTGTCCTTTGACCTCTAGATTTTTGGCTGCATCGGACAGCACTATGCATGAGGTAGAAGTGTCTACCCTAGGTCTAAGGAAATCATTCATAGTCTGTGCCGGTGGTTCTGCCATCTCGGCTTTCTCTTCCTCTACCTCGGTGGCGGAGGGTTCTGATTCGATGTCCGAATCCGAGAAAAGGGGATTAAAGAGGGGATCGCCCTCAAATGCTTCCTCAAGAAGCTTAGTGTCTTTAGCTTTATTAAGTCTATTTATGTTGTCGTTCAATGGCACCAATGTAGGTTTCAAAGAACGACGACCTTGCATTCACTACCTAACTTACTTGTTTACTTGCAACAAGTCCCCGGACACGGCGCCAAAAACTTGATGGAGGAAAACTCCCTCTTGTAATAAAAACCGAGCAAGTGTACTCACTACCGGTGTAGCAGTATGCAAATGCAGGGGTCGAATCCACAGAGACTCGTTGGTAAACAAATAGAGTGAAAGCAGTGAATTTTGTAACCAAAGCTTATAGATTTGATTTAAGCCTAAAAACATAAAATAAATAACTAAAACTAACTAAACGAGAAAACAGGTTATGAGCAGAGATTCGTAGATTGGATTTCACTTCACCATCATTCTATGCAGAATTTTACTTATAAAACATTAACTCAACTTCTAGGGTTCATTCACTTTAGCTAGAATCGACACGGTTAGGTGGCCGGATTACAATCCTAAATACTCTCTCAATATTGTAGTGTCTATTACGGTTCCACAATATGCCAAGAATACGTTAAACACGAAAGAATAACAAAACTTAATGTTGATCCGATTCTATTACGGCACAGACCAAGTTATTCAATCAATAGTGGTCTATGTATCAAGATCCCAAATTAATGGCGAATTCGATACCCAATTATTCAAAGACAAGTTTCTATATTAACATACATCTCAAATCTAAGAACAAGAAATTAAGATCTATTAATGAACTAGAAGGAATTAAATTGAAAGAATTAAATTATTATTGCATAGAAATCCGGATAAAGATCCAACCAATCTACAAATCTAAGAAATTTAGCTACTCATAATTTACAATGATAAAACCTGGAATGCAGAATAATTCTTCTCTTCAATGGTGTTGTTAAAGAAAAATCAAAAACTCCAAAATATAATATATGATATATCCCCCCCTTTTACAAACTAACGTGGCTGCAAATAAATAGAAAATAGGGCAACTATGGACCAAAACTGATAAAAGACAAATCTGCCCTCGAATAAGCATTGAAAATCAGTGCTGGTTACGGCGGAGCGCGGCCGCCCATAATGTTAGAGCGCCCGCCCTAGTTGACAGCAACTTGGCCCTTGATTTATTTGTTGTAGCGCGGTCGCCCTGGTTGATTGGCGCGACCGCTCTTGTTTACAGAAAGTTTGGCCTCATTTCTCAAGCCTTGGCCCAATCCTCTCTAGCCTTGGCCGGCCACCTGCTTGCTTGTCCCAGCCATGCCCAGCTTGTCCGGCCACTGCCTTGGCCTTGATTTGGTAACATTTAGTATTCGTTTCGTCTCGCGATTTTCTCGTCGCACTTTGATCGCTATAATGAATTCTTTTGCACTTCGCTCTTTGAGATTTTATTTTTAACTTTAACTCATGAATTTTTATAAATCAAATTCGCCCAAAATTTCCATATTTCCAGTTTAGTCCCTGAATTTTCCAATATTTCCAATTTAATCCAAAAGCTTCCAAAGTACGCTCCAATCCTCCATTTTCAACATTGTTGCACTTCAACCCCTGTACTTTCAAAACACTCACAAACCATATCAAATATACATAAAACTCGAGAATCAAACACAAAGAAAGCCTAAAAGTGCATCATTTGGATGGGTAAATACACATCCATCAGTCTACTATGTCTTTGTTGAAACAGCTATTCACCCCCCCCCTCTAGCTGTATTTTCACCCTTGTTGTCACTTTTGGGACCAACATATACTCTCTCCATCCCGCTACAACCTGCACACTTTCCTTATTGGGTGTCCCATTACAAACTTCACATTTTCTAAAATGGCAAAGAATCTTTACTATTCCGCCCACTAATTCTCTCTCCTACTTTACTTTTATACTCACAACACCAATAAAATCACTATTTCCTACCCCACTTTCTCTCTCCAATCTCACTTTTCATACTCACAACACTTAATCCACTAACTTTTTTCTTAATTTGCGTGCAAACAGTAACTGTGAACTTTGTAGCGGGACGGAGGGAGTATGCATGTAAGTAAATTTAATGATTTTATTATGACATTGCAATTATAAGTTCGATAATTATAATTCAACAAAATTAGATTTGCCAAATTTGACGAAATTAGATTTAGAGCTCATCTAGTGCCATTTTATTTATTATTATTATTTAATTTTATTTTTTGTTAAAAGTAAGATATTTTTCCTATTGCTTTAATCAACAATCTTCTTACATTATAAGAATAGATTTAAAATAAGATTCATTTTTTGAGTATTCCTAATGGATTTGGATTTGCTCAAACCCAACATATCTTGCACCTCCCCTAATGGATTAAGTTTCCTTTGTTGGTGGGTAGATGGTCATAATTAATTTGGTGTAGGTGGAACCCACCACAACTCAAATTAATATCAACTGCTCATTTAAAAACTCTCATGCTATTTCAAAAAATCCACATGCAAGTATAGGTACAGATCAAAATTTCTCATAAATCCAAATTTCCTTACATTGCAATTCTAAAGGCAATCCCTTGTCGTTACTCATTCAATGCCGAACTCTTCTCTCCCATTTATTGTGATTCTTTGCAAGATCAGAAGCAACGAAACCCTCCTCTTGCAAACCCTGATTGCCCTACATCTCAGCCACTTCACAGCGCCGCACACCGCTGCAAAAATTTCGACGGCTATATCCTGCTTTGATGAAAATTCCCTTGCAATTATGGCGAACTCAAGCGCCTGAACCTACCTATTTTGACAAAATCTTGTTGCCCCTTCACTGCCTCTATGTTTCGACGGCCTATATGTACTGTTCCTACTGCAGTGAATGAAACAAATTACTCTTATATCCATATTGTCACGACCCTAATCCTATGTTCTATTTAGAGTCATATTTAATCATATATTTGGAGTGCATTTCATATTATTATATGTTGCATTTGAATTGTAGCAATTATGGGTTAATTAGTATTTTATAACTTATATGCTATTCTAAATATATGAATAAAATAAAAATAATCATTTAATGTCTTAATGAAAATATTATGAGAGTCTAGTTAAAATGATAACTTTTGGAAATTTGGTGTTAACTTGTTATGATCCTTGAGGTGCTTAAATGAGTAGGTTGAAACTTCAAGGCTTTAGTGGTTGAAAGTGTTTAAAAAATGGAGGAGCTTTATTGTAAGTCCTTATGTTTATCTCCATGGAAGATTCATGGAAGATAAGAGAAGCTTTCATTTTTAACAAGAAAACAATCCTCAGCTCATGCTTAGTACCAAAGCCAAAACCTAACCTTTCTACTTAAAAATCCCTAGTAAATTCTAGAAAAATCCTTTGAACGATCCGTTCGTTTCGTTGTGTTCGGGAGGAGAAGAGGAGCAGATCCATCCGATCAAAGTTTTAAATTAATTTCAAGTAAGTTATTATATTTTATTGAATTTTATGTTCATTTAGTGTAGATTTTAATATTGTTGTTGTTTAATGGAAAAAATGGATTTTTGGATTAAAGTATAGAAGTTGGAAATGGAAGAAAACGGTTTCGGTTGAATGGGAATGTTTTGGTGTATATTGAACTAGTGAGTTGGTTTTGGGTAAATAGAAAATGGTTTTGGGAGTGTTGAATTGGTATAATAATGGTTTTGGTTTGTGGAAAAGAGTTTGAAGTCATATTTGAATGTATGGGACTGAAGTTTGGTTTTGGAACTGTTATTGAACTGGAAAAATGGGACTTGAATGGGTTTACTTGCATTTGCTGGTGTTGCAACTCTGTTCTGAAGTTTCTGTTGATGGCACGAGTCGTGCCCTATGGCACGAGTCGTGCCTATCAGTCGTGCCTTGTCGTGCCTCAGCATGGACGACTGAATCTGAGGGGTGTTTATGGGTCACGAGTCATGCCCTGGGGCACGAGTCGTGCCCTACCCTATTTTGCTGAACTGTATTCAAAGCAATGTAAGTCCAATTTTTGAATATAGATTTCAACCAATTGAACACTAGGATTAAAGTACAACTTATGAACAACAGCATGATGTCTTTACATCCCAATTGAGATAAGTGGAAGATGTTTAAATGTTTGGTTAAAGTAGGTTGGAATTATTGAACCTAACTTGTTTATTATCATCCTATGATTGAAGTTACATCCTGGAATGGTTATTATATATGTGTATACCTCATGTGTTACACTTTCTACATTGGTTGGACATCTTTATGATGTGTTTGATTAGGGTTCCCTACTTTGGAATCCTAAGTTCATTGAATTGGTTTAAGGATGGTTTAGCCTTAGTGCTACTTTTAGTTGATACTTGTTATCATGTTGCTATCATTTTGATATGCTATATTAGTATGGTTCCTTACTTTGGAATCATCATTTATTGTGAGCAAGTATTTAGTACTGTGCTTCTGTTTAAAGTCTAGCTGGTATGTGATTGGTGGGCAGTGTTATGGGATTATAATGGCACTGAGCCGAGTTCGTTATAATCCATACACCGGGTTCCCAAGTTGCCCATCCATTGGCCATGGTTTGGGTAGTGGGCTAGCTCCCCTTTTTAGGGTGATGTCTAGTTGCACATTGGGTATGAATTTGTGTCATAGTCCCGTTGATTTTTGATGTGATTGGGTTTCGGAACCGCTTCTTCGGCTGCTGTTGCTGATGGGATCGTGATATCCTCTTGAGGATGAAACATTGGCTCCGTATCCTTCTAAGTGTTACATTATGCACTTACGTGTTATATATATATCTATCTTTCTTTGTGTAACAAGAAGGTGATATACATGATGATTAGTTGTTATATGTTTTCATCATGTGATTGCATATCATATTGTTGCATATATAATAACTTGCTGAGATTTTTCTCACCCCGTCCTTTTATTGCTTTTTAGATAGAGTCGAGCCAGGGGCTAGGACATGTTGAGCAGCGAGAGGGCGCCTAGTTGGGATTGTTTTGTGAAAGATATTTTGTAAGGCTACATTATATAAATGTATAACCTTGGGGTTGTATCCTAGACTTGATGTTGTCCTTATTTTGTAACTTCTTAAGGCTTATAAATATTTTTAAATTTGGGAACTAGGTTCCTTGGTTTGTAAATAAGTTTGTGTATGGTTTGTAAATGTTTTGGGAAGTTGAATGATTTGTGTTTGAACGTTATTTACATTAAACAGGTTTTTGGAAAGTGGTAAAGTTAGAAAGGATATTTCGAAAAGTTTTTAAAATAAAAGGCGTCTTCAGAGCGTGTTCGGGACGTGGGGCCAAGTAGGACCACGGTTTGGGGCGAGTCACATATCCAGGTATAAGAGTTTTTTTTTCATAGTTTGAAGGGAACAATATACCCTTATACCTAGGTATAAGAATAATTATAGTCTATACATTTAAGTATAAGTATAGGAGCAGATTTTATTACTTTTTAAGTAAAGGATAAAATGCAAATATAGTACCCCAACTATAAGGCTTGTTTGGTTTTCATGCCTAAACTAGTTTTCGTTACAACCACAATACCTCATCTGTTTTGGATGCTCGTTTAACATACCTAGGGCTAACGACATTCAATTTTTTCAGTTAAATTTACATGTTCAATGCATGTGACACATTTTATGAAGGGTAAAACAGGAAATTCAAAACAAAATCAAGTTAAACAAATATCAAGATTCTAAGTGTAAATCTGAAAAGTAAAAGGTAGACTAAATTAATTTTTAATAAAAAAATAATTAAAAAAATTATATCTTTTTTTTAATAAATATTATTATTTTATAAAAAAATAAAAGGTGGACTAAATTAATTTTATAATTTTTAATTATAAATTATTTTTTTACATTTTCAAATTAATCCATCAGGTGCAATAAAAATAATAATTAATCTATTAGTTTTAAAAAAAAAATTTCTTCATATGAAATAAGTTTTTTTTTTGGTTGAATAACCCCCCCCCCCCACTTTTTTTCTTTCTAATTTCCGTTTTTCTATTTATCTCTCTCTTTTTTTTTTACTTTAAGATATCATATAAAGTCACCACCACCAATGCCTAACACAACCCATCACCACCATTCACACCGCCACTACCCAGTCACACCACCGCCACCGTTCATCCATGAAATTCAAAAAACCAACAACCCATTTACAAACAAACCCCCATATCTAAATTATAAAAATATCCAAAACCAAACATCAATTCAAAAAAATAAAAATCAAACCCAACAACACACTTCTGGACTCAAAGATTTGAAGAAAAAAATAAATCAAAAGCCCACCATTTAGGTTATAACGATTTTCAACAGATCTGATTTTAATTTTTTGGAATCACAATATCAAAATGAAAACAGAACAATAGAGGAGAGAGGCTGGTGGAGAAAAAAGAGGCCGTGAAGAAAAAATAATAAAAAAAGAACAAGATCAAGATCTGATTTCAAACTCACAACAATTTTCAACATTTAGGTTACAAAAAAATCAAAGAAGAAGATGAAGACAACAATTTCTATAATTTCAATTTTTCGGAAACACAACCCCAACTTTGAATCTATCTCAAACTCCAATTTGTCATAGCCCATCACTGATGCCCAACACATAGTCGGATGAAGTCCCATGGCTTCCCCTTCGGCTACTCTAACAATGCCGAATCTGGAATGAGTTCTAGCAGCCAAAACAACGCCCGAGTCATCACGAATTACTTGCCCAAAGCCCATCAAATGTTCAGCTTGAGAGAAAGAAACATCTTAATTCACTTTAAAATACCCGCTTCTTGGTCGGAAAGGGCAGAGGTTGTCGGAGTAACACTACTAGAAACTAGCACTTTACCGACGGATATTTCCGTCGGTAATGCTAAATTTCCGTCGGTATTGAGACTTTACCGACGGATTTCGTCCGTCGGTAAAAACTGGTTGGTAATATCGGCGGACTCATTCCGACGGTAATTCCGGCGGGTCGTCCGTCGGTAAGCCCAATAATTCCACCGAAAACTGTCCGTCGGCAAGGAAGCACGTCGCCGTTCGCCGGAGTTATCGCCGGCTAATTACCGGTGGATATATCCGTCGGCAATCACAATATTTACCGGCGGATTGTCCGTCGGTAATCACAATAGATTTACTGGCGGATTATTGTCCGTCGGTAATCATAAACATTACCGTCTAAAATGTCTGTCGGTAATACCTTTTATTGTTTTTTATTTTAATTTACCGACGTAAATTTTCGTCGGTAATCTTTCCAGAATTTAAAAAAAAAATTGTTTTTATTTGTAAACCACCTGTAAAAGGCTGTAATATGTTCAAACAATATTTTTTAAACAAATCCCAACAATTACAAACAAACACCAACAACCTGTTTCACTTGAACGTCAAATAAAATACAAGTACCACAACCACCATCCAAATCAAGCGAAACTGGTTGGGAAAGGGAAAGGGAAAGGGGAAAGGGGAGGGTTTTAAAACTACTTAAGTTTGATTACATGTCAAATAAAATACAAGTTAAAATTCAAGTTTAACGACCACGACTGTTATCGCTACCACCACTTCGCCTACTAGTGTCACGACCACCATTCAAATCAAGGTATTGACCGACTGATGAGGCAGAGGCATTACCGCTAGGTTGCTGTGGTTGCAAATTCATGGTGGCCAAGTATTCTCGCATGCGCTGCTCTATCTGGCTTTGCACATGTTCTCGCTCTTCCTGAAGTAGTCTTTGGCCAATTTCTCGCTCTTCCCACAGGAGTTCCTCCAACTTGCTCTCCATCTGGCTCTGCACTTGCTCCACTTGCCTTTGGACCTCTCTCTGAACCCGAGCATCGAACGCCTCTTGATCCACATGCTGACTGTCGGAGGAAGAAGAAGAAAAGTACTGCGTAGTAGGGCTGCGGAATGGCATGTTAAAATACCCAGCACCATGTCCTCCAAATCTAGGCAAGCGATCTCCCTTTGGTTGCTTGTCTCGTAGGACAATGGCCGTCCAAAGCTTTAAACGAAAGGCAGGCCGCTTGGTGCTCTCAGGATCCATACTTCCTTCTTCAATAGCCTCGTCACGAGCACGCCTATCATACTCTTCCTGGAAAAAAAATTATCCACTATGGTAGAAAGTAATAATTCTTTAACTAAATAATTTATAATTTACTAATAGAAAATACTATTAACACTTACATAAAGGCTCTGGTAATAAGAGTTAACCCATTGTATCCCTGAGCCATCAGAAGCCTCCGCAGTATGCGTAGCCATAAACACAGCAGCTAGTATATCAAAAGTACTTCTTGCTTTGGTTTTCCATACGGCCCACATGGACAATTTAAGAATCGATGACTACATGTTGACCTCAACATGATAAGTTAAAGATTCTTAAACGGGTTTCTAAGCTTTTGTGTTTCAACCGTCACAACGTTACGTCGTAACATTAATTTTTATTCATTACCGTAAAATGCATATCATAATTTTACAATAATGAATTAACACACACATTAAACACATTTTTTAAATTATTAATATTTTGAATAATTTTAAATTTTAATATTTAATTCTTTATTGTAAAATATATCATTTCCTAGGATGAAAGGACAATTCATGTCCATTAGGTTTAGAATTGGGGTTGGCTTCTATCCCATCCCGAAATGCACGATTATATAAATTGCAAATATCACTTTGTCTACTTGCTTTATAATCGAAAATCAAGAAATTTCGGCAGCATAACCCCATGGTCTCCAAGTGAACGACGTAGACTAGGTCAATCAAACACTATCGATTAGAATCGACAGTATGTAATCAACCATGTCTAGTATACACTCTGAGAACAATAGGAATGCAACTGAAATATCTCAACTATCGACTATTCAAGCAATTTTAATAGACAAAGATGATATTTACAAAATCATATAATTGTGCATTTCAAGACTGTCCACACGGACAATTTAAGAATCGATTACTACATGTTGACCTCAACATGATAAGTTAAAGATTCTTAAACGGGTTTCTAAGCTTTTGTGTTTCAATCGTCACAACGTTACGTCGTAACATTAATTTTTATTCATTACCGTAAAATGCATAATTTTACAATAATGAATTAACACACACATCTATCACATTTTTTAAAATTATTAATATTTAATTCTTTGTTGTAAAATATATAATTTTATAATGATGAATTAACATTTATACACATCTGATTTTTAAAATAGTTAACATTCAAATCATAAATTTATTTTAATTTTTTATTTCTTGAGACCTTTAACCTTTTAATTGATCTGTATCTTACAACAATATTACGAAAATCATTCTTGTTGATATTGTAAACCTAAGGTTGAGAATGTGGCCTAGTAGGGTTACTAAAATTTGGTTGATGCAATAGACTTTTTCTGATGTTTTTCCCTTGTGGACTCTCAACAGAAATACTTATACACAAACCCTAAACTCGTAGATCAATTCAAACCCTACATCTATGGGATTACAATAAGTCTCCTGCTAAATCTTTCCTAGCTACCTAATTTACATATATCAACTAAGGAAAGATATGTACAAATAAGTAGGAGAAAAAATGTGAAGATATGCGAACATATATCAACAATAAGTAGGAAAGATATGTACCAAATCTCGACAAAGAAGCGGCAGATGACCCAAAAAGAATTGTATTCACTCCTGCTTGACAGAAATAAAGAAATTGAATATACATTAAACAATGATGAAGTCTTCCAAGTACTAAAATGACAGAGCAACAATATGATTTTTATAGTAGATTCACATAACAAACCTAAACCCCAAGCACCACTAAGACTAAATAATCACTAGCAAACATAAACAATCATCAATCTAATTTGCCAATAAACTCAAAGCTCCAGTCCAGTCACTGTATGATACTAGAAACCAAACAAATTCAACTAAATATTCATTTAAGCTTACCAAATCTAATGAATGACTTTGGGAAAGAAAAATGACCAATATTGTCATTTTCTATCTTCATCTCCCATTTCATCCATCACCACACCCACCATCTTCATCCGGCCATGGAATCCCACCCTCAATTACAAAACAACTCAATCCCAATTAAATAACACTATTCATAACTCTCACGTTTTCTTTCTAGTTAACAGATTTTTTTTAACACATCGGGTCAACTAATGACAAAGAGAGAAATAATATTGTTGACATATGTATGAATGGTGGGTGGGGCAGGTGGGGAAACATGAGCTTGGGGGAAGGGCCAGCAGGGGTGGAGCTTGGGGGAACAGAGAAAGAGATAGAGAGCGAGAGCGAGAGAGAAAGAGAGAGAGAGAGAGCGAAAGAGAGAGAGAGCGAGTGAGCGAGTGAGAGAGAGATAACTAACCCAGGTGACGGCAACGGCGAGAGAAAGAAACTGGTTGGAAACGGCAACGACGTCTGAGTGTCACGGCGGAACGATGTGGAGAAAGATGGGCGATTTTGATTTTGAAGCGTAAGTGGCTGGAAAGGGGGTAGGGTTTAATTTATAGGGCTTCTTACCGACGGACTACTCCGATGGTACTACCGACTGACCTCGTCCGTCGGTAATACCGACGGACGTCGGACATTTAAGGGTTGCCGACGGACGTAAATGAAATTTCAAAAAAAAAAAATCCCGACAAATGAAATTAAAATTCCGTCGGTAACCGTGTTTTTTCCGTCGGTATTACTGACGGACGAGGTCCGTCGGTAAATGGCATGTTTCTAGTAGTGTAAAAGTAGAGACATTCGAGATATATATATACATATATATATATATATATATATATATATATATATATATATATATATATATATATATATATATATATATATATATATATATATATATATATATATATGACGTTGCCGAATACCTGGATGGATGAGGTCGCCGGAGGAGGCCGGAGGAAGGAGAGAGAGTGTACCTGAGATTTAGTGTGTGTTTTTTGCAGATTAATGAGAAAGGAGAGGGGAGGGGAGGGGAGGAGAAGGGTTTTGTTTGTGGGAAGGGAGAGAATGTAAAATAATATTTTATAGCCGTTTGAAATTATTATATTCTATATTTACTCTTTAAAATTGTGCTATTTTACTTTGTATTTATGAATTATGTAACATGCACATTTAACCAGAAAAAATGAATGTCGTTAGTCCTAGGTAACTTAAACGAACATTCAAAACAAATGAGGTACTATGGTTACAACAAACTAGCTTAGGTAAGAAAATCAAGCAATTCCTATAGTCGGGGTACTATATTTGCATTGTTTTCCTTTAAAAAATGTGAAAAATTGTGAAAAAAATACTATTATATCTAGGTATACAAGTAATTCTAGTATTATACCTATAGGTATAGGAGCGGATTGTTTAATAAACTATGAGATTTTTTTTTATTTTTAATAAAAGGTAAAAAATTAAGAAGTTATAATAGTAATTTTAGTCTTATAACTTTGGATATAGGAGCGAACGGGTATAAGTAATGTTGAGCGTGTATTTATGTGAAATTATGCATTTGGCTTGGGTATCTATGGATTTGTTATGTCGCCTATAGGTTCTATAGTCCATAGCCTTTAAAAATTAAAAAATTGATACAAAATCCATACTCCCTTCGTCCCAGTCCAATTGATACCAAATTTTTGGGCACACAGATTAAAGAAAAGTAAGAGAGAGAAAAAGTGAAAGAAAATGTTGTGAGTATGAAAATTAAATAGGAGAGAAAATGAGGGGAAGAAATAGTGATTTGATTGGTGTTGTGAGTGTAAAAGTAAAATAGGAGAGATAATTAGTGGGAAAAATAGTAAAGATTCTCTTCCATTTAGGGCAATCTCCATTGAGTTGGAACGGACCAAAAAGAAAATAAGTCTCCATTGAACTGAGAAGGAGGGAGTATTGTTTTAGGGCAAAAACTTAAATTTATCCCTCATTGTAATAACTTTTGGAAGATTTAAGGGAAAAGGGAGTATGTGGCACCCGTCTCCTTTAAAAGAAAAGAACAAATTTTGGCTTGAGCATTAATGCCCTGGCTTATTATATTACCATACAATCAATCCTCTTGCAAAGTGGAACCCCTATCTTTATAACTTCATGGTATGATTCAGACATTGAGGGAAGTGAAGTCAAAAACAAGAATTAGATAATTTGTACTTTACCTATATTTTCGAAGCAATATTAGGGGTATAAAAGAAAGTAATAATTTTTTTGCTAATAAAATGAGTTAATGATATTTTATTGCTAGTATCGATAGTGGACACGATATACTCTAATTAAAAACACCAATAATTTCACAACTACACTCACGATTTTATAAGCAAGTTTTTATAACTATTTTGTGTCTCGCTATTATTCTATTTCAGTGCCTGGAGTTGTTGACCGTTCAAAGAAGCATGAAAAATCCATAGTCAATGAAATAAGTATATTAAATTAGGAAGTGAGAAAGAAACGTGCCAAATTATTTATTTTCTAGTACAATAGATCTATAGGGAATGAGTTCTTTAATTTTCTAGTCATTTCTGTTGTTGATATTCATTTTATTCAAAAAAAAAAAACCAAAGATATTAAAGTAGCTAGTAATGTACTTGATTGGATCACAAGTAACTACTATACTTGAATGTTTTGTAGGAGCATCAGATGTACTACTACATTTCTTCCAAGTGTGTTGTGTGTGTGTGTGTGTGTGTGTGAGAGAGAGAGAGAGCGAGAGAGAGAGAGAGAGAGAGAGAGAGAGAGAGAGAGATGGTATCTAAGTTTGCATATCTATATAGAGTACACCAGTAACACCACCAGATAAAACTAGAAGAATTCAACCACAAACAAGTAAAAAAAGAAAACAAAAAGGAGGCACTTACTTAATATGAACTCTAAGAGAGCACAATACAAAGAGAAAATAAATTATTACTATCTTTGTCCCAAAATGAATATAAAAAAAATATCAAATTTACTTTTAATAAAAAAAGTAAATTTAATATTTTTTTTTATATTAATGTTGGGACAGAGGGAGCATCTAGCTAGTTAAGAGGTTACAGGAGAGTTGGATTTGGTGTCTCCAGTAGTGTCAGAAACTTTGTTGGTAGGCAGAGCCACTGCTGTCTTCATTTTGTTGACAAACTGATTAAACATTTTAGCCTTCACCTCACCTCTCCTTGCTGGTGCAAAACTTATTAGTTTTCCATCAACATTTGCGCCTTTCCCCTTATTTTCCATTCTCTCTCTCTCTCTCTCTCTCTCTCTCTCTCTCTCTCTTTTTTTTCTAAAATTTTCAGTGTTGGAGGAAGAAGAAGAAAGAGATGCTTGAGATGGAAAATACAATTTTTCAAGTTTTAATATATAGAGGGAAGGAAAGAATAATAAATAATTGAAAAGAGCTTATCAAGTGAGACCTACATCTTGTGTGATCTCTCTCTCTCTCTCTCTCTCTCTCTCTCTCTCTCTATATATATATATATATATATATATGATGCAGCAAAAAATGAGCGGTACCGGGGGTACCTGATCAGTCGGGAAAACGGCGTTGGATTCCTGGACGAACGACGAACGGATCTGCAAAACAAACACCGTTAGGGCGCGGGGAGTTACCCCCGCGCAAACCCTCCGGCGTGAGAATAAGCATCTGTATGTGGAGATGATATAAACCGGGAGGGAAGGCGTATTATAGTATTGAGAGGGTGTTTGAATGTACCTCTTGTGTCCCTGATTTGACCCTTATTTATAGCTTCCATGTGATGAGTCCTCCAAGAATAGGAGTTCCGTAGTTGACTTGAATTAGGAGAGTGAATCTTCAACTGATTTAGGTTCCTTCGCCCGCTAGGAGTCTGCTCCAAATAAGACTTCTTGAGTGAAAATAAATCCCTATTGGATTAGGATAATTGCTTTCCTTATCTTTAGGGATATTTAATTAGGGGGAAATTATATTCCGTTCAGTGGCCCCCGACTTCCTAGCTCGGCCATGTCGATGACGAGGAGGAAGTGAGCTCTACTTCGGCCCCCGAGAAATACGAATAGGTGTCACGTGGCAATGTTGCTTCAGTTGTTGGCGTCGGTTAATTTGTACAAGGATGATGCGCAGTCCATGACATCTGATTCGCCTTGAGAACCCCATTATTGGATTCCTCCTACCAAAATATCAATACCACCATTGGATGAATGGAGGATGAGATACCTAACACGAACGGAAGACGATATCTGTTAAGGAGTCATTGTTTGACTTGAATTGATGTAGTTGGTTACCATCCTGATTGGATAATAACTGTTGAATCCTTGTTTGAATAAGATTGTTGAATCTGTTTGTCGGATGGCCGAGGAGCGTAAATTCCTTATCTCGGCATTGGAAGACAAGCCGAGATGCATGATTCTGCCTCTTCGTCATTTGATGATCTGCCGGTAGGATGAAATGCCGAGACGCAAGATTTTGTCTCCTCGTCATATGATGATATGCCGAGGTGAGAACTTTTCTCTCCTCGTCATTCATGACCTCTCGGAGCATGATGAGCCGGGGAAGAAATAGTGGAATTGTGCCTCGTACCTCGTACCTCGTACCTCGAACCTCGTACCTCGAACCTCGTACCTCGTACCTCGTACCTCGTACCTTGAACCTCGAACCTCGAACCTCGAACCTCGTACCTCGTACCTCGTACCTCGAACCTCGAACCTCGTACCTCGTACCTCGTACCTCGTCGTCAAGGGAGGTCTCCTCGACATGATGATTGTATTTGTCTTCTTATCTACCTATGCTGAGGAAGCTGATTCGCACATGGGTCTCAGATGTTTTGCCGCGTTAGCCGTTTAGGCGTTGGGCTTACTTCTTTGTCATCTCTCTATGACGAGGAAGATGACTCGCTCATAGATCGTAGATGGTGTTGCCGCGTTAGCCGTAAAGGCGTTGGGCGCACTTCTTTGTCATATCTCTCTATGACGAGGAAGATGACTCGCTCATAGGTCGTAGATGGTGTTGCCGCGTTAGCCGTAAAGGCGTTGGGCGCACTTCTTTGTCATATCTCTCTATGACGAGGAAGATGACTCGCTCATAGGTCGTAGATGGTGTTGCCGCGTTAGCCGTAAAGGCGTTGGGCGCACTTCTTTGTCATATCTCTCTATGACGAGGAAGATGACTCGCTCATAGGTCGTAGATGGTGTTGTCGCGTTAGCCGTAAAGGCGTTGGGCGCACTTCTTTGTCATATCTCTCTATGACGAGGAAGATGACTCGATCATAGGTCGTAGATGGTGTTGCCGCGTTAGCCGTAAAGGCGTTGGGCGCACTTCTTTGTCATATATTTCTATGACGAGGAAGATGACTCGCTCATAGGTCGTAGATGGTGTTGCCGCGTTAGCCGTAAAGGCGTTGGGCGCACTTCTTTGTCATATCTCTCTATGACGAGGAAGATGACTCGCTCATAGGTCGTAGATGGTGGAGCTCAACCCCGTATATGGGATGTCTTGCTTTGTTTTGAATTTGAATTTCATTGACTCATTTCCACTAGTTCGTCTGCGTCCCTCAGCTCTCCTTATCTTCTAGTCGTAGCTGGCCCCCGAGTTCTGGCCGTATGACGAGACTAGGGGCTACATCTAGGACGGACAGAACCGTGTCATTGTTGTCATCTTCTTGAATGTCTGCAACTACCCACGGTAGTAATTGTATACATTTACGTAACTCTACGCAACTGGTGCTTGGTCAACTTTCCTTCATGGCTATATGCATATGCCTCTTTCAGTAGGTAAAGAGAGTGCAAAAACAAAACTGGAATCTTTACTATAAGAGCTTTAAACAAGTCAAGACTGCATTTCTTATAACATCTTGAACCGAGCTTTTCAAACTTGAAGTCCCTTGAGAAGATGGAGACTTCATAAGAGCTACAAGGAATGAGCAAGCCAGAGTGAATGCTTCTGGGACAATGCCTGCTTCACCGTCAACAATTTTTCTTTAGCATCCCTGCCAATATAAGGCCTATTTCTTCGATACTGGAAGTGGAAACTATTCCAAGACAACTTGAAATACATTTCAATACAAACTTCAGGGACTGGTACTGAACAGGATGGTAAGGAAATTCAGTAACATAATGAAGAACATGAACCATGGTTGGGAACCCAACGACAAGCCTTTGTGTGAAAGCTGACTCTGCCGTTTGACAACAGATCAAGGACCTGAAGACAAGAGCAGACCATCGGATCTTTGCACCCTGATAGTCTCAGAATTTCAAATACATAATCAGCAATATTCTCATCTACCAATGATTCCACTTCTTTTTCAGAACCGCCTTCACAAGATAGACACAGAAAGATTTAACTCCAATGTGGCAGTTTGAATTTTTCAACCTGAAGAAAGCAATGGAGATTTGACAGCTTCCGCATACAAGAGATTCAGAGTAGACCCATTTAGTTCATCACTTATTTTGCATGAAGTTATCCGCTTCATAGGGGTCGTTGCTGCTTATATCATGCGCTCTCAAAGAATCCTCTCTGGGCAAGCGCAGACAAAAATGCTGATCATATTTGTTTGCTCGCACATGGATGCTATTGAGCCGCTTTGCTTTCTTTTCCTGCAAGTAGGGTGGACTCGAAGCATCCACAACAATTGTGTTAAATGATAAAATCACTTAAGCACCAAGCAAAACTGATAGGCAGATTATCAATATTAATTAAGCATGACAGATTGTCAATTGTGTAACAGGACGATTCTCTATATGGAAATTTGCTGTATCATTGCATTTTAAATAAGGCATGATCTTTGTTTATTTCCAAATATTAGTATATGCTCATACGGTAATAGGGTGAGATCTTTTGCAGGTACTAAGTATGATCATTGTGGCATGCCATGTTTCCAATCAAAGGTGGGTTGTATAATTAGCTTGACTAATCAGAGAGTATTAACTTTGCACATTTATATATAATTTGCATAAATGGAAATAAAACACCTGGTTCGCGAAAGAGGTCGTGAGGGTTGGCCACGAATGGTCAATCTATTCGAAGATATCGATAAACCAGCCTTCCATGTACCCTTGTCCAGCCAGACTTTCTTGGTGCCACCATCGAATAAATTGGGCCCTGAGAGCCTAGCATAAATATCTCTTTTGCACAAATTGGAAGGAAATCCCTGAAAAACTCTCGAGATAACGTTCTCCTAATTCTCTGGTAACTTGGACTCCCAGACGAAATCCGCCGACGAAGCACCATGAAAAGCACGATTCAGAGCAACGAGTTTTCAGATCTCTTGTGGGTCTAAATCCAAGAGAACGAAACCCACAACACTTTCAGGTAAATCGCCAAGACCAGGCTCCGGCCACGGAGATGTGCCGTGTTTTAGCTGAAGAAGGTTCCGCCAACCGAAGCTCCATCAGAACTGTAGATGTTGTCTGCATCGCAAAAGCTGAAAGAGAAACAGCGGCGGAGGTTACAGAGAGGGCGGCCAGAAGCAAGAGAGGAAGAAAAACAATCCTCGAGCAGCGATTCCAGATCAACTCCATGACAATTCGTAAAGGAAAGATCCGAAGGAATGTGCTCAAAACTTTAAATAGATCGATCTGTTGTTCTAGCTCTTCAAGCTACGCGCAAAATTGAGACCGCAATGGCGCCTGATTGGGGAATTACAGAGGTCGATTGAAGACATTGAAATTTGAGGATGAGATAAAGAGCCGTCTGATCGGAGCTTGATGTTGTCGAGAGCCCATCGCGGGGCGTTCATTCTCTCTTTGCTGCCGTCGCCGGCGATATGAGACGGAGATTTTCGGGCATCTTGTTGTCATTGGTGGTGGTGGTGGTGCCCGCGGTTGTTGGAGGGTTTTAGGAGGCGGGTCAGGGCCGCCATTGTTGGAGCTGTAAAGCTTTAGAGAGAGAGAGTTAGCGTGCTTAAACAGCACAGAAATCAGATTAAGCAAAAACCGAATTTGAACAAACAATCAAACGATGCTTCCCTGTTATCATTAGCTTTAGAATTTGTCCGTCCGTTGTTTGCCATGTGTTAGTCTTCGTTCCCGGCATCGGAACCAAACTGATGCAGCAAAAAATGAGCGGTACCGGGGGTACCTGATCAGTCGGGAAAACGGCGTTGGATTCCTGGACGAACGACGAACGGATCTGCAAAACAAACACCGTTAGGGCGCGGGGAGTTACCCCCGCGCAAACCCTCCGGCGTGAGAATAAGCATCTGTATGTGGAGATGATATAAACCGGGAGGGAAGGCGTATTATAGTATTGAGAGGGTGTTTGAATGTACCTCTTGTGTGAGGGATTTGACCCTTATTTATAGCTTCCATGTGATGAGTCCTCCAAGAATAGGAGTTCCGTAGTTGACTTGAATTAGGAGAGTGAATCTTCAACTGATTTAGGTTCCTTCGCCCGCTAGGAGTCTGCTCCAAATAAGACTTCTTGAGTGAAAATAAATCCCTATTGAATTAGGATAATTGCTTTCCTTATCTTTAGGGATATTTAATTAGGGGGAAATTATATTCCGTTCAATATATATATATATATATATATATATATAGGTAGGTGCTCAAATGAGAACCATAACAAAATGAGAACCGTGAGAACCACTTGTTTACAGTAAATATACATATACAGTCTACTGTGTGTGTGTGTGTGTGTGAGAGAGAGAGAGAGAGAGAGAGAGAGAGAGAGAGAGAGATGGTATCTAAGTTGGCATATCTATATAGAGTACACCACCAGATAAAACTAATCTAGAAGCAAGAAAATTCTTAATATGACATGTTAAGAATTCAACCACAAACAAGTGAAAAAAAAAGGCACTTACTTAATATGAACTCTAAGTTAGTGGGGACATGAAATGATCGAGATGGTATCTAGATAGAAGAAAAAAAGTGATATTCCATTAATTAATATTAATATTAAGATTGTCCTTGTTATAAGATATGCTCCCTCCGTTCCAACGTAAATATCATATTTGAAGAAAATAAGTGATATTCCATTAATATTAATTGGTGGGCAGTGAACAATTGCAAAGATGAAACCATGCAAAAATGGTCAAAAATCAAAGACATTTATTTATGGTGTGGGGTTGGTCTTTTGGTCCAAAAAGGGCATGCAATATGCATCAAGAATTAAGTAAAGAGAAATGGTAGAAAGGTTGGGTATTGCAATTTTTCTCATTATTATTCTTATGAACCATTTGAGATAAATCACTCATTGTATAAACACTAGAAGTAGCGTCGCCACAACTATTTTACACAATCGTCGCAACATCCTTGATGTTCATTCATTAGTTCATTATATGTTCAAAAAATAATATATTTTTTTTCTTTCATATACTGTTATGATCCGAAAATTTTATCTTCATCTTCACATAAAATATTTTGATCTCCACCGTTCAGATTGTTCTTCTATGAGATTAGAATTTGCTCACCAAATTTGAGCTCGATCCAACGGTTAACGAATTGGGTATTGCAATTTTACCACGGCCAATCATTGCAAAATCTTGCTGGAATTTTCTTCCATCGTTTCTATCTTTTCTCTCGTGGCCGCCGCTCCACCGGATTCTCAAATCTGTAATTCTTTCTCAAATAGGGAATTTGTCTTAAGATTGTTAGAAAAATCTTATAAAAGCACAAAAAGAGAAAATAATTACAATATATTAAATGATACAAATTACAATAAACATAAACAAAAGAAAAATCGTAGGAGAAAATTCGTTTGATGATCTTCTTGATGTTATCCGAGTCGTGTGTGACACACTCTCCTTAAGACAAATTCGTTCCCTCACCGAGTTGTGCTTGAGGTTGTTTTGGACGTTCAAATGACGAAGAAGAAAACATGTATTTTTCTTATTCTCATTTCTCTTCTCTTTAGTAAATTGTGGATGATAGTTTATATTCTCACAATTGTAACTTATATCTCGTTACTCACCAATTCAATAAGGCTATTAACCTTGGTAGTAAATATTAGGTAGTTACAATTTTTAACCATCATAATGTCATCCATTATGTGTTTTATTAAGGCTAATGGATGTTACAATCCATACTCATTAGTTGAACATTTACTAGACACCAACTTTGCTTTTAGCAAATTATCTATAATAAAATCAACTTCCACAAAGTCTATCCCCCCCGATAGGTCAACCTCCTTCTATGAAACCCGCCTCTCTCAAGTAGTCTATATCTCGAACGGTAAGTTTAACGGGAAGTCTACCTATAGAAATGACTTTTATAGAAATCATTTTTGCTTAATGTTTCAACTTTACTCACTTAATTAAGCCTTAATATTTTTATTTTCCAAATATCAATTTGGACAAATATAAACCACAATTTCTATGTGTTAATAATATAAAGAAAACGTGCACAATTTCCTTCACACGATAACATTTTTTCAACAGTATTTGTGTATGGTACTAGGTTACAAAGACTAATGTTACACATGTACATGAATGTGGAGTTTTTCTTTCTCTCGTTTGTTTTCTTGTCCTTAAATATTCTTTAATTAGAGTTAAAGTGTACCTAATCATATCAAATTAACGCGTATTATACGTCTCTTTCCTCACACGTTTTGGAAAAATCAAAGATACAAGATTATTCTCAAATCTAAATACTTTACCTTAAGAGTTATTTCCATCGTCGATACGTTTGGACCCTTGAGATTTTGTTTCATTTCATCGCTCCACCTTCGTAAAATCGAATAACTATTTTATCCCTAAATCTCTAAATATAAAAATAGCTGATGTAATATTTGGACTTTGCAGTTAGGAGACTTACATGAAATTAACAGAAGAAACAGTGAGATAAAATCAAACCTTTTTTAAAAAATAAAATAATTTGTTCAAACTTTAAAGATGACAATGAAATTAACCCTCTTTAACATGAAACATTATTTCAAAATTAGAAATTTTGGGTCTTTACTAAGTAGTAATTAGACCTATAATTAGCTTATTATAGGTTCAAATTTCACCATATCTTATAACATAATTAGTGAGTTTATAACAATGCAATGACATATGGTTCTATGATGCAATCATTTCATAACATAATTAGTGCATGCATGAAGGGCCTACAATAGATGTTGCCATGATCATCCCATTCATTCTCCTAATTATCATCATTATTTTTCATTCAACCCCCACAAATGGTCAAGGATAGAGAGAGATATGTGGGGTCCATATATAATTGTCTTTGGAACTAAGACAGAGAAATCAGGGGGCACTCCCCTCCAAAGTCGGAAATGCGGTGAAATTTTTTTTCCCTCATATTTTTGTTATATATGTATATATATAATTAAGCTTGAAGATTAACAGTGAGTGAGTGGCGGTAAAAGGGGTGAAGTTAAAGCGCTTTGGTCCATGTTCGAACCCCGCTACCTACATTTCAATTAATTTTATTTGTCTTCCATCTTTCTTTATTTTTCTCTTAACAGTTTTGTTTTTCTCTTTCTCCTAATTTCCTCCCCTTTTTTCAATCTTAATTAATTAGTTAGGCTTTTCCCATTTTTTTTGTTTTTGGTCTTTCTTCCTATTATCCCAAGTTTAATTAGCAAATTTGATTTTCTTTTTTGTACGAGTAATATATTTTAATAAATTGTTTGCATTAAATACTTCAATATTATTTCAATCGTTCTTTGAATTATTTACTTTTATCATTTTTGTTAACTAAAATACATTGTATTTCATGGATTCGACCCATTTTTTACTTGTCCGACCCGGTGCGCCGCCCGAACCCCGGTGTAATCTTGCCCCCACGGGGCCAATTCGCAGCTCGCCCCGAGAGAAATTGAACAAGTAAATGTGAACACAAACTTATTAAAATATTTTCAATAATATAGTAATTCGCAACATAGTAACACGGAAGTTGTTCGATGAAATGCTCCGGAGAGATACGGCCACATGGAATGCGTTGAGATATTGACAAAATATTTTTGTCAATATTTTTTTCCTTTTAAAGGGTGTTGGTGTATTTAATGAATTTTAGTTTTCTTCTTTGTGTGGCATGCCGAATAAAATGCTACATTTGCATTCCCGTTAATTTTTTTAATATCGTTAGTGTGTAAAATTGTAGATTACATTATTTGTAACAAAAGCTAAAAATACTTATCATTGAGATGTTACTACGTACTACATTATATTAAAGGGTGTTGGTGTATTTAATGAATTTTAATTGACTTTTATATTCTCTCTCCTATAATCTTCTACCCACTTGCAATTCTTTATTCATTTTTTAAAAAATTTCTTAAAAATCGTGAAATACTAACCCTGGGACCGTTGTTGAAGTGGGAAGGAGGGAGTATTAGTTACTGTAATATTTTGCTCTTCCGCTTCTCTTATTTTGCCCTTTTTGTGTAACATTATCATCAATTGTTTTTTTTATTTTTTGTTACTATATGAGTATATTTTTTTAGTATTTTTTCATTAGTATTGTTAAAATAAATAAATACATTAAATTAATAATTAGTTTTTTAATGTTGATATTATAATTTTATATTTTTGATTTAATATGTAGTGTCTTTTTATTTTAATTAATTGTACATCAGAAGAGTGAGAAATTAAATTGAAAGTTAAAATTAGAATTAGAATTAGAATGACCAAAATACCTTAGATGCACAAGCCCAATTTCGTTAAAGTTCTAACGTACGTTAGAATTTAGGAGGAAAATTGAGATTATCTTAACATGGGGTACAACTTCGACATATCTCTTCCCTTTTTCGTATGGCATCGCCACGCCCTTTAGCATCCACTAATTCAGAATTTAATTTGAAAACCATATTTCGACCCGAACATTTACGAATTTCGAGTTGAGGTGCAAAATATAATTATTTACCTAAACAAGGTCTTAATGCATCAAGCTTACCTGGGAAAAGTGGAATTATATACCCACAAACTTTTGAATGCATTACAGTTTTCCTTAATATTGTAATGATTGAAGCAAGGAAGTAAGAGCAAGAGTAAAGAGGAAGATGATTAATGATTTTTTATTTTATTTTTGAAACAAAAAATTACAAATTGTTAGAAAATCAATAGCATAAGGGGGCGTTTGGTTCATAGGAAAGTGGGGGAAAGGAATGAAAAATTCCGTCTTTTCCATTCCATTTCCATGTTTGGTTCAATCATTTTAAAAAAAAAAAAAATCCATTAGAATGTATAATTCCTTCAAATAAAGGAATTCAACTTTCCATCATAAAATTGATGAAATCTTCAATTCCTTTGGCAATGGAAAAAAAAAAAAAAATTTTTTTTGACCAAAATACCCCCAAACCCTACCCACCCCTACCCCCTACCCAGCCCCACCTAGCCCCTACGCCCCACCCCCACCCTACCCCCCACCCCCACCCCCCCCACCCCCACGAAATTTTTTTTTATTATTTTTTTTCTGCCTACCCTCCTCACCACCCTACCCCTCACCCCCACGAATTTTTTATTTTTATTTTTCGCCTACCCTCCCCCCACCACCACCCCCCACCCCACCCCCTCACCCCCACAAATTTTTTTTTCTGCCTACCCTCCCCCCCCCCCCCCCCTACCCCCCCCCACCCCCACGAAAAAAAAAAATTTACTCATTTTGCATACCCCCTACCTACCCCCCCCCCACCCAAATTTTTTTTTAAAAGGGTAAATTGATCATTTTATATGCTTTAATTCCATTCCTATAATTTGTATTTTCAAATCAAACATGATTTGCCAAGAAATTGAATGACAATTTCATTCCATTTCGTGGCAACCAAACGGAGAGGGTTGATCAGTTTTTTTCCATTTCAATTCCTTAAGAAATTCAATTCCATTCCTTTACTTTTTTTCCACCGAACCAAACGCCACCTAAGAGTACGCATCCCAAATATGTGTTCAAATCGTAATTTTATTTTAGATTAAATTATAGATAAATACTTCCTCCGTGTCTCAGCTCAAATCAAACCAACCTTTTAATTTTATTTTAGATTAAATTATAGATAAATACTTCCTCCATCCCACCTCAAATTGAACCAACTTTTTCCATCCCACCTCAAATTGAACCAACTTTTTAAGCATGGTGTTTAAAAAAATTAAAAGAAATGTGTTGTAAGTATGAAAAACAAAATAAGAGAAAAAACGAGCGAAAATAATAGTAAATTGATTGATATTGTGCGTATAAATGTAAAGTAGGAGAGAATGAATGGGAGGAATAGTAAATATTTTTTGTCATTTTAATTTTATGAAGTCCGGTATGTGATGGGATGGGCAAAAAAGGTAAAAAGTCTGATTTAAGATGGAAAGGGAGTAATTAATAGTAAGAGATTTTTAGAGTTTAATCAAATGTCTTGAATTAAATTCAAGCGAAAAGCAACTATAATAAAATTTGGCACGTTTATGGCAGTCAATATTCAATTAAATGATAAACCCAGATGAAAACTTTGCTATGCAAAGCTTCAACAATTTACATTATCAACTTTATTTGAACCAATCTCTGAACTAATCCCCTCTGTAACTCGGAAACTGCCTTAGATTGGCATTAAAAAAATCCACTTCATAAACGGTTTTGCTTTGAAAACATTTCTGATCAAGGCATCAGGAGGGTCGAAAAGAAACTTTCAACCGAAATTCTCAAAATCTAACATTCTAAACGTACTATGGCTATCGACTGAAAAAGGAAGCAAAAGCTCTCAACTAGGAGAGAAAAAAGGGCTCTCAAGGGAAGAGAAATTAACATAAAACTCATTGATATATCACCTACCATAGGATGAATACCATAGAGATAATCAACGCTGAAGCACTCGTAGTTTCCAGGACAAATTGCTGCTAAAATAACGTCGGGATGACCAAAATTACCATGATGTCGTTTTGAACACGATACCACCATTATTGTCTTCTCCGTCTTTATATATTAAAAAACTATAAACTTACAAAGTAAATATGGTAGAGATCGTCAAACATTGATAGGTTAAATGGCCATTCATTTATGGAGAGAGAGAATACATAAATCCTGGAGGTTTTATTGGCTCAATGGATAAAGAGCTCTGCAGGGTGATAGCTAGGTAAGCTTATCTTTGAACACAAACAGATGGAGAACCACACGGGAAGCCAACCTTTATCACCTGAGGAAATTTCTTACGAAATGGGAACATAAGCAGATCAAGAACAGTATGTCATTAGATAGGCTTTGTGAAAGAAAAAAACAAAACCATCTCACTCTGCTTATATCACCGGAGGAAATTTCTTACGAAATGGGGGGGGGGGGGGTTGCTAATTTTAATTTGAGTATAAAAATAATTGAGGGGGTGGGGTGGTCAGAGGGGGGGGGGGGGGGAATTTGTTAAAAAATAATTCTAATATGAGTAAAAAAATTGGGGGGTTAAAAGATAATTTTAATGAGTATTTTTTTTTTTTGAAGGGTTGGGGGGTGGGTGGGGACTGGGGAGGTGCGAAAGGCAAAATCATATTTTGGTCACTAAATAAATCATGTATTTGCAATATCTTCATTGAAGTTTATTTTTTTGCAATGTCTTCATTAGTACACGATTTTTGCAATATCCTCCGTTCGTAAATAGAAACGTCAATTTTTTAAAGGCAGAGGGACACATGCTATCACGTGACAAACAATCGTTATAAATTTAACTTTTCAGATCAAACACAACCACATACTAACAAAAAGACCACACCATTTCATTTCCATTTCTTCAAATTCGTATCAAAAACACCATTTCTGATGGATTTTCAATGACAGAAAGTTAATTTTATAATGGTTGTTAGTCACGTGATATCACGTGCCCCTGATATCCCCGTTTACGAAGTGAGGATATTGCAAAAAAACGTGTACTTGAATGAGGGACATTGCAAAAAAATAAACTCCAGTGAGGATATTGCAAAAACATGGTTTCTTTATGATCAAAATATGGGTTTTGCTTTTGCCTTTCCGGAAAATGTTTTAAGGAGAAAAAATCCGGAAAACATTTTCCTTGGGAAACAAGCCTGTTTTCATTGACCGGAAAATCTTTTTCGTTGACTATATTTTCTTACCAAACACCAGAAAATGAGGACAACATTTTTCAAAAAAACATTTTTCCCGAAACAAACGGAGCCTAAGCTTTCAGGATTAGTATTCACACAACACGTGAAGGTCTTTTGGGGCCAAAGTAACTTATCAAATCCTTGAAGACAGCTTATGGAGTTGGTCACATCCATTTTACACAGGAAAAGCAACCTCTGGACTTAACAAGAAGACTTCAATATTGGAGTATACTGTCTACGTAAGGGTAAATACATGTTACTGGCTAGTGTTTTAAGCATCACCTAACATGTAAAGAGTAGGAATAGATGACATACGGAGTACTCCTATATGTTAAGAAGAAACGAAATTTCAAGAAAATCAGGTAACTTGTTCAGTTCACCAGGATGCTGTCACATGGTCAGTTACCACCCGTTAGGGAAGCATTACGAACTGGGATGTGCGTTTCAATTGGTAAAGAATCTAAAAATGGAACAAATCTTGAAATTGTGACACTCTATTGTCTTGGCTTACCTTTAACCACTATTTTTTCCATTATTTCACTTATTGCTTTCCATCAGCCAAATCTATATACCAAAATGAACATCCATTGAACCAAAAATCAAACTAATGGTGGTGGTTCCTGTAACGGTCAAGTGAAGATGGTCTAGTGAAGATGCATACACGCCTTTGTGGCTTCCACACTTGAGTTCTCAGTCTCTGGCAGTTTTCTTATGACTTCCGAAAGAAAATCAAAAGTCAAAATATAACACAAAAATGTGCAATGGGTGGAAGGGGTATCTCCAACTTCGAGATACCTGAATTGGCCCTATTGCATGTAATCATTTACATTTTACATGCTAAATAAAAAGCATGATTTCACCTTCTCAGTATGGTTAAGCATGCTTTTATTTCCTTTCAATCCTTTTTTCAACGGAAGGACTAATCTAACAACTACAAAGTCGGAGAACTAGAACAATGTGTAACCAGAACCTAAAGCCCATCACACAAAAAAAGATGACTGCGTTTACAGAAGTAAATAGCAAGACCTCATTTATTCTCGCCAGAACCAGGTATGAAATTTTCCGCACATAATTTAGCCATACAATGCAGTTCTTCCTCTAGCAAAAATGAAATCAGATGTTGCAAAAATGGGAAGCTCAATGCTCAACCAAAGATTAGAAAAAAATCAATTGATAATTTTGTGATCTCGTAGATTTAAGACTTTTCTTTCAGGATAACATATGAGGATTCGTGTTAACCGACCCCAAATTGTTTCGGGACTAAGGCTTTGTTGGTGGTGGTGGTGTTGAAAAAGGATCAAAATACAAGTTTAAAGACACTAGAAAGAAATTTGATATTGATACAGTTACAAGAAAAAGGATCAAAATACACTTACAGAGCAACCATTTTTCAACCTCCACACTATTGCTCCCCACCACCCTCTTCTTCCAATTTCTTCACGTAAGCCTTCAAAGTCAACACCAAATTCCTCGCCGGCGCCTGCAATGTGCCCACAACCGCCGTCGCTGGCCCCTTCAACGACCCTAAAAAGTTAGCATAAATCTCAGCCCGCGTCGGCAGAGTCTCCAACGCCTTAAAATCCCCAGGCGCATAATACTTTCCTTCAAACACCGCCCCACTAAAATCATTCCCTTCCACCTTCGTCTCCTTCTGGAACGTTCTAAACGGCTTGATCGCCGCCGGAATTTCCTCGCTGTGAACAAACAACCAAGCGTTCATCCCTTTCATACACGGCTTCAGCGCCGCCCAAGGGGTGTCCTCAATTGCTTTGTAAACGAGGGTGTTTTTCGCGACGAGGAGTTTTGTGGTTTCCGGCAATGATGAACGGAGGTTACGGAATTGTTGGACGGTTAAGCCCTTGTAGGCAATGCCGGCTATTAAGTGGCAGTCTTTGAGCTGTTCCTTGACGGTTTCGACAGTTTCTTCCTTCTTTGAGCGGCTGATGGCGGAGCGGATTGTGGTGGCGCCGCGAGAACGGGGGTGGGTGGAATTGGGGTTGTGGGTTAGGAGAATTGGGTTGAGGAATTGGGGACGTGAGGAGAGATTGGAGAATTTGGTGGAGGGGGAGGGGGAGGTGAAGAGTGTTGCCTCCATTGTCGATGATGTGTGTGAGTGTGTGTGTGTTCAGTAACACTGAAGCAAAGGGATTGTCGTCTGACACCTTATCTTCTTTTGCACAATTGCAGGGAATGCCAGTGATGGTCTTCTCAAACGACACCGTTTCGTAGGTAGTTCCTTGCTTTAGTTTTTTTATTTTTTTGGGGTCCTAGGGTTTATGGGCCACTCCTTTGAGACTTGCTTTAGTGTTACTCGTCATATTTTTGACAAAAATATTGTGAAAATGGGATCAATTTTGTGTTATTATGATTTTATAAGACCTACTCTTTGATTAAAAAAAAAAAAAAAAGCAATTATAGTAGACTGCATAATAAACAATTATGTACTAATGGCCTCCTGGATCTATCTGGTGAATAAACAAAGAAGTGGTTAAAGAGGCCAACAAGCAACAAAAGGAAATAGAAAGCACAATTTCCGCTACGAGGCATAAAATTCTAATTTAAAACCAAACAGTTTCAAGAGGACGTCGAAAGAATCCTCCCTAGGCATATCTGGAGAGCTTCACATACACCCAACCAAAAGACAGCATTAGTCAGTTAGTCCGTTAAACATTTCATAGATGTTTGGACAGAATGGATTCAACAACACCTTGAGCTATCGGGTGATAAGTGTCTTTAGCCTCAGAGAAGAGACGTTGGGCAAATATCTTCTCTTCTTCCTTACCAGGTCCTTGCACAAGTGCAGTGTAGAGGGGACGGAGGTACTTCATCCGTCCCACTTCCTTTAATGTTTTCTCCACTTCATTATAGTAGTCGCTGCACTTTGATGATAAGGCCAGTTGGAGAAATGCCACTTTGACCTCGTAGTCTTTTGATTCTGCTAGTCTGTAGCGGGTGTCCAATGCTATAACCTGCATAATCAAAAACAGTCAAACATGACAAAAGTTGTGTTTGTGTGTGTGTGTGTTTCACTCATATAGTATCAGAAGGATTTCTTTAAAATGTGTAGCACGCAAAAAAGTTTAGTTTGGGTTTATCATAACTTAATAACTAATCTTTTGTATTTTGTTCGCATGAAATTGGAGATTGGGAAACACGTCGACCTTCTGGGAGATGTTTCAAGGCTATTACCTAAAGAAGAACTTCAACTACACAGTCCATTTTACTGATCAAAAATACCATCATCCGCAATAGACATGCAATGATTGATGCGGGCTCATACATAGATCAACAAAACAGTGGCGGAGCCAGGTATTTAAAGAAACGGGTACAAATTACATGATGATATATAAATTTGGTATAACGGGGGCAAAAATATTATGTAGTGCATTTTTTTTCAAAAGAAAGAGGGCAAAAATTTATGATTATAGTAGCAAATAGCACATTTTCTAAATTTACAAGGGAAAAAATTAATAAAATAGATGGAGAAAAGCTTTTTTCTTTTGTAACTATCCGTTACACTCTCCTCCTCGAACTCAGGTTACGGCCATGATTAGTATCATTCAACAAGATCAATATGAACTCAGAAAACTAATGGAAGTTTCGAAAAACAATAAAGGTTCCAATAGATAAAGGCAAACCTGTGAACTTTCAACAGATTTAGGAAGATTTTCCAGGTAGAGCTCCCACTCTTGTCCATGCCAATCAGCCACTTCATCCTCCCTTGGCATTCTACCCTGCTTGAAATCATGCGCTAGCGACACTATCTTTTTGTAGATGTTAGAAACAGGTTCCATGGCATCAGGAGGGATACCCGTGCCCTCGGTCCATACTTTCAAATCAATATCATTCTCTATACCAGGGATATTTTGTTTCAAGAAACTCAGAAACGTATCAGTGTCGATGGATTGGAACTTAAAAGCGGCAATATATTTCTTAAGAAACTCATCGAAAGCAGGCCTTCCGTACTGAGCATTGAAATGGAAAAGCACACTAAATTAGAACATTTAAAGTGAAAAGCATCAAATGCACTGTTATTCATGATAATATCAACTAAATACAATACCTGTCGTTCAATTCGCCAAAGAAACTGAAAACCTTTCTCATAAGGAACTTGAGAATACACATCATCTGGGTCCACCCCTTCCTGATTGGTTTTGAGCTTTGTGAACTCCATGTTATCCTTGAATCTCTCCATTTCCTCAACCAAACCTTTCCAGCCAATACCAATATTTAATGCAGCAATGTCCTCTCCTTGCACGGCCTCAACAATTCTCCGTTCTGCATAAGTTGTAAAACCCTGAAATGACAAACACGAAAGAGACTTGAGTTATCTGAAGAGGATAAAATCGTCATATAGTGAGATGGCATTCATACGAGCTTCATCAGCTAACGAGCATGTAGAATATCAATGTATTCAAGTTCCTCTCCACACATAATTATCCATTTAAATATAAAATATGCCACACATCACCTCATGATAGCCCCTACATGGTTCTAAAAAGCAAAAGTAATTAGCCTCACAACACTTTCATTAAGTGCCCATTTGTTTCGACTTATTTACATGGCTTATGGCTTTAGTTAAGTTAAAATTGGAGGGTTTATTTTCACTTATAAGCCATAAGCAAGGTACAACCTCGTTATAGCACGAATAATCAAACGCCAAAAAGTCATAAAAATATTGTTTTTCACCACTTATCTTACCATGTAGGTCCCGAGTTCAAATACTACTACCTACACCTTTGTTTATTGAGTTCAAATACTACTACCTACACCTTTGTTTATTCTTTCTTCCTTGCATACTTCTTCAATCAATTCAATTCTTTAACTTTCTTTTATTTTCTTATTATCATTTAATATTACAAAACAAATTGTTTATTTTTGGGCTCTTTTTTATTTTTTACTTTTATAAACATAAATAAATTAACAAAAGAGAAAAAATATACAATACATGAATATAAATTAATTTGTGAATTCAAACTGTATCCTTTATTATATTTCAAAAAATTAAATTTTGTAATTGGTTAATATTTGATTTCAAAATATAAATGTAAATTATGATTATTATGATCTTGAATTATTTCTTTTAGCTTCAGCGCAAACATTCATATTTATTTATTTGCAAATAATATTTTTTCTTGAAAAAAAATCAAAACGAGTATTATAGGCTCGTTTGTTGCAGATGATTGCTGATGACTTAAAGCTCGTTTGTCGCAGCTGAAGACTTATAGCTGATAACTAATGGTTGGTTGCTTAATGACTTAGAGCTGATTGATTGATAACTCGTTTATTTTTTTTCTTTTTTTTTTTTTTTTTTTTGTCTTTTTCCCTTTTAAAAAGAAGGGGATCAGAGGCGCCTAGCTATGCTAGGGAGGGCAATGTCATTCCCTCTAACCACTGGTGGGGGAATCGAACCCATGACCTCCAGGTTGGAAGCCATGAACTCTAACCATCAGGCTAAGACCCCGCGTTTTGATGTTGCAGCTGATGATGGATGACTTATAATTAATAGTTATTATTGATTGATAATTGATGGATTTAATATATAATACTCGTTTTGATTTTTTTTTTCAAGAAAAAAATATTATTTGCAAATAAATAAATATGAATGTTTGCGCTAAAGCTAAAAGAAATAATTCAAAATCATAATAATTATAAATTTACATTTATATATTGAAATTAAATATTAAGCAAATACGAAAATTTAATTTATTGAAATATAATAAAGGATACAGTTTGAATTCACAAATTAATTTTTATTTATGTATTGCATATTTTTTCCCTTTTGTTAATTTATTTATGTTTATAGAAGTAAAAAATGTAAAATAAAAATGAGCCCAAAAATAAATTATTTGTTTTTGTAATATTAAATAATAAGAAGAAAATAAAAGAAAGTTAAATAATTGAATTGATTGAAGAAGTATGCAAGGAAGAAAGAAAATAAACGAAGGTGAGATAGTAGTATTTGAACTCGGGACCTATTGGTAAGATAAGTGGTGAAAAACAACATATTTATGACTTTTGCTTATTAATACTATAACTAGGTTGTATCTTACTTAGAAGTGAAAACAAAAGGGTATAAATATGCCCCTGAACTTAGGCTTTGTATGTAGATATGCCCCTAACGTCGATAATTGACATCATTGCCCCTAAACTCATGAAAAATAAGAGCATATTTGCCATTCGTTAAAATTTCGACCCCTAAACTCGTGAAAAATGAGAGTATATTTTGCCTTCCGTTAAAATTTCAACCAAAATTTAACGATTTTGGGACCTAACTGAATTAAAACGACGTTAACGGGGTAAATTGTGAATTAAGGGGTTGAACTTATTCAAAAATAAGTCTCTCACTTGTTAATATTTTCTCATGTTAGTCACTAGCCTTTTTTCACCTTGGCAAAAAATATTTTTATTATTAAAATTAATATTTTTAATTATTATTAAGCATAATCATGATAATATTTAATAAAAAAATTCAGTAGGATTTTTTTTTAGAATAATTATTTTAATAAAAGAATTAACAAATAAATTTTTATTTTTTTTAAAAAAAAAATAAGATTATCTCTGAATAATTATTTTTGAAAACATTTATTTCCTCTAACTAATTCTACTTAATATAATTACATTTAATAAATAATTTAATAATCTTTGTAAAATTATTTAGAAAATATAACAAAATTTACATATTACAATTAATATATTTTATATTGATATAAGAATATATCATAGAAACCCACCAAGGATTTATCCTTGCCTGTCTCAAGTCAGGATAAAGGGTGAGGGTTGCAGTAGGCATGTGACAGCCAGCGTAAAATTTTTGTCACATTATCATGACATGAATCTAAATATAAATATCGTTGGGGCGTTTCCTCAGCAGCGACGCGCTACACTTCAAAGACCTGGGTGTAGTGATAAGTATGCAAAGGTTGCTAGGTCGTCGCCCGGAAGCGACGCGCCATCTCTTCGCCTGGGGTGGTGTCAAATATGCAAGGGTTCCCGCATTGCGGACGAGTGCGGGTAAAGAAGCTGGTCCATGGTAGGTGTAAGGGTAGTGGGATGCGCTTTGGAACTTGGAACATTGGATCCTTGACAGGGAGATCAGTAGAGGTGGTGGAAGTTATGAGGAGGAAGATTCACATAACGTGTCTACAGAAAACTAAGTGGGTTGGAGAGAAAGCAAAAGAAATATCGCCTTGGGGTTTTAAGCTTTGGTACTCAGGAAAGGATAAGGGTAGAAGTGGAGTGGGTATCATTATTGATAAGGAGTATATTAATGATGTGGTGGAAGTGTATAGGAAGAGTGATCGAATTATGGGCATTAAACTGGTGATACGTGATGAGATTATAACTATTATTTCCGCCTATACACCACAAGTAGGGTTGGATGCATCTATTAAACAAGTGTTCGGGGAAGATTTGGAGGAGGTAGTGCAACGAGTACCTAGTGGTGAGAAATTAGTGATTGGTGGTGATCTGAACGGGCATGTGGGGTCTAGTCGACATGGCTTTGAGAGCATACATGGAGGTTTTGGTTTTGGGGAGAGGAATGAAGCAGGAAATAGTATTCTGGACTTTGCGTTGGCATATGACTTGAGTATAATGAACACTCGGTTCAAGAAAAGAGAATCTCACTTAGTGTCCTATAGGAGTGGAGGTAATGCGAGTCAGATTGACTTCTTCTTGGTAAGAAATACTTGTAGAAAGAGTTATACAGATTGCAAGGTTATTCCGGGTGAGAGCACAGCAACTCAACATAGAATGGTGGTACTTGATTTTCGAAGTAAGAGAATTTCGAGGAAGAGAAAACCACAGGTAGACCCTAGAATCAAGTGGTGGAGACTTCAAGGGGAGAATCAATAGAAATTTGTAGCTAAGATGGTCGATACCGGTATTTGGTCGGATAATATGAAGGATATGGATATAGATTCGATTTGGACTAAGATGGTGCATACCATAAAGGAGGTGGCGAAAGAAGTCCTTGGAGAATCTAGAGGAAATGGGCCACCAAGTAAGGACACATCATGGTGGAACGAGAAAGTAAAACAACCAATAAAGGGCAAGCGAGAATGCTACAAATTATTGGAAAAATGTAGGAGCGACGAGAACTATGAGAAATATAAGGAAGCTAGAAGAGATGCTAAGAAAGCAGTAAGAGACGCAAAAGCAAAGGTGAATCAGAAACTTTATGATAAGTTGGATACAAAAGAAGGGGAAAAGGACATCTACAGACTCGCTCGTATGAGGGATAAGAGGACACGAGATATTGGAACGGTTAAATGTGTGAAGGATGTAGACCAAAGAGTTCTAGTCGGGGATAAAGAGATAAAAGATAGATGGAGTTCGTACTTTGATACCTTGTTCAATGGCGGTCAAGAGCAGGATATTGGAGATTTAAATATCTCTTCGAGTATTGTTAATCGAGATTTTATGCGGAGAATTCAAAAGAGTGAAGTGGAAATGTCAATGAAAAAGATGAGATTGAAGAAAGCTGTAGGACCGGATGGTATACCAATTGAGGTTTGGAGATGTTTCAGGGAGAGGGGAATAGATTGGTTAACAACTCTATTTAACAAGATATGGAGAGTTAACACAATGCCATTGGAGTGGCGGAAGAGTACTCTGATCCCTTTGTATAAGAACAAACGTGATGTCCAAGATTGTGCCAACTATCGGGGGATCAAACTAATAAGCCATACTATGAAACTTTGGGAAAGAGTGATTGCACAAAGGCTGAGAAAAATTGTGGATATTTCGGAGAATCAATTTGGGTTTATGCCCGGAAGATCGACTATGGAGGCAATATATCTTATGAGACAAACCATGGAGAAATATCGGGATCAAAAGAAAGATTTGCATATGGTTTTCATTGATTTGGAGAAGGCATATGATAAAGTGCCAAGTGAGGTACTTTGGTGGGCATTAGCAAAGAAGGGTGTTTCAAAGAAATATATTGATATTATCAAGGACATGTATAATGGAGTTAGTACTTGTGTACAGACTTGTGTTGGGAAGACTAAAGAGTTCCCTATAAAGATTGGAGTGCATCAAGGTTCCGCACTTAGCCCCTTTCTTTTTGCTTTGATAATGGACGAATTGACGAGGTCAGTTCAAGATGATATACCAAAGTGTATGTTGTTCGCAGATGATATTGTGCTGATTGATGAGACAAGAGAGGGTGTGAAAAGTAAATTGGAGTTGTGGAGACACACTTTGGAATCTCGAGGTTTTCGATTAAGCATAAGCAAGACTGAATATTTGGAGTGTAAGTTTAGTAGAGTTGGAAGTAGGGAGGCAGGGGCGGTCACATTTAATGGAAATATTATCCAAGCTATTGAGTTTTTTCGCTATCTTGGATCCATTATCCAAAAGGATGGAGAATTAGATGGAGATGTGGCTCATAGGATTAAAGCATGTTGGTTGAAGTGGAAGAGTGTCACAGGGTTTCTATGTGATCGCGGCATGCCCAATAGATTAAAGGGAAAATTCTACCGCACGGCAATTAGGAGCTCAAGGCAGACTTAGCACAAGACCGAATGTTGGGCCGTGAAACAGTGTCACGTGCATAAGATGAATGTGGCGGAGATGCGTATGCTTCGATGGATGTGCGGTCATACAAGAAAGGATCGATTGGGAAATGAGGTGATCAGAGGTAAAGTAGGAGTTGCGCCCATTGAGGATAAAATGAGGGAAAATCGTCTAAGGTGGTTTGGACATGTGAGAAGGAGACCGAGTGATGCACCGGTTAGGAGGCCGGATCAGTGGAGAAATGATAAAATGGCGAGGGGTAGGGGAAGATCCAAACAAACTTGAATTAGAGTTATTGAAAATGATATGAGTATACTTGGAGTGGATGAAAGTATGGTGTTGAAGAGGCCGGAGTGGAGGGCAAAAATCCATGTGGGGGGTTGATTTTTATTTTTATTTTTTATTTATTATGATTTTTTTTTATTATTATTTTAAAAAAAAAAACAAATTTAATTTTTAATTTTTTTTTCAACAACCTTTTTTCACGATGACATATGAGGATTCATGTTAGCCGACCCCAAATTATTTTGGGACTAAGGCTTTGTTGTTGTTGTTGTTGTATAAGAATATATCATAGATTGCCAAATATAAAAAAGAAAAAAAGAAAATAAAATACCCACATGTCTAGGTTTATCCTCCCTTTGTTCATCATCTCCATCTTACCTGACCACCTATTCTCTCCTAGTTCAGCCCTCACATCCTCTTCTCTTCAAGTTCGGCCCTTCCCTTTTGTTTTAATTTATTAATTGGTAAACCTATGATGTATTCGTATATCAATACGAAATAGATAATATTTTCTAATATTTTCTAAATATTTTTAAAAAGAAATCATATTATTTAGTAAAAATAATTATATTAAGTAAAATTATTTAGAAAAATTAAAGGGTTTTCATAAAATAATTATTAATAGATAAACATCAGTTTTTTAAAAAAAATTACTTGCTAAAATTATTAAAAATTATTTTAAAAAATTATTTTAAAAATTCTTGTTGAAAAAAAAATATTAAATATTATCATGATTATGCTAAATAATAATAAAAATATTAATTGTAATAGTAAAAATATTTTTTGCCAAGGTGAAAAAAGGCTAGTGACTAACATGAGAAAAGATCAATAAGTGAGAGACCTATTTTTGAATAAGTCCAACCCCTTAATTCACAGTTTACCACTTCAACGTCATTTTGATTCAGATAGATCCCAAAATCGTTAAATTTTGGACGAAAATTTAACGAATGACAAACATACTCTCATTTTACATTGAGTTTAGGGGCAAGGATGCCAATTATCGACGTTAGAGGCAACTGCATCCAAAGTCTAAGTTCAGGGGCATATTTATGTATTTACCCGAAAACAAACACTTCAATTTTAACTTAACTAAAGCCAAAAGTCGTAAGACATCCAAAATAAGCTTAAACAAATGGACACATATAGTTGATGGCTGATGGTTGAGTGACTTATAGCTGATGAACTGTATACTATTTGTTTTGACTATTTTGAAATTGTTATAAGCTAATTATATTTGTTTGTTTAAAAAGCTGAAAAAATGAATTATAATAAGAATACCAAATTGACCCATATGCATGCCCATCAACCCTATGATTAAATCATATAAATTATTTTTGTTTAATACAATATAGTCTTATGTATTTATCAAAATAACTAAATCAAATAAGTATTTATTTATTTTTCCGTTTGTATTCCAAGTAAAATATATAAATTCATAATAATCTTTAATAAAAGAATAAATACACTTACTAAAAAAGAAGAAAATTTAAAATAAAGTCACATTATATTTTAAAATTGTAGAAACCATCTACATATTTAAAACAAAATGTGTCCTTAACATAGAAATAAAATATAATTTATAAATGTTAAAAGAACGAAAGAAATAAAGTAAAGAAATCAACAACAAAAAAAATTATGAATCTTATAGTTCATACAATTACATATTTCTTGCTAAGAATTTAAAACTACCACAACAACAACAAAGCCTTAGTCCCAAAATAATTTGGGGTCGACTAATATGAATCCTCATATGTCATCGTGTAAAAAAAATAATAAATAAATAAATAAAAATAAAAAATAAAAAATATATAAAAAAAAAATCAACCCCCTCATGGATTTTTGCCCTCCAATGGCCTCTTCAACACCATACTTTCATCCACTCCAAGTAAACGCATATCATTTTCAATCACTCTAATCCAAGTTTGTTTGGGTCTTCCCCTACCCCTCGCCAATTTATCATTTATCCACTGTTTCGGCCTCCTAACCGGTGAATCACTCGATCTCCTTCTCACATGTCCAAACCACCTTAGACGATTTTCCCTCATTTTATCCTCAATGGGCGCAACTCCTACTTTACCTCTGATCACCTCATTTCCAATCGATCATTTCTTGTATGACCGCACATCCATCGAAGCATACGCATCTCCGCCACATTCATCTTATGCACGTGACACTGTTTCACGGCCCAACATTCGGTGTTATAAAGCAGTGCCGACCTAATTGTCGTGCGGTAGAATTTTCCCTTTAACCTATGGGGAATGCCGCGATCACATAGAAACCCTGTGGCACTCTTCCACTTCAATCAACCTGCTTTAATCCTTGAGCCACATCTCCATCTAATTCTCCGTCCTTTTGGATAATGGATCCAAGATAGCAAAAAAAACCAAGACGCTTGGACAATATTTCCATCAAATGTGACCGTCCCTGCCTCCCTACTTCCAACTCTGCTAAACTTACACTCCAAATATTCAGTTTTGCTTATGCTCAATCTAAAACCTCGAGATTCCAAAGTGTGTTTCCACAACTCCAATTTACTTTCAACACCCTCTCTTGTCTCATCATTCAACACAATATCATCTGCGAACAACATACACCTTGGTATATCATCTCAATCGACTCGTCAATTCGTCCATTATCAAAGCAAAAAGAAGGGGCTAAGCGCGAAACTCTTGATGCACTCCAATCTTTATAGGAACTCTTCGTCTTCCCAACACTAGTCTATACACAAGTACTAACTCCATTATACATGTCCTCGATAATATCAATATATTTCTTCAAACACCCTTCTTTGCGCTAACGCCCACCAAAGTACCTCTCTTGGCACTTTATCATATGCCTTCTCCAAATTAATGAAAACCATATGCAAATCTTTCTTTTGATCCCGATATTTCTACATGGTTTGTCTCATAAGATATATTGCCTCCATAGTCGATCTTCCCGGTATAAACCCAAATTGGTTATCCGAAATATCCACAATTTTTCTCAGCTTTTGTGCAATCACTCTTTCCTAAAGTTTCATAGTATGGCTCATTAGTTTGATCCCCCGATATTGCAAAAAAAAAACCCACATAAGTTTGATATTAAAAAACTTTTAAATACAAAAAGCTATTTTTTTTGCGTTTATTTGTCAAACAACTGATAATTGAATTTATCAATGTAAAATGCATTTATCAGTTGTTTAACCAAAAAATCAAACATAAAATACTCTTTGAAAAACTGATAAATGAATTTATCAGTTGTTTTAACCAAAAAATCAAGCGAAAATACTCTTTAAGAAACTGATAAATGAATTTACCAGTTATAAACAACTGATAAATTCATTTATCACGCGTTTAATCAAAAAATCAAGCACAAAATACTCTTTAATAAACTGATAAATGCATTTATCGGTTTTTTTAACTGAAAAGGCAAAAAAAAAAAAGTAATTTTTTTGCAATATCACATTTTACATGTTTATTTTTTGTAAATAGCATCTTTTTTTAGGTAGTTTTTGGTAAAAACTCCTAAATAATTTATGGAACGGGTGGGTAATTTGGGGATGTAATTTTTTTGTTAAGAGTGAATATAGGTCTCTTTCCATACATGTGAAAAAAGCAACATTTTGGGGCTTTTTGGCTTTCGATTATTTATGCAACAGATGGGTTGTACTTCGCTTATTGGTTTTTGGCTTATAAGTCAAAACAAACACTCTAATTTTAGCTTAATTAAAGCCAAAAGTCACAAGTCACTAAAGATAAAGCCAAAACAAACCATCATATATATTAAATTCATCAATTATCAATCAATAAGTCATCAGCTATTAGGCTGCAACAAACTAGTTATCAATCAATCATCTATAAGTCATTAAGCAACCAACCATCAGCTATCAGTTGTAAGTCATCAGCTGCGACAAGCGAGCCTTAAGCGATTCAAAGATGAATGTTTCTTCCATTGACAAAATCCTTTTAAGTCCAATGTGACATAGAGGCATCTTGAATGAATTCATAGGGCTGTTGTGTCATATACACTCAGCACCGGCAGAGCTAGCATATGGGTAAAAGGGGCAGCTGCCCCCATTTGTTAAAATAAATAAAAACACTACTAGTGCAGTTTTTTCCAATTTATTCTAAATTTGGAAGATTTAGTTATATGCAAACTTGCCCCCGTTTATTTAAGAAAAAATGCACTTCAAAAGTATTTTGTCCCCTTTAAAATTTTGGTCAGGGTTTTAATTGTTACAAAGTATTGCCCCCATTTAAGTAAATCCTAGTTTCGCCACTGCTTTGATTGATGCTTTAATCCAACTCTCATAACCAGATCAAAATACCATCTTTTCTTCCAACTAATGTACCCACTAAAAGTGAAAGATTGCCAATTTGAAAGGCCACATAATGAGTAAGCTAGAATTATCAAACCCAGTACCTATGGATTTGGCAATTGTGCTATCAACAAGTGAGCTAAGCTAGTAGTCATCGATTTTATACCACAAACAACTGATAACCATCCTGAATTCATAGAAATTACTTTTTCTTGAGTCTAAAATTTGGTTCTAAATGCATTACCATGTGGGAAGAAATCAGGAGATAAAATAAAAACATAAGAGAGTGACCGAAGGATATACCTCATTCAACCAAAAATGATCATTAGTCTTGTTAGTGATCAAGTTCCCAGTCCAGCTGTGGGCGAGCTCATGCGCCACCACTTGGGCCCCACTAGCATCCCCTTTGATCACAGTCGGTGTCAAGAACACCATCCTAGGATTCTCCATTCCTCCATAAGGAAAACTAGGGGGCAAAACCAATAAATCAAACCTCTCCCAATCATACCCTCCAAACAACTTCTCCCCAACCCGAATCATATCCTCGGTACCAGCAAACTCCCTAGCAGCCGAATCCAACACAGTAGGCACTGCCTCTGCGTAAACCCTAGTCCTCGGCCCCACCTCCCGAAAAGCTATCTCACCAACAGCAAACGCGAAAAGATACGGTGGCACAGGCTGCTCCATCACAAATTCCTCCACAACCCTCCCTTCAGCACACCACAACCCATCCTCACAGACAGCCCCAGCTTCTCCAGCAAGAGGGGCCCGCCGGTCGACAAGCTTTGCCGCCATAACAGCAGAGAGCTGGTGGGGAACATTCAGCTTGGCATTATATCGAACACGTGCAGCAGGAGTATCCTGGCAAGGAAAAATAGACCTGGCGTGAATAGCCTGACACTGGGTGTAAACAAAAGGGAAACTCTTATTAAATGTCTGAGGAGGTGAAAGCCATTGAAGGGCGGAGCTGCAAGGTGAAGTCGTAAAAAAGATGAGAAATTGGGAATGATTGGAAAGAGAAACAGTGAGCAATTGCCCTTTAATGGGATCAGAATAAGGGGAAAGCGAAAAGGGTAAGGGAGAATTCGTGATGGGATCAACGACGGCGGTAATGCAGAGATTGCGGGTGTCAAGAAAGAGGTCGCCGGAGTGAAGGGAAGAAAGGGAGATGAGTGCGGAGGAGAGGATGGTGGAGGTGGGGAAATCGAAAAAGAAGGTGAGAGAGATGTGGGTAGTGAGAGGGTGAGTTGAATCAGTGTAAGAGTGAGGATCAATGGGTGCCATTTTTGTTAGGAAGTTAGGGTTAGGGTTCTTGAGAGAAAGGGGAGAAATGGTGTGGACTGTTGGGGGAGGTTTTAAATTTGGAAGCAATTAAAGAGTTTTTGGGGAATCGGATTCGGTCGTTGCACGAATTAATGCGTCTATATTTTATTTTCACAAATTTGGAAAAAAATTATTTTATAAGTTAGTGCAATGTTAGTTGAAGATGACTGTCTTTCAACAACTTAGATTTTGAAGATCAAAATCTGGCCTTCGAATCTCAGAAGAGAATACCAATTGATTAAAATCATCATTATTCTATTAATAGGTTGATTTATAGTAAATGTGATCTGAAAATACGAATAAACGACTATTCGGATCGGTCTCTAGCTAATACCCTTCAACGTAATGATGAGATAGTTTGTTATGAATTTAGATAAAACTATAGACATAATCTCAAAATAAGCAATAAAACATTATTTCTTAACTTTAGATACTTAAATGTTGTCTGGTATATATAGCGGTGATGTAGAATCGTATTGAATCCCTTAAATCGCGAAGACAATGTAGGCGTAACGATCTTCGTGATTGTAGAAGACGGTTACTGGTTGGGTCGTAGATAGGCACATGTATCTGTAGTTCGAGGTCGCCTGAGCATTCGAGGTCGTCCCGACTTTGTGCCGTAGCCAGATAGAAATTGTACAAGTATACGATCGTATGTCAGACGAAGATAGGCCGGGACCAAGGATAGTCGGACACTGAGCTAGGTCGACTGATCTTTGTTGTTGGGTTGTTGGTGTTGTAGCAATTGGGTTGACCCATACCATGGTATTTGTCTTTGTAACGTCTGAAATGTTGGGATTCAATTGTTGGGCCTAGCCCTTCACTTTTATTCCGTTCAGTGACCCCCAACTTTCTGTGTTGACGTTGTCGAGCAAGAAGTTATGAAAAACTTATGTGAGGACTTATGTGACTCGCTATTGGAAGGTCGACTGAGTAGGCTTAGGTCGCTCTTCGACCATTGACTTTTGGCGATTGGATACGCTATTTAATGCGCCGTAATTTTCGCAATGATAGTACGGTTCCGGCGATTGGACAACCGTCTTGGTAACCGATGTTGAGCATTAACTGACTAAACGAACGGTTATATCCCCTACCCTTTCCAATTTCGATAAGGTTTTGAAGACATATAAAAGGAAAAATCATTTTCCTTTTCAAACTTTACAATCCCTAATTGCTCAAGCACCCAGCAAGAACAAAACAAAGGAATTTGATTTTTTGGTGTAATCGAGCTCTCCGCTTCATCTTTGAATTTTTTTATTCCCCAAATCAATCAAGGTACCCCTCAATTCCTCTGTATTTAGGCTTAATTATAAGTTTATCCTTTTATTCCGCCATGGCTAGTACCTTTGGCTTCGAGCTAGGTGTTAGGTATGGGTATAACTCCCAAAACCTTAGGATTTATAAAAGATTAGAGGGTCCACGAAGGGAATTGACTAGAGAGGAGTGAATTATCATTCTAAGAAGATGGGATTTGTTCTATGGTGAGGTAGGGTTCCCAGCTGGAGTGAGTATATGGGATGTGGAGGCGGATGATCCACAAATTGTTCGCTTCCGACTCTTTAATAAATTGATCGACCATCTTATAATCTTTTACATCAAGTCTAATAAACCCCCCTTCCCTAGACAGAGGTTAGCATTCCCAGGGGAATCTAGGTCGCCCATAGGTAATTCGGAACATACTTCGACTAGGAATGATTCCCCTGTTTCTGTGTCTTTTATAGATATGGCAGCTCAACAAACTACCGCTTCTACTTCGTCGAGTCCGTCCTCTGGCAACACCGTAGACAAATTTTGCTCGTCTGTGGTGGCAAGTCGCAATGAGAGGGGATATGTGGCCCCCCAAGCTGGCAATAGGGAGGAAGAATGTGGAGTCACAGATCAACATTCTTCATAGCTTCTTTGAGGTCCCCAAAGAGGACTTCCACCTTACCCATTATACTGAAAAGGCAAAGGAAGGCCCAATCTTGGATGCACTGAGGTCTAAGTTCGACCAAGGTTGCCTTCTTTTATGGTCAATTTGAGGCTGGCCTACGCCTACCCCTAGATCCCTTTATCTGCGAATTTCTCGAGTGTTTGGCCGTTGTCCCCTTGCAATTAGGCGCCAACACAGTTAGGGTTTTAGTATGCTTTGCCATGGTGTGCAGATTCGTTGGGTACGAGCCATGTATGCACGTCTTTAGGAGATTCTTTAAGAATGTGCAGAACGACAAGACCTTTGGCATTAGTACCCCAGCCAAAGCTAAGAGCCCAAAATTGTTTACTAACCTGCCTGATAAAGTTTATGTGTGGAATACCCATATGATACTTATGGATAGTAGGAAAGGATGAGAATTCTCATTGCCTGAAGCTGACACACCTCCTATGAATGAGGAGGACTACTGGGTCCCAGAGTGGAGTGAAGAGCTTTATCGTAGGCTGACGTTGGTGGCTCGGAGGAGCACCATAAGTTGAGCAACATTAGGGTCGGACAAGGACTTCTTTATCCAAGCCGACATGATGCTAGGGGGAGATGGGGAGGTAGCTCCCCTAGTGCCAATCATTAGGAGTCTTAGATACCAAAATTGGGTGATTCATGAGAAGGAAAGGTTTGAGTCCCAGTGCCATTTCTGCAAGAAAAAACCTGGCCATTGCATAGGCCTATTCCACTATGGCGGTTAAGTACCTTTATTTTATTCTGCAATTTTTTCTGTCAATTTACTCGCTTGCTCCTTTATTGACTACTTTCCCTTTGATTGCGCAGTTTTAACCGCTGAACAGGAGGCAAAAATGAATCGCATTGTCGATCTGGGTGACAGAAGGAGGAATAAGAAGGCACACGGAGCTGCCAATGCCCGAGCCAGCCGTGAGAAGGAGGCCATTGACAGGAACACTTTGCCCCCCAAGGATGGAGTGGGGATGGTCCCCATCGATGGATCTGGGCTAGTGGAACCATTGAATAAGCTCCCGAAGTACAAGTCATTGGGACAGAGGGAGAGGTCGACATGTCAACCGAGCTAGAGTCGGGCTCCGATCCCCGGCCTAAGTCAGTTGGGGGAGACCCCCTAAATATTGTAGACTTGGAGCTCGTTGATGACGAGAAAGAAGATGATTCTGATGCCCTTCCTCTCAACAGGCTTAGAAAAAGGTCTCGTGCCGACCAGGGACATAAAGGAGCTGACACTTCTAGGGAGACAAGACCTTTGGCATTAGTAACGAGGTCATGACGAGTCACCCCTCATCTCCCTAGCCAGCACCTGTGGCGTCCTCAACTTCCTCCTCACAAAAGCCCCGTACTCCTTACCATCCAAGACATAATCTGCGGCGTCCACCCCAACCCGATATTTCTCAATATCAACGAAGCTCATCTCGGAAGGGCTCAACATATGAACTAGAGGATCCCGAGGAGCACGAGGAGAAGCACCATCACCATACTGCCAGAAAACTATCTCTCCCGAATACATCACATCGCAAGTGAGACCTCGCAGGAGCCTCCTCTGCCTCGTCACCCGGGGTGTGTCACCTAGATCATCCGCGTCATATCGAGACCAAGGATATAGGTGGAAGACCTCCAAGTTATCCTTCTCCAGGTGCCTCTTCACGTCATCATATTTAAGCGTGATCTTCCCCTGCTACCCCTCCTCTTCCTCTAAGGCCGCGTCCAGCAAAGCATGACAGGGTACCCTAGCAGAACCACATCATGATGGTCCCACTCATGGCACTGAAAAAACCTCATAGCACTACACCTGGCACGAACAAACAGATAGCGACTCAGGAAAGGAAAGGAATGATAACAACACAAAGCTATAAAGCAATAAACACAACAAAGGTATGTCAATATACACTGATGTAAGACTTAGCAATAATAAACGAAGAATGACACATATCATTCACGTTTTATTTCAAAAGCCCGTTCACACAAGACACGTTTTATTTCAAAAGCCCGTTCCCACACGACACATTTTATTTCAAAAGCCCATTCCCACACGACACATTTTATTTCAAAAGCTCATTCCCACACGGCACATTTTATTCCAAAAGCTCATTCCCCACACGGCACATTTTATTTCAAAAGCTATTCCCACACAGCACATTTCATTTCAAAAGCCCATTCTCCCCACGGCACATTTGTCTCAAAAGCCCGCTCCAACAATTTTCCCGACACTCACAAAACAAAGTTCCATATACTCATGCGTCACATTGCATACAAAAATACACCATCAAAACACCCTAGGGTACAAAACATTTAAGCATGCAATACACCATTTCAAATGAGACACTTTATTTTCACAATCAAAGCTAAACTCCATATTTTTTTTAATAAAAATTGTATACCCATAATCCATATACATTCAGTTTCAATAATCCATCATCAATATCACAACACTATCATGACAAGAAAAAATCCCCAAAATGGCAAAACCAAGCCCTAGTTCTAACATTTCATCCTTCAAGGCCAAATTCAAAGAAAGAATTTGGGTTCTTACCTCCATTTTCGCCTTCCCCTTCGAGTTGTGTTTGGCACATCCGGATACAACTCATCTGGATTGATTGTAGAAGGCATGTAAATTGAAAATTTCCTTTGTAAATCCAACCTCCTCTCAAGAACTTCTTGTCTCCTTTGGTGACGAACTCGCCTAATTTCCTCAGCCATGATGAAAGTTTAGCAAAAGGGAAGATATTTTTGGTGAAACTTGGCTAAAACAAAGAAGATTTCTCCTTCTCTCTCTCTCTTTCTCTCCCGCAACAGAAGCTTGAAAATTTTGGTGAATGGCGACTTCCCCAAACCTGAATCTATTTAAAAACACTAGACTTCCTCTTAGATCCGTGTGGACCACCTTGCAAAATCGTGGTACAGCCGTACATACCTCCTTGCAAGCTCCAGGCAATTGACCTTCTTGCCCCTATGATCTTTACCCTTGGCTATCCAAAATCTATCCACTGCTAATTCACGCACTTCGGTCCCCAACTTATTCTCAGCTGCCATCGTAAGCCCGAATATGCTATCTTCAGAAGTCATTGTAAGCCTGATACCTATCTTCGACAGTCATCGTAAGCCCGATACGAATCTTCGGTAGTCATCGTAAGCCCGATACCTTTCTTCGTTCGTCATCGTAAGCCCCTGTTGGGTTTTGGGGTTACAAATGCAGCGGAAGACTTAGAAATAACAATCAAAACACTAGCCCTTTAATCCGTCTAACATGAAGAGGTAAAAGCCATGAAATATAATTTACATACCTTAATGTGATTATGTTAATCTTTCGAAAACGGATCTTGGATTCAAATCTTATTTGAATCGATGAACAACCTTCGAATCTTTGAACCGTTGATGAAACTTGGATCTTCTTCTTCCTTATTCTACCTTGGTGATGAATCAACAATGGAGGTCTTCAAGCTTTAGGAGATAAAGTAACCTCCCTCTAATGGTGATCCACACGCGAACGAACCAAGAACACTTCTTGTTGGATTGCTAGATGATCCTTCCGATTATTGAAACATCTTTCAATAATCAATGGCTAATATGGAATTTTCTTGGAGTTTTTTTTATCTTTGATTCATAATCTAGATCTCTATTTTAGTGTTTCATAAACCCTAAAATAACATATTGTGGACTAGTTTTAATGGCTGCAAAAGGATAGTATTTATATCACATATAAAATCCCCTAACAATTAGGGTAGGAATCCTTGTTAAACCAAAACCTTACCCGCCAAGGAAAATGCGTACGGACAGAAATTGAGCGATGGCACGAGTCGTGCTCGAGAGCACGAGTCGTGCCCAAGGCAAAGTATGTCGCACTATGAGTCATGCCAATGGCCAAGTTTGTCAAACCACAAGTCGAGCCAGAGAAGCCACTTATGCTGATCAAGGGCACGAGTCGTGAACAAGCCAAAAGCACTCGTTCCACGAGTCGTGGCCAAAAATGCAGTCGTACTGATTTATGGCACGAGTCGTGACTCCTGGCATGAGTCGTTCCTCATGGCTAAGTGTATCGCACCACATGCCATGCCAAAACTCCAATTTCCAATTTTCAGCCAGAATCAAATTCGCTCTTTGTGTGTGACCCAAATAGGAATTATATTTATGTTGGTAGTGATTCGAAACATCAACATCACAAGATATAAGTGATTTCTAGCATACCATTATATCCACCCAATTAATATAACATTGAAGCTTGATTTTCCCGGTAGATCAAATGTCAAAATCCCTTTGTCCACGATGTCAAATCGAACATGAGTCATAGTCCATGTCAACTCATACCGTTCAATGCTTTCTCGATTCTGAATATGTTGATAATCCAAGTGCATTTGATCTCTATCAAATCTCTTGAGTATGGTCATACATTTCATCAACACTATTCACGAGGGGCCCAAGCAAACATCTCTCTCAACGAGAGGGACAAATCCCATCTTGAATTATCATTCTTCCCTACATGAATCCAATCATGCCAACATAGCCCTTATTGCTATCCAATTAAAGATAGTGTTAGACTACATCAAACACAATGTTCATCATGTGGAAGACGATGATAATCTCAGGTACAAAGGATTCAATGACACTACTATCATGAGATTTAATCATGACACATATGACTATAGACCATGTCATAAATCTCATCGGTAGGTCATAAATCTCACAGACTTTGTTGACGTTGCCGAGGTCATGGACTTTAAAGTTTGCTGAGGTCGCAGACTTTGGTGTTGCTCCACCTGAGGTCACAAGTGTCGCTGTTGTTGCCGAGATTACGGACTTTGCTGTCGTTGCTGCCGTCACAGACTTTGAAGTTGTCGGCTGAGGTGGAGGTTCTGTCGGCTCCTGTAATACAAGTATATATGCATGCTGGTCTCGGATGAACCCGAATGATTCTTAACTTTCTGTACATGTTAGCACATAAAGATTCCAAATAGATTTTTCAGATTTTAGTTATTTAACTGGATTTATGTGGTGGTGTCCACGTCTGTTCGTATAAATGGCTGGTTGGTCATTTTGGTGGGGAGTTTATGTATGGATATATGGTATATGGACATGTAGGGACATTTGTATGGTTTTATATTTGAGATGAGTGAACTATATGAGTGAACTTGTGTTTGACAAGTTGGGACCAAATCAGATTTATGCAGAATCTGTTGCTAGTCAGCGAGATTGTCTCGTGCGAGAGTACCGCACTGTTTCTTCATTGTTGTAGAATTTCGATGAGTAACCTTGTGTGAACACATCTAAGCCTTTTGTGAATCTTCATTCTTAATTTTCCCTTGAATCGTGCCTCTAGGAGGTAAACGACTACAAATCTGTCGACTGTCGTAATGGCTTTATGTCCAAATCTCTTTCCTGTCTCAAGCCCTAAGTTGCTTGAATGTGGTAAATGACTTTGTGAGCAGGCTTGTGAGGCTAATCTCTTGATTTGAAGATGATCGAAAAAGGCTCTCCTTGTGGATTTGATTTGAAGAGTATCAAATGATGTTCGATGAGGAATGTAGAAGAATAGTCTCCCTTTGTCCTTGATCTTTTTTTTTTCAGTGGCGCACCCTGGTTTTTGTCTAGACCGCCCTTTCGGGTTTTCAATCTAGCGGGCATCTCTTTTGCGTCTTATTTTTTTTTTGAAAATAGTATGTTAACTCGAAGAGAACTCAGTGGAGAAAATCTTATTGAGGAGAGAGAAATGAGGTCTCAAGTTAGTTGAGGAGAGACGGACTCTATTCTTTGGAAGGTGATCCAAACATTGATTTTTTGGAGAAATGTATTCTCTAATGATGAGAGTGAGAAGCAAAGAGGAAGGCTCCTAATGCAGATTTGATTATTTTGAAGAGTTGAAGTAGAGATTGACTGGGGGAGAAAAGGTTAGGAAGCCCCAATTTTGATGCTTGGATTTCAAGAGTGTGTATGAGAGTGGCTAACAGGAAGCCTCTAGACTCAACAAGAAACGCTACTTGGCTCAAAGATCTAGAAAAGTTGTTCTACCTTTTAATGAACCGTGCATCATCTAGAAATTTCTAAATAAGTTTGAGAAGAAATCCAATCATTAGTATGACTTAAGGGTAAACATTTTTCTTGATACTGAAAGTCTTCTTCACTTGTTGTAAGAGGATATTGAGTAATCTTCATTTCTTTTGTTGGTATCACTTGACTCCTTTTCTTTGTGGGAGAGTCTTTCATGCATATGAAGTTTCACCTTGGTTGTGGGGGTGATGATAGCTTGAGAGTTATTTTTTTTTTGTACTCTCAAAGCATTGAATTGAGTAACCTCAATTTTCTTGGAATGAAGGTTGACAGCAGCACCTTTGACTTTCTTCGTTTGTTGACCTTTGACTTTCAGTAGGGGTAATGTTTAGCCCTTAAGCCTTCTAATGATAACTTTCTTCTTAAACTTGCTTAGAAGTTTCTATTTTTGCAATAATTTAGGGAATGGAGGATCCATTATTTTGCATGAATTAAATGATACTCATGAGGTAGAACAACCTTAGGGAAAGTGTTTAGGAAAACAAATGACTTTGATTAATGGAGAAATTAAAAACATACTCGATAGTTTAGATGTCACAAACTAGAGGAGGTGAGAAGTACTAGAAAGGCAGAACGACTCTTCGAGTTCATACTTGGAAGTTTAAAACCTAATCTACTTCTATCAAAGGAGAGAGGGAGATGATAGTTGTATCCCCAAAGTGGTAAGTGTAGATTTCTTTCTGGAGTTTCATCTTTTTCATGTATTATGAGGGAGAGGATTGGTGATGATGTTGAGACGCTCTAGCTCTCCATTGTCAAAGAGGTCTTGGATAATGTCTTTCAAGTGGTGGCAAGTGTTGGTGTCGTGGGCGGTGAAGTTGTGGTACTTGCAGAATAAGTGATGAGCATGATTAGGACCCATATCTCTAGGAGGACCACCTTCCCTTGGTTTGACCTTTTCATTCTTGACAAGAACATCGAAGAGTTCTTCTTGAGTGATTCCTTCAAGTTTGTCGTAGTGCCTCTTTTTCTTTTCGGGAGGAGGAACAGCAGAATACTTGCCGATATTGGGGCGATTGAATGCAATAGCATTGACTGAAGCATCCTGACTGTGGTGGGCTTGTTGTAGCGAAAAGTACTTTCCATCTTTTTTACTTTTTAGGAAGTCATCAATCCTAATCCCGGACTCATGAAGTTCATTGAAACTAGGAAAGTAATTACCGGCGAGCTTCTCTTGAAATTCATCATGGAGGCATTGGAGGAAGATGTGTATTTGCTCTTTGAGAGTAGGTCTTTCGATAATTTTAGTAAGTTTGAGTCTCCATCTTCTAGCAAAGTCAACAAAAGACTCATTCGCATGTTGCTTGGTTTGTTCAAGATCCCTCCTAGTAGGGCGGTAAGTGGAGTTGTCTTCAAACTGCCTTTGAAAGACTAAACATGCAGACGACCAATCAAGCCTTGTAGCTATAGGAAGAGACATGTACCAATCCCTTGCTTAAGGGGGATTATCAATTTAAACAGTAATTAAATAAGAACAAGTAAACCCTAATTAGTTTCTTAATTAGGAATGTCGGGTTGTATGATTCGAGATCACCTTCATGGATTGAAGGGATTCTAGGCTAACAATTTTTATGGGATTACACTACTCTAAAAGCAATTAGAGAGGAATTGAGAAGAAGAAAGTAAAAATATAGGAGTTTACCTTGTGTTTAGGGAGTGTTTGATTTAGAACGTGGTTCTAAGTATTTTCCTCCTTCTTCCTCGATCGAGGAATGATTTGGACAGAGTTTGTCTTGATTTTAGGCTTGAGCCTTGATGTTTGTCAATCAACAAGGTTGATGGACGAATTTGGGTGTTTGTTTATGAGCGATTTACCGAAATCTTTTAAGGAGAGAAAACCAGAAAAATGTCTGTCGACCGTCTTCTGAACCGGGCCCTGAAATACTGAAAGTCATAAAGTATTTATAGGGGTTGATTTACTTGGTCACCAAGATAGGATTCCACCCAAGGAAGGTTCTAGAACTCCACAATCAATTTTGCTCATCAATTTTCTTACTTTGTTCATCCATCCTAAGCATGGCTTCGATGAGTTCGACTTTAGTTTCCTTGATTTCGGCTTCGGTGACAGAAGGAGAAGTAGACATTGTGTCGAGCTTTGGCGATGAACCTAGATGTGTAGCAACTGTGTTAAACCATGATCGAGTCCCAACAAGTCGGCTGAATAGGGTGTATGAAGGCTCGAAGGGTTTGACCAAAACACGAAACGAAAGAACACTTGTCTCGCACGGGACAAGTAGTCTCGCACGAGACAACACCACTGGAAGTCACATTTTTTCTGATTTTAATCCTAATTTTGGTCGGACGGAAAATCCGTTTTGGGGGTTTCTAACATTCAAAATCCAAACCTAAGGACCTAGGGGTCGAAGTTATCTCAAGTAACATCGAGTTTTGTGCAATAAATTTGGTAAGAATTTTTTCTCTTTAGGGGCAAATCCGAAGGGACAACCATAGGGACATTTCCGAAGGGACAAATCCGAAGCGACAATTTATTAATTTCTTTTCCATGACTTATTGCACAAAAAACGATATTGACAAGGGATTACAAAGACTCCAAGATCAAATTGACCAGTCACGGAGTGTCCTGAAAAGTAAATCTACATGATATGTGGTTGATGCAGGGCTGGAAGGCTAGGCTCCTCGCGATATGACAATCTAGATGGATTGAAGACGTGAAGTGGGATGATCCAACTTTGGAGAGACCGGCGATTAGGTGATTACCGTCATCCGTCCTTTGTGTGGGTCTCGGGTTTATCAAGGGTATGTAGTGCAATGACAGTTATATCATGATGTGCACGTATGTGAGAGTCAATTCTAGGTGATAGAGTAAATAGAATTTTTTTTTAAAACTAAAGGAAAACAGATAATGGTCACACCAAGTGGTTGCCTACATTTCTCCCAAATTAGAAAGACTCAGGCCGTCATAGTTCCACATAAGGAGAGAGAGAATAAATTAATTGAAATTACAACTCCTGAATCCTCCATGGCCCGAACTTTAATAAAAAACCAATCACACACAGTTTTAAATAAGAATTATTGCTTAAATACAATCAGAAAATAGAATGGTTTACAGAGGCTTTGTCTCGCGCGAGACAAAGGGTTGTCTCGTGCGAGACTAGCCTGAAACTAAACAATAAATCGATTTTTTTAAAAATCCCCTTTAATTGACGCAAGTCTAAGCCATTTTATTTTTAATAAACCCTAGTAGAGTCGCCAAACTGTAGCGATGCGATTTTAATGAACACAGAGTCGCCACTTATTATTTATTTTGAAAAAACAATAAGAAAAACCTTTTTGAAAAGATTTGGGTTCAGGGCTTAAGTGATGGATTTGGAAGGTCGGAGAGCACCGCATCCACCCAATCCGAAGATCAGTCTTGCTTAAGGGGGATTATCAATTTAAACAGTAATTAAATAAGAACAAGTAAACCCTAATTAGTTTCTTAATTAGGAATGTCGGGTTGTATGATTCGAGATCACCTTCATGGATTGAAGGGATTCTAGGCTAACAATTTTTATGGGATTACACTACTCTAAAAGCAATTAGAGAGGAATTGAGAAGAAGAAAGTAAAAATATAGGAGTTTACCTTGTGTTTAGGGAGTGTTTGGTTTAGAACGTGGTTCTAAGTATTTTCCTCCTTCTTCCTCGATCGAGGAATGATTTGGACAGAGTTTGTCTTGATTTTAGGCTTGAGCCTTGATGTTTGTCAATCAACAAGGTTGATGGACGAATTTGGGTGTTTGTTTATGAGCGATTTACCGAAATCTTTCAAGGAGAGAAAACCAGAAAATTGTCTGTCGACCGTCTTCTGAACCGGGCCCTGAAATACTGAAAGTTATAAAGTATTTATAGGGGTTGATTTACTTGGTCACCAAGATAGGATTCCACCCAAGGAAGGTTCTAGAACTCCACAATCAATTTTACTCATCAATTTTCTTACTTTGTTCATCCATCCTAAGCATGGCTTCGATGAGTTCGACTTTAGTTTCCTTGATTTCGGCTTTGGTGACAGAAGGAGAAGTAGACATCGTGTCGAGCTTTGGCGATGAACCTAGATGTGTAGCAACTGTGTTAAACCATGATCGAGTCCCAATAAGTCGGCTGAATAGGGTGTATGAAGGCTCGAAGGGTATGACCAAAACACGAAACGAAGAACACTTGTCTCGCACGGGACAAGTAGTCTCGCACGAGACAACACCACTGGAAGTCACATTTTTCCTGATTTTAATCCTAATTTTGGTAGGACGGAAAATCCATTTTTGGGGGTTTCTAACATTCAAAATCCAAACCTAAGGACCTAGGGGTCGAAGTTATCTCAAGTAACATCGAGTTTTGTGCAATAAATTTGGTAAGAATTTTTTTTCTTTAGGGGCAAATCCGAAGGGACAACCATAGGGACATTTCCGAAGGGACAAATCCGAAGCGACAATTTATTAATTTCTTTTCCATGACTTATTGCACAAAAAACGATATTGACAAGGGATTACAAAGACTCCAAGATCAAATTGACCAGTCACGGAGTGTCCTAAAAAGTAAATCTACATGATATGTGGTTGATGCAGGGCTGGAAGGCTAGGCTCCTCGCGATATGACAATCTAGATGGATTGAAGACGCGAAGTGGGATGATCCAACTTTGGAGAGACCGGCGATTAGGTGATTACCGTCATCCGTCCTTTGTGTGGGTCCCGGGTTTATCAAGGGTATGTAGTGCAATGACAGTTATATCATGATGTGCACGTATGTGAGAGTCAATTCTAGGTGATAGAGTAAATATAATTTTTTTTAAAACTAAAGGAAAACAGATAATGGCCACACCAAGTGGTTGCCTACATTTCTCCCAAATTAGGAAGACTCAGGCCGTCATAGTTCCACATAAGGAGAGAGAGAATAAATTAATTGAAATTACAACTCCCGAATCCTCTATGGACCGGACTTTAATAAAAAACCAATCACACACAGTTTAAATAAGAATTATTGCTTAAATACAATCAGAAAACAGAATGGTTTACAGAGGCTTTGTCTCGCGCGAGACAAAGGGTTGTCTCGTGCGATACTAGCCTGAAACTAAACAATAAATCGATTTTTTTAAAAAAATCCCCTTCAATTGACGCAAGTCTAAGCAATTTTATTTTTAATAAACCCCAGCAGAGTCGCCAAACTTTAGCGATGCGATTTTAATGAACACAGAGTCGCCAATTATTATTTATTTTGAAAAACAATAAGAAAAACTTTTTTGAAAAGATTTGGGTTCAGGGCTTAAGTGATGGATTTGGAAGGTCGGAGAGCACCGCATCCACCTAATCCGAAGATCGGTCTTGCTTAAGGGGGATTATCAATTTAAACAGTAATTAAATAAGAACAAGTAAACCCTAATTAGTTTCTTAATTAGGAATGTCGGGTTGTATGATTCGAGATCACCTTCATGGATTGAAGGGATTCTAGGCTAACAATTTTTATGGGATTACACTACTCTAAAAGAAATTAGAGAGGAATTGAGAAGAAGAAAGTAAAAATATAGGAGTTTACCTTGTGTTTAGGGAGTGTTTGGTTTAGAACGTGATTCTAAGTATTTTCTTCCTTCTTCCTCGATCGAGGAATGATTTGGACAGAGTTTGTCTTGATTTTAGGCTTGAGCCTTGATGTTTGTCAATCAACAAGGTTGATGGACGAATTTGGGTGTTTGTTTATGAGCGATTTAACGGAATCTTTCAAGGAGAGAAAACCAGAAAATTGTCTGTCGACCGTCTTCTGAACCGGGCCCTGAAATACTGAAAGTCATAAAGTATTTATAGGGGTTGATTTACTTGGTCACCAAGATAGGATTCCACCCAAGGAAGGTTCTAGAACTCCACAATCAATTTTGCTCATCAATTTTCTTACTTTGTTCATCCATCCTAAGCATGGCTTCGATGAGTTCGACTTTAGTTTCCTTGATTTCGGCTTCGGTGACAGAAGGAGAAGTAGACATCGTGTCGAGCTTTGGCGATGAACCTAGATGTGTAGCAACTGTGTTAAACCATGATCGAGTCCCAACAAGTCGGCTGAATAGGGTGTATGAAGGCTCGAAGGTTTTGACCAAAACACGAAAAGACAGAACACTTGTCTCGCACGGGACAAGTAGTCTCGCACGAGACAACACCACTGGAAGTCACATTTTTCCTGATTTTAATCCTAATTTTGGTAGGACGGAAAATCCATTTTTGGGGGTTTCTAACATTCAAAATCCAAACCTAAGGACCTAGGGGTCGAAGTTATCTCAAGTAACATCGAGTTTTGTGCAATAAATTTGGTAAGAATTTTTTCTCTTTAGGGGCAAATCCAAAGGGACAACCATAGGGACATTTCCGAAGGGACAAATCCGAAGCGATAATTTATTAATTTCTTTTCCATGGCTTATTGTACAAAAAACGATATTGACAAGGGATTACAAAGACTCCAAGATCAAATTGACCAGTCACGGAGTGTCCTAAAAAGTAAATCTACATGATATGTGGTTGATGCAGGGCTGGAAGGCTAGGCTCCTCGCGATATGACAATCTAGATGGATTGAAGACGTGAAGTGGGATGATCCAACTTTGGAGAGACCGGCGATTAGGTGATTACCGTCATCCGTCCTTTGTGTGGGTCTCGGGTTTATCAAGGGTACGTAGTGCAATGACAGTTATATCATGATGTGCACGTATGTGTGAGTTAATTCTAGGTGATAGAGTAAAATAGATTTTTTTTAAACTAAAGGAAAACAGATAATGGCCGCACCAAGTGATTGCCTACGTTTCTCCCAAATTAGGAAGACTCAGGCCGTCGTAGTGCCACATAAAGAGAGAGAGAATAAATTAATTGAAATTACAACTCCCGAATCCTCCATGGACCGGACTTTAATCAAAAACCAATCACACACAGTTTTAAATAAGAATTATTGCTTAAATACAATCAGAAAACAGAATGGTTTATAGAGGCTTTGTCTCGCGCGAGACAAAGGGTTGTCTCGTGCGAGACTAGCCTGAAACTAAACAATAAATCGATTTTTTTTAAAATCCCCTTTAATTGACGCAAGTCTAAGCCATTTTATTTTTAATAAACCCCCAGCAGAGTCGCCAAATTGTAGCGATGCGATTTTAATGAACACAGAGTCGCCACTTATTATTTATTTAGGAAAACAATAAGAAAAACCTTTTTGAAAAGATTTGGGTTTAGGGCTTAAGTGATGGATTTGGAAGGTCGGAGAGCACCGCATCCACCCAATCCGAAAATCGGTCTTGCTTAAGGGGGATTATCAATTTAAACAGTAATTAAATAAGAACATGTAAACCCTAATTAGTTTCTTAATTAGGAATGTCGGGTTGTATGATTCGAGATTACCTTCGTGGATTGAAGGGACTCTAGGCTAACAATTTTTATGGGATTACACTACTCTAAAAGCAATTAGAGAGGGATTGAGAAGAAGAAAGTAAAAATATAGGAGTTTACCTTGTGTTTAGGGAGTGTTTGGTTTAGAACGTGGTTCTAAGTATTTCCCTCCTTCTTCCTCGATCGAGGAATGATTTGGACAGAGTTTGTCTTGATTTTAGGCTTGAGCCTTGATGTTTGTCAATCAACAAGGTTGATGGACGAATTTGGGTGTTTGTTTATGAGCGATTTACCAGAATCTTTTAAGGGAGAAAACAAGTAAATTGTCTGTCGACCGTCTTCTGAACCGGACCCTGAAATACTGAAAGTCATAAAGTATTTACAGGGGTTGATTTACTTGGTCACCAAGATAGGATTCCACCCAAGGAAGGTTCTAGAACTCCACAATAAGTGAATACCCGGATTAGATAAGATTTATCAATAAAAGAAGTTGAAATGGAGAAGGAAAGTGATTCTGCATATCCTGCAGAGGGATTGTCTCGCGCGAGACACTTATGTCCCACGCGGGACAACTAGTCATTTGACCATTCTGTCCTCTTCAGTTATTTCGTTAGTCAGTTAGGTTCAAAACTAACAAGGTTAGTTAGAAACTTAACGAAACATGACAAAACTAATATGCTTTCATCAAAACACAAAAGAAAAACGAAGAGTAGTGTAATCACGAATTATTGGTTCAAAATGGGGTATCTACACTTAGCCAGATAGAAATTGTACAAGTAGACGATCGTATGTCAGACGAAGCTAGGTTAAGACCAAGGATGGTGGAACAATGATCTAGGTCGACTGATCTTTGTCATTGGGCCGTTGGTGTTGTAGCAATTGGATTGGCCCATACCATGGTATTTGTCTTTGCAACGTCTGAAATGCTGGGCTTCAATTATTGGTCCTAGCCCGTCACTTTTATTTCGTTCACCAATATTTGTTCAAGGTTGTGGATATATAAAATGCATATTTTAATCGAGTTCGATCAATTTTTTTTATTCATATTTAAATAGGTAATAATTTTATGTTTAGAGATAGGTCCAAGTTTTGTTACTGTAGAATCATATTAGGTTATCATTTAAGTTAGGGTTATTTTTAAAAGTATTTTTCAAGTCTTATATGGTATCTTGTGATTTCAAAAATCAATTTTGAATAATATTGTACACTTTCCGTTTCGGTTTAAGTTTCTTAGTTTGACTTGGTATGAAATTAAGAAAAAGTAAATGTTGTGAGTATACAAAGAAAAGTATGAGAGAGAAAGTGGGTAGGGAATTTTTTTGTGAGATTTACAAGTAGGTCTCATTGTTCATTTCAGATAATAAAGTAACTAAAAACCTTAAATTGAGACGGACTAAAAAGAAAAGTAAGAACCTTATGTTGGAATAACTATTACACAATAAAAGGAAATTACAGAAAAACTAAATAAAACAAAATTACACAAAAGAAAAGAAAAGGAAATGAATTTGTCGTAGATGTCCGAGTCGTGTGAAGTCACACTCTCCTTAAGACAAATTACGCCCCCTCACCACGTTTTGCTTGAGTTGTTACGGAACGCTTGCCTCCCAGGATGAAACGGATATACCGGACGGTGGTTGCACAAGAATACCTCCGGCGAACTGAAGTCGATGCTTGAGCTTTATCACCACAAATGCAATGCAAGGAGGCCAAGGAAAATATTTGTTCAATATGCAACAAGAGGAAGAGGAGAGGAATTCTGGAAAAATCTGTGTGTATTTCTCTCTTGTTGTGTTCTTGCCTTTTTATAATTCAAGGAGAGAATAGAAAATTAAACCAAGGTTTAATTTTCTTAATTAATACAATTATTTCAATATAATTGCATAATTATTTGGCTCATAAACCCCCTTTTATCAGTTATATGGTTGTTGGATTTACACCTTCATTACTTGACCTTTTGAGTTGTTACAAAACATTGTAAAGTCATTTTTCCCGTTCGACCACTGGACCCCAGGCGCCCGCCTCGGGAACGCGAGGCGCCCGCCTCGCATCTTGGTTCAAATGGGTCTCACCTACCGGAGTCGAGCGCCCGCCTCACTCCCGGTTTCATTGGGTTAAGTTTTGGAAAAAAAATACAAAAAGTGGGCTCGCGCGGACAGGCTATTTCGGAGCTACATTCGTGTCCGCAGGACGCGCATGCACTTGAGTTCGGTAGCCCGAAGCCTATTTCGGTCCATGATTTGCACCCCCCCCTGCGCACCTGTGCGCGAGAGAGAGCCTCTATGTACCACAATCTTACTCCCTACCAAAGTGTAGGAGTATTTAAACTTAGCCACTTTTTCATCTTTTTCCAATGTGGGATAACCACATTTTACCCATTCCAACCCATTAACTTTGAGCCTTCATATCTCATTCATTTCTCAACCATTTTTGACAAATGAATATATGATTTCAATGTACTCATGGAGTAGAACACAATCCAACAATCAATTTGTCATTTTAACAAATAACAAATTAAGAAAATAACTCATTATTTCCTTCAAAACACACTTTTTTCCAACACCTTAAACCGGTATGGAGGGAGTATAATTTGATATTATGCGTATTTATTTATTCTCAAAAAGTGAATTTGTTCATTTTCATGACATTTTTCTTGTATTTGTTGGATCATTCGAACCTAGAAGCTATTATGAGTAATAGAAGGGGCTCATGTTTGTCCTTCAGTAGTTGTTCTCCAGTGTGCCCTATGTCGACTCGGTTTCTCCTTTCGCAATTAAAGAAAGAGTAGCTCCTTTGGTTGTGTTATTCAACGCGGCAGTTTGGATCGAGTGTGATAAATGAAAAGTGAGTTGTCTGATTTACTCTGTAAGAAACCAAGTGTCGACATATAGTCAGCAAAGCGCTTGTACCAAGCCAGTAGGGCCTGTTTGAGGCCATACAAAGACTTCTTGAGGAGGCATAGGTGATCCGAAAATTCCCTATTACGAAACCCCAATAGTTGATACATATTTAGTAATTATGTGGCTATTTTAGAGGCGTGATCCAAAAAGTGGGAGGAAGAGAGGCATGAGCTAATAATGTACGTACAATGTCATTAATAGTTCGTATTTTTCGTCCCGCCACACCGTTTTGAGGAGAGGTATGTGGGCAGGATAAGCGGAAATTAAGACTATGACGTTTGTAAAAATTCTAGAATTGCGTATGATCAAATTCTCAACCATTATTACATTGAATGTTTTTAATCTCTCGTTCAAATTGGGTGCAAATTTTTTTTGGAATGATATAAAAGAAGCATAGGCATCCGATTTATGAGCCAATGGATATACCTACAAGAATTTAGAAAAATCGTCCAAGAAAAAAACATAGTACTGATGACTGGAAGAGCTTAATATTGAGATGTTCAAAGATCACTATGAATAATATCAAATGACATAAACGTACGAGAAGTAGAAGCAACAAACGGAAGTTTAATGTGTTTGCCCAAAGAGCAAGCATGACAAACATTCGACACTTTAGACCTACTACAATCTATGACTTTATTCTTCCTAAGAGACACAACGATCGGTGTGCCTGGATGGCCCAAACGATTGTGCCATAAAACCAGAGAAAGTGCAACAAAAGTTGATAAAGGATTTGGCGAGATGGTGATAGATGTGGATAAAGGTCCCCTTGGCTCTCACGTCTTATTAGGCGTCTCCCTGTCTGGAAATCCTTCACATAAAATCCAAAAGAATCAAATTCAATGGAGACGAAATTATTGGTGGTAAACTTACGAACTTAAACTAAATTCTTGATAAGTTTGGGAGCATGAAGGACATAATTAAGGGACAAAGTAGGATAGGGGGATTGTAATTAGTATGCCCATACCCACTGACCGGAATAGAATTCCCATTACCCACAAGAATGCCAATTTTATTGCTCGTATTGAAATAAGATGTAAGGTTACCTGACGAGGATGTCATGTGATTGGTAGTGTCGTTGTCCATGTACAAATTAAGAGATGGCGAATTAAGGGTAAGGGTGTGCATATCGGCCTCAAGGTATGTTGAAGAGGCTAGAACAGAAGCTGTGTATGCCTGAGAAGGGTGTTGGCCGAGGACTACAGACCGTTACCTCTTTGCAGAGAAGCTCGACTCAAGCCAAGCTGTTGGAGCTGTCGGATACGGGCACGGTGGAACTGCCGAAGGCCAACTCCAAACACCACCACTCTTCGGTTGCTACCACAGCTGGGAATAGTCAGATACTGGCGAATATGCTCCCCCATGACCCGACAAACTATTTCCACGATTTTCTCCCTTACCACTATTTTTACCCTTATCAGCCCCAGTAGAAGTACCTGAATTCTTATTGTCAGTGTTACGATGTTGAGTACGCTGGTTACCTGAAGTAGCAGTGGATAGCAACGGCCTCCTCAAGAGTTAGCATAGATCGAGCTACGTAAAATTGTGGGAGGGGGTTGCTTTTTTGAATCATGGTGGCCACACCATTTTATGCATCCGTGAGCCCGACAACCATTTGGAGAACAAGGCGGTCGTTGGTGAAAAAAGCGCCTACATTCTTGGGTAGGTCGGCCAACTGCTTGAGATACTGGCAGTATGAGGAAGCGGGGGGAAGGACTCTGTCACGACCCTAATCCTAGGCACTATTTTATGCACATGTTGAGCACGTGAGGGTGGGGTGCGTGGCATCTCATTTGGTGCAGTTCATAATATTTGTGATCTTTATGTGTTAGCTTAATATTTTAATAATTTAGTTGGCATTTTAATATGTTAATAAATTTAATTTAATGATTTAATGTCTAAATGGAATAAATAGGAATTTTGAAGTTGATATTTTAATTGTTGAAATTTAAGTAAAAAAATATAAATTATATTGAGGTGCTTATGTGTCAAAGTTGAACCTTAAGGGTGTTAGTTGTAGCAACTAAAGAGTTGGAGGAGGTTGAGTGTAAATAAGCCAATGTATATCTCCTCCTTGTATTGAAGAAGCTTCATTTTCTCTTAAAACATCAGTAAATCAATCCTTGTCCATGGAAAAAGCTTAAGGTTCTTCCATCCTTCCAAAATTCATATCAAATTCAATTCTTGTCCGTTTCTCGATCCGTCAGCGTTTAAATGTTCGTGAAGCCGAGGGGATCACATCTATCCGGAGAAAGTTTTTCTTATTTTCGAATTATTTTGGTAAGTTATTATGTCCCTTTCTTCTAATCTTGTTCATTGATGTATACATGTGAAAATGTTGAAAGTGTTTATGTTGCATGTCAATTTTGGCCATTTTAATTGATTTTGAAATGAAAGAAAATAGGTTTTGGATGAATATTAGGAAGTGTAAAGGTTGATATACAAGTATTTCATGGCACTTTGGTACATTTTTCTTAGAATTGGAATGAGTTGAAATGAGTTGGAATGTAGTATATTGAAGTTTTGGTATAATGTTGTAGTTAAAGTGAAAGAATGGAAGTATCAATGTTTAATGTCAATTTGGAAACATTTTTCTTGGAGTTGAAAGAGGTGGAAATGGTTTGGTAGGAGTATAATGAAGTGATGATATATTGGTTTGGTTGAGGTTGAAATGGGTGAATTATAAATGTTGTAAGTTATAATAATTTCCTTCAAATTCTTGCTCATTCAAGGTTAAATTAGATATTGTTGTTGCATAAATTGTTTTTGACATTTTGGGAATATTTTACTTTGAGTTGGAAATATGATTGATTGATTTGAAGTAAGAATAGGTTATGGTATTGTTGTTAGGGTGGAAGGATAGTAGTAAATTGTGGTGTTATGTTAGAATGATTGAGGTATATAGGTGCATGACTTTTTGGAACCCTTTAATTTGGTTGGAAATGACTTTGAGTTAGAATTAGTTGTAATGAATTGGTAATGAAATGAAGTGGTCTTGGGTTAAATATGGAAGTGTTGCATATGGGTTTTGTACATTTTTCTTTGGTTTGAACGAAATGAAGATAGATTTTGATGAGTATAAAGAAAGGTTGGTATAATGGTTTGTTTGGAAAGGAAAGATTTAAGTATAAATGTGAATGGCATTTTTGGGAGCATTTTATTTGAATATAGAATGATTGGAAATGGTTTTTTTGAGTGTAATAAGGTGTTGGTTTGTTGGTTTTAGCTTAGAGTGAAAGGGTTAGAGTAAAATTGTGACTTTTCAAACCTTACTGATGTTGTTCAGCTCAGTTCTGAAGTTCTGCTGAGGGCACGAGTCGTGCCCTATAGGACGAGTCGTGCCATGCCTTTGTGCCTAGTCGTGCCTTGGGGGGATGAGTGTATCAGACTGGGGGTTTAAGGGGAACGACTCGTGCCCTGGGGGACGAGTCGTGCCCTGCCCTATTTCCTTGGTATCAGTTTTCAAGCAATTAAAACCCAATCTACCTAGTACATCTTTAACCTCTTTTTGACTCTAATCCTAGTACAACATATGAGATTTTCAATGATGTCTTAACTTGCCAAAAAGGATATGAGGAAGTTGTTTAAATATTGTACGGAATATGGTTGAAAGGCTTGATGGAAACTTAACCAAAGTTGTTCAAAACTTGGTAATTCATTCTTTAACTTTTGTAAAGGTTACTAAATGTTGTATTGTGAATATGTAGGGCTTGTTTGTGATACATTTTACCCTTACGTGGTTACATATTCATGATTTGTGATGCAAATAGTGTATGAAATATATGTTGCACTACTGCATTGGTTTTAACATGAGTACTAATACCATGTGGTTGGATTGATATTATTCAATACTGTTTGAAATGTAAATTGCCATATTGTGATGGTTTAACATGAGTAATATTACCATGTTGTATATTGATATCCCAAGTGTGGATTTAATTTCAAGTATCTATTATGTGCTTGAATGTGTTTCAATCAGCTGATGTTTAGGGGTATAATGGAATACGATCAATTATGGAAATTGTTCTATATGGTGATCAGATTACATTATACCTGTGACTGTCCCCTTCTGTGGCCACAGATTGGGGTGAGAGCTTCTGTATTAAGCCAAAAGCCTTACAGATTGCTAGTATCTTATATGGTTCTCTGAAAAATGAGTCTTATAAGATGTGAATATGCCTAAGCAGTTCACAAATGAAGGGAGTTTACTCCCACGTTGTACGACTTACTGTTCAGACGGGAAAGGTAAACTAAGGTAACGTAATGTGTTTACCGCTTTACAAATGTGTTGTGAGCAACCTTGTTATGTGTTGCATATTACTTGGCATCTTGTTGCATCATAATAGCTTATTGAGATTTATTCTCACCCCTTCTCCCTTTACTGTTTTAGATCGCGCTGAGACAGGTGGACCAACCCAGTGAGGACGGAAAGGAGTTTGGATTTTGTTTTTTTGGGATTGTCAGGGTATGTACATGGTTAGAGTTGGTTGGTTGGGAGTAGCTTATGGGACATTACTATTTTGGATCTTGTATATTGATCAACTTTTACAAACCTTTGCATTCATGGTTGTTTTGTAACTAAAGCAGGTTGTTGTTTTCTTTCAAAGTTATTTTATATAACTTTCCTCCAAGTGGAGATATTTTGAGTTAGGTTTGTGATTGAAATGTGAAAGTTTGTTTTACCTTTCAAGTTAAGCAAAGGTTTTAATATTTTAGGTGGTTGTTTTAGTAAGGAGACCCTCCCGCTCGGGGTACGAGCTAGGGTTCCGGGTCGGGGTTCCCACAGTTGGTATTAGAGATCGGTTTAGAAGTCAATGGTAGATGTCTAGATTAAGGGGGAGTGTGTGACAACTGACGACGGGTGTTTGATGCAAGGGTTTGTGTCATGGCGGGAAATGATGATGATCAGGATAGAGCTCCGGAGAATGAGGGTAATGCTGGGGCAGGTGGTAATCCGAACGCAGAGATGATGAACATGTTCAGAGTCTTCTCGCAGAATATGGCAACTCGGGGACCAGCTCCGAATCAACCCGAGGGACGTCAAGGCCATGGTTTAGAAAAGTTTGTGAAGATGAATCCACCGAGTTACAATGGAGATCCGGATCCGTTAAAGGCAGAAAGATGGCTAGAGGCGATGAACAAGATCTTTGTGGCAATGGAAAGTTCTGATGAAGAGAAGGTTAGATGTGCTATTTTCAAGCTTGAAGGGCCAGCGGAGCACTGGTGGCAGATCTTGAAGGGAAGTTGGAAGCGTGACCATACGCCCCAAACTTGGGAGAATTTCACCCGGAGGTTTAAGGAGCATTTTATTCCCATGGTTACCCGTGATAAGAAGGAAGTAGAGTTCTTGAGGTTAGAGCAAGGAACTATGTCGGTGGCTCAGTATTCAGCAAAGTTCACGGAGTTAGCGAGGTATTGCCCTCACTTGGTACCAGAGGAGGAGAGAAGGGTTGAGGCTCGAGTTCAGGAAGCAATTGTTGACTCATGACTTCACTGACTATCAGGCGGCAGTGAATAGGGCGTACAGGATTGAGAATGACATTGAGGAGCACCGTGGAAAGTCGAAAAGTAATGGTGGCAACAAGCAAAAGTATCAAGGACAAGGATCCGGACAAGACATAGGACAACCAAGGTTTTCAACTCCAGGGAGTGTACAAGGGGAGCATGTTGCAGTTCCAGTAGCACATCCAGTATCAAGTCAGTATGGGATTGTTTGTAACTTTTGCAAGAAGGTTGGGCACACAGACGATAGATGTTGGAGTAAGCAAGGTAAGTGTATAGAATGTGGAGCAGTGGGTCACTTTAGGAGAAATTGTTCAAGGTTGCAGCGGGGACAAGCTTCAGGTAGTGGATATCAAGGTGGCCAACCGAGGGGTGGTACAAAGAGGGATAATGAAGGAAAGCCAAAAGAATAAGTTTAATGTTGAGTCTTTGCTTTGGGTAGTGGAGAGATAGATTCCACATCAGTCATTAGAGGTATATTACCTGTCTCAGGAGTTAAGGCTCGTATTCTTATAGATTCCAGTTCATCCCATTTAATTGTGGCATCGCATTTTGCTTTTACTTTGCATAAATTGCCTGAGATTTTATCTTATGTGTTGGAGGTTTCTACTCTTATGGGAGAGTACCTCGAATCTTCTCTGGTTTACCACGGTGGTGATGTGGTTATATGTGGGCACGTATTGCCTGTTGATTTGGTATAGTTACCAATTCGTGATTTTGATGTTATACTTGGCCTGGATTGGTTAAGTAGTTGTCGTGCATAGGTAGACTGTCATAAGAAGCGAGTCTCCTTTTCTATGCCCTATTTGCTTATGTTTATGTTTGATGCGGATAAGTCCTTATTTGGTATTCATGTCATATATGCATTAAAGGCTAGAAAATTGTTGTCTAAAGGGTGTGAAGGTTACTTGGCTTATGTTCTAGACTTGAGTAAGAAGTCACCTGAAATATCTTATGTATTTATTGTGAGTGAGTTTTTAGATGTATTTTTAGAGGAGTATTCTATGCCGCCAGATAGGGAAGTGGAATTCTGTATTGATTTAATGCCAGGTTCAATGCCTATATCTAAAGCACCTTATAGTATAGCAATGGCTGTGTTTATGGATGTGATGAATATAGTTTTTAAACTTTACCTTGATAGCTTTGTGGTAGTTTTCAGTAATGTCCTTCTTGTTTATTCAAAGTCCCGGGGAGATCATTAAAAATCATTTACGAATTACGTTACCTGTTCTTCGTGAGAAGCTATTGGTTGTGAAGTTTAGGAAGTGTTGAGTTTTGGTTCGAGAAGATTCCATTTTTTTGGGTAATAGTGGATAGATTGATCAAGTTGGCTCACTTTTTACCTGTGTCTATGTTGAGGAAATATCTCTATGATCCTTCGTATGTATTGAGTTCTCCTCCCGAGGATATTCAGGCTGATATGACTTTTGTGGAGGAGCCGTTGAGGATATTAGAATCACAAGTCCGGGAGCTAAGAACCAAGAGAATTCCGGTTGTGGAAATTTGTGGAAGAATCACACCATTGAGAAATCTACATGGGAGTTGGAATCTGAGATGCGTGAGAAGTATCCTTGGTTATTTGAGTATTCAGGTAAGTAAATTTAAAATTTGGGGCGAATTTTCTTTAAGGGGGAGTGAGTGTCATGACCCTAATCCTAGGCACTATTTTATGCACATGTTGAGCACGTGGGGGTGGGGTGCGTGGCATCTCATTTGGTGTACACTACAAAAAAAGTCATTATTAGGGACTAAATTTTTTGGGTCGGAAGAACTCTCTAGTCCCTATTATCCCCTTAATAAGTCAGCTGTACGCGGATGAAATTAATGGGACGGCCAAATTGGGTCTTTGACGTTAGCAAATAAATGAAATTAAAAAAAGAAACAAAAGAAAAAGGAAACCTCCCAAAACCCTCTGCTCTTCGCCCACTACGCCTCTCCCGCACCATCCCTCTCTAATCTCACGCCAACTTCCACCGCCGTTCTCTGCAATCGTCGTCGTCAAGGTTTCTGCAATCGTCATCAAGGTATCCCTCTATTGTTCTGCAAACGTCGTCGGTTTCCCTCTATTTTTCGATTAGCCGTATGTAAACCGAAATAATCCCCTCTATTGTTCGATTCTTCTTGTTCATTAGCCGTTCTCTGCAATCGTCAAGGTTTCCCTCGCCGCTCTCTAATCGATTTCAGCCGCCGTTCTCTGCAATCGTCAAGGTACTTTCTCTCTCTACTTATTTATGTAATGAATTTTTTGTTAATAGCGGTTAGATTGTTTCATTTGGCATATTTTAGGGTTTTTCTCGCTGGACTCTCGTTTTATTTTTCTTTCCGGGTCTGTTATTTACCGAAACTGGTGCTAGACTGCTGGTTCAATGCTTGTGATAGTTTTGTAGGGAGTTCAATGATACAAAGATTGGAACTTTACTAGTTTGACACTCAGTGGTAGCGTTATTACTTTGGTACCTCGTGTTTTGATATTGTACTGTTTGGAGTTAGCTAAATCTAGTGTGATGATTGTATTGTTGGTGTTAGCAGATGCTTTGATGTGACATCATTATGTAATGTGGATTATGGGTAGTGATTATTCCACTCTAAAAGCTCCTGTTATCTTACAACTATATAAATTCCTATTTTTTCTTGCACTGATTGTGGAGACCCTCATTGGTTGCAAGCTCTACGCTTACTGTGGTTCATGTGCCTGACATTCTGATGGGTTTCCTTGCATTTACTAGCTATTTTTCAACCTAGAACTATCGATAATCAGGTGTTAACTTTGAGCTGGTGTCACCAAAAGAGTTGAAACAACAAAATTAATCATATGATAGGAGGATATGTGTAGCATTATTTGATTGTTACTAATGCATTTGTGATCAGTGTTCCCATTGACTCTTCTCACGGGCATGCTAGAGTTTAAACGAGAAACAAAGAAAACAATGAAGATTTTTGTGCTGAGGGACTCATTTCATTACGCCAGATCTAAAAACTCAACTTTATGAATGAAGCTTCATATCCTGAAGTTATGAATATTGTTATGAATATGAAGCTTCATATCTAAAAACGGGTAAGTTGTTAGAAATAGCTAGCTAAGGTAAATCATCATCTTTCAGCTAAAGTGCCTCTGTCTTTATGAAAGAAGCTTCATATCCTGAAGTTATGAATATTGTTACGCTTGATATACATTGTTGGTTCTCTCTATAACAACTTAAGCTAAAAATGAGTTGTTAACTTAACAATATCACCATTTTTTTCTTCCTTCCACCATTTTTTTCTTCCTTCCTGCTTATAGAAAACTGAATGCTTTTATTTGGACCTGGCTCTTTTAGCTATACTCTAGACATATCCAGGAAAAGTTTATTTGGGTGGTTAGGCCTGCTGTTACGTGCCAAATTGTCGTAATATATATCTAAGTAATCAATCAGGAAGTCAGGTCATACGTTCACAGAAGATGTGCTTCTTCCAGTGTATTTCTATGCATAATTCCTAAGCTGATGACCCTCAAGAAACGCTGGAGAGATCTTGTGGGCTAGGCTGCCATTGAATGAAGTGTCAAAATGAAAGTAGGTGTTACTAACCTGTGATTTGTTTCCCATTGTTAATTATTTCTAATTTCCTTTAAAAGATGCCGTGCCTGGTAATCCACATATTATAGAGGAACCTGTTCAGTGAAAGTTTCAAAGATTGTATGAAATAAGTTGTATTTTGCCTTTCTGACAAGGGCATGCAGCCTTTCTATTGTTCAATCTTGTCATCCACCAGCCACTCTACTGTTTTTTGATAATTTTGAACGTAGATACACTTGGTGATATTGTCCTACAAATTGGTATCCAGTTGTTGATTTTCTTTTCCTCTGATCCATTTCTTTTTTCCGTTTGGTGTCAAGCTCATTTACCTGAGTTTACCCGTTTTTAGATATGAAGCTTCATTCATAAACTCAACTTTTTCTCCATGAACATGAAAAAGCCAAGGGTCACTCATTTTTGGGGGGCAGGTAGTACCACTTTTGTGTTGGTCTTAACCACTGTGTTTAGTCCTGTGCATTGCTTCAAGCAGTTTCTGGCATTCCAACAACTGACTTGACCTTACTGCAGACTTTTGACTGTGTGCTAGCTATATCTTAATTGTTGCATCTCTTTTGTGTGTTGTATCAAAGATGTTGTGTTCTATTCATATTTGTTATTGTGATGTTCTTTCATGTCCCAAATAAATGTGGTACTTTTTTTACGTTAATACAAATGAAGTTTGAGCAATACTTTTAGGTTAATTAAATCAATCTAAACGATTATATTATAGTTTTTCCATTCAAAGTATGTTTTGCGTAGGCATGTTATATACTAAGAAAGTACTTGATTTACTTATATTCCAACTAGTTTCCATAAACATTGCTCCAATTATATTGATTATAACAACATATAGGCAATCCACAGATATATCACCTCTGACTGTGATGCTGTGGCCACCATATTTGAGTATCAAAATTACACGAAAACCCCAGAGGATGCAGTGGCCATTGCTCTAAAAGCTGGTGATTTTTCTGTCACTTGCCTTTGTCATTCAATCTTAAAGCGGTTTGTTTCCCGGCATGTTCTCAGTATTTTCTGTTGAGAATTTTATCAGGAACGGATATCAATTGTGGAACGTACATGCTGCGACACACTCAACCTGCAATCAATAAAGGCAAAGTGCACGAAGAGGATATAGACAAAGCTCTTCTAAATCTATTCTCTGTTCAACTTCGTTTGGGATTGTATGATGGAAACCCGAAAGAAGGGCAGTTTGGAAAATTGGGACCTTCAGATGTATGCACTAAAGATCATAAAAAATTAGCACTTGAGGCAGCAAGACAAGGGATTGTACTTCTTAAGAATCACAAGAACTTCTTGCCTTTGAAAAAGCATGGTATCTCATCTTTTTTTTTTTCTTTCATTCTTTCTTATGGTTGTAAATTACCAATCAGATCTTTTTTCTGCATGGGGTCGGTAGTTTGAACGTCTGATATGAGCTTTATAATCTATAATTGGACTATGTAATTGACTGATGCATGTCTAGAATGTGCAGTACTGAGCTAGAAACTCAAGAGTAATTTGTCTCTTTATTGTAGTGCCGCTAGATATTTCCATTATTGGTTTGGAATGTCTGTTGAATCTTGGACGCGTCCCAGTTCTATATCTTCCTTCAGATGCCTGTTAGAGGTTTGCTGCATTACTTTCCATGGGATTTTGCTTATTCTCTTTTGCTTCCGTTTGCCTCGACGTGTCCCAGTTCTATATATTTCATGTTCAATTTCCTCTTATAATCGAAAATATTACCTTTCTGATCCAAAAATAAGATCAATTGCACCCTTATTTGTTACGTCTCGTTTTGCTTTATAGGTCTCAATCTTTCTCTTGGCAGTTGCATTGATAGACAGATTCACCTCCAGCTCTTTATGTTTTATTTTGCTCTATGTGGTTTTGTAATCACTTTTCTCTCAGTTTAACCATGACCCCCATCATACTTGTGAACATTTTATTTATAATTGTTTGGTGGTGGATTATGGAAATTTAGATATGTGGATTAGATGTTGTCACATTACTTTCCTTTCTTTTTTTTCTTTTCTTCACCTTTCCGGTGCATTATGAACTGTGAGAGTTATGATGGGAACTTTTGCTTTTACCTATGACAGTCACCTTCCGAAAGAGTCAAAGCCAAGATGAAACTTCAGCTTTCTGAAACAGGTTAGTTATTTCATTACAGCAGTTATTTTCAGCTTTCTCATATGTGAGAATCTTTGGTTTGTGTCTTATAGTAATTCACTTGCTTGATTTGATTTGATAGTTCTACTTTGGCATTCTATCCTTGTTGAAGCCGTAACAATTTAGAGTTTTTTGCTTAATTGTTTGCGTTTTTCCTCATCGCAGATATGTGAAGGAAAAAGATCGTAGATGCTGAGCAACCAAGTTAAGCACTATCAACGTTGATGCATTTATTTTGTTTATCATAGTTTTTATCGAAGTTTTGCGTACATTTTTGTTCAAATATTAAGTGGTTGAACTAAGCATGGATGTGTTATAGATTTATGATGTACGCCTTTTTGATCTTGGCAGAATACGTAAAGAGTACCAAATTAGGTTGAGTTTTTCTTAATGAAATAGTTGTCTTTTGATCTATAATAGCAATTTTATTGCAAAGTGTGTTTGAATTTTGATTTTTAGGTTTGGTTTTATTATATAATTACAATTCATTTAGTATATATAAAAGAATGAACATTCAATTCATTTTGAGACGAATAGAGTAGTTCATATTGATGATTAAGATTTATATTTTGGCGCAAAATTACATTAGGGTCGGCAACGCGCGTCCCTAATAATTTTCCGGGACAAAAAATAAATTGGCGCTAAATTAATATTAGGGTCGGCGACGCATGTCCCTAATAATTTCCCGGGGAAAATTTAAATTGGCGCTAAATTAATATTAGGGTCGGCAATTCCGACCCTATTACCTCGTCCCAAAAAAAATTGGCTCCAAAATAATCCCCGCCAAATTAATTTTAAAGACCGATGCATGCCGTCTTTAAAAAATTATTGGGGACGGTGACGGGGGTCCCAAAGTATTAGAGTCGCCCTTTATTCCGGACCCCAAAGTCCCGTCCTTAAGGCCGACCCAAATACTTTTAGGGACGGCAAATTGGCCTTTTGGGACGGTGACGGGCCGACCCTAAAGAGTATGTTTCTTGTAGTGGTAGTTCATAATATTTGTGATCTTTATGTGTTAGCTTAATATTTTAATAATTTAGTTGGCATTTTAATATGTTAATAAATTTAATTTAATGATTTAATGTTTAAATGGAATAAATAGGAATTTTGTAGTTGATATTTTAATTGTTGAAATTTAAGTAAAAAGATATAAATTATATTGAGGTGCTTATGTGTCAAAGTTGAACCTTAAGGGTGTTAGTTGTAGCAACTAAAGAGTTGGAGGAGGTTGAGTGTAAATAAGCCAATGTATATCTCCTCCTTGCATTGAAGAAGCTTCATTTTCTCTTAAAACATCAGTAAATCAATCCTTGTCCATGGAAAAAGCTTAAGGTTCTTCCACTCTTCCAAAATTCATATCAAATTCATTCTTGTCCATTTCTCGATCCGTCAGCGTTTAAATGTTCGTGAAGCCGAGGGGATCACATCTATCCAGAGAAAGTTTTTCTTATTTTCGAATTATTTTGGTAAGTTATTATGTCCCTTTCTTCTAATCTTGTTCATTGATGTATAAATGTGGAAATGTTGAAAGTGTTTATGTTGAATGTCAATTTTGGCCATTTTAATTGATTTTGAAATGAAAGGAAATATGTTTTGGATGAATATTAGGAAGTGTAAAGGTTGATATACAAGTATTGCATGGCACTTTGGTACATTTTTCTTAGAATTGGAATGATTTGAAATGGGTTGGAATGTAGTATATTGAAGTTTTGGTATAGTGTTGTTGTTAAAGTGAATGAATAGAAGTATCAATGTTTAATGTCAATTTGGGAACATTTTTCTTGGAGTTGAAAGAGGTGGAAATGGTTTGGTAGGATTATAATGAAGTGATGATATATTGGTTTGGTTGAGGTTGAAATGGGTGAATTATAAATGTTGTAAGTTATTATAATTTCCTTCAAATTCTTGCTCATTCAAGGTTAAATTAGATATTGTTGTTGCATAAATTGTTTTTGACATTTTGGAATTATTTTCCTTTGAGTTGGAAATATGATTGATTGAGTTGAAGTAAGAATTGGTTATGGTATTTTTGTTAGAGTGGAAGGATAGTAGTAAATTGTGGTGTTATGTTAGAATGATTGAGGTATATAGGTGCATGACTTTTTGGAACCCTTTAATTTGGTTGGAAATGACTTTGGGTATACTTTACTTGAAGTTAGAATGAGTTGGAATGAATTGAAATGGTCTTGGGTTAAATATGGAAGTGTTGCATATGGGTTTTGTACATTTTTCTTTGGTTTGAAATGGATGAATATAGGTTTTGATGAGTATAAAGAAAGGTTGGTATAATGGTTTGTTTGGAAAGGAAAGATTTAAGTATAAATGTGAATGGCATTTTTGGGAGCATTTTCTTTGAATATAGAATGATTGGAAATGGTTTTGTTGAGTATAATGAGGTGTTGGTTTGTTGGTTTTAGCTTAAAGTGAAAGGGTTAGAGTAAAAATGTTACTTTTCAAACCTTACTGATGTTGTTCAGCTCAGTTCTGAAGTTCTGCTGAGGGCACGAGTCGTGCCCTATGGGACGAGTTGTGCCATTCCCTCGTGCCTAGTCGTGCCTTGGGGGGGACGAGTGTATCAGACTGGGGGTTTAAAGGGAACAACTCGTGCCCTGGGGGATGAGTCGTGCTCTGCCCTGTTTCCTTGGTATCAGTTTTCAAGCAATTAAAACCCAATCTACCTAGTATATCTTTAACCCTTTTTGACTCTAATCCTAGTACAACATATGAGCTTTTCAATGATGTCTTAACTTTCCAAAAAGGATATGAGGAAGTTGTTTAAATATTGTACGGAATATGGTTGAAAGGCTTGATGGAAACTTAACCAAAGTTGTTCAAAACATGGTAATTCATTCTTGAACTTTTATAAAGGTTACTAAATGTTGTATAGTGAATATGTAGGGCTTGTTTGTGATACATTGTGCCCTTACTTGGTTACATATTCATGGTTTGTGATGCAAATAGTGTATGAAATATATGTTGCACTACTGTATTGGTTTTAACATGAGTACTAATACCATGTGGTTGGATTGATATTATTCAATAGTGTTTGAAATGTAAGTTGCACTATTGTGATGGTTTAACATGAGTAATATTACCACGTTGTGTATTGATATCTCAAGTGTGGATTTAATTTCAAGTATCTATTACGTGCTTGAATGTGTTTCAATCAGCTGATGTTTAGGGGTATAATGAAATACGATCAATTATGGAAATTGTTATATAAGGTGATCAGATTACATTATACCTGTGACTGTCCCCTTCTGTGGCCACAGATTGGGGTGATAGCTTCTGTATTGAGCCAAAAGCTTTACAGATTGCTAGTATCTTATATGGTTCTCTAAAAAATGAGTCTTATAAGATGTGAATATGCCTAAGCAGTTCACAAATGAAGGGAGTTTACTCCCACGTTGTACGACTTATTGTTCAGACGGGAAAGGTAAACTAAGGTAACATAATATGTTTACCGCTTTACAAATGTGTTGTGAGCAACCTTGTTATGTGTTGCATATTACTTGGCATCTTGTTGCATCATAATAGCTTATTGAGATTTATTCTCACCCCTTCTCCCTTTACTGTTTTAGATCGCGGTGAGACAGGTGGACCAACCCAGTGAGGACGGAAAGGAGTTTGGATTTTGGTCTTTTGGGATTGTCAGGGTATGTACATGGTTAAAGTTGGTTGGTTGGGAGTAGCTTATGGGACATTACTCTTTTGGATCTTGTATATTGATCAACTTTTACAAACCTTTGCATTCATGGTTATTTTGTAACTAAAGCAGGTTGTTGTTTTCTTTCAAAGTTGTCTTATATAACTTTCCTCCAAGTGGAGATATTTTGAGTTAGGTTTGTGATTGAAATGTGAAGTTTTACCTTTCAAGTTAAGCAAAGGTTTAAAATTTTAGGTGGTTGTTTTAGTAAGGGGACCCTCCCTTTTCGGGGCACGAGCTAGGGTTCCGGGTCAGGTTCCCACAGACTCCGTCAACGTCTGGAAGAACTCTTGCGCAAGAGTAACCACACGAGAGTTTTCGCTGTCCTCAAAAATTTCTTGTATACGATCCCAAGCGGTCATGGAAGTGCAGTCCATCTTCAATATTGTGTTGCGAAGATCATTTGAGATAGTGGTGTATATCCACCCCAGCACAATGGCATCTAGGGTTGACCACATCTCAATATCGTCGTCTGTTGTGGGCTCCTTCAACTTCCTACTGGCCGGTGGGATGATATGGTGAAGCACTCGAACGGCACGGGCATGTACCTTGAAAAACTATGCCTAAGTAGCATATTTAACGTTCTCCAATTCCAAGGTAACGTCCACATGATTCTTGATGTTAGAAACTGCAAGGGTCGGGTGAAACAATGACTTAGACGAAGACACTGTGAGACGAAAGAGGAGAAAAGAAGAAAAAGAATAATACGAAGGAGGAGGCGGTAATTAGCCGAAAATCTAGGTGCAGCGGAAGAAGGAATGAAAATCTAGGTCTTTTGATACCATAAAAGAATTTGTTCCGTGCCTATTTCATTATTTACCTTTTTCGTGGTTTATCTCGGTTTGAGATTTTTTTAAACCGATTACTATCGGTTTGACCACTAAATTTGCCTAAATCAAGCTAAACTGAACCATTTACATCATCAATTCTATATTTTATACTACTCCTCTCCCCAAGTCGAGCACTAGAAATAGAATAATAAGGGGTTTTTTGTATGTGCACAAGACTTGAAGCAACCATTGGAGATAATTATAGAATTAGATGTAAAAATTGCAAAAATGATGCAATTTATACACTAAGGGCTCGTTTGGTAGGCTGATAGGATTAGCATGTATTAATAGTCAGGAGATTATTACTCCAGGGATTAATTATACCACCATTTTTTTGGGATAAATCATACTTATAGTATTTTAAATTAGGCCAAAAGCAATATGGTGTTGCCACCTCACCCCACTTGGGTGATTCTTGCATTCCCGACGTTCCACCTAAGCCTCCATGTCATCAGCGCCTGTTGACTAGGATACGTTGTATTAGGTCTTTTATGTTCATATAATGGAGTAGTAATTTGATTAGACAAAATTAATAAAATGCATGTATAAGAGTCAAATATTTCGTCAAAATATATAGGTACTTTGTATAGAGATATTTGACATATATGCATTTAAAAGTAACATTGTAGTTTTACTTATATTAGTGACTCTATAGGAAGTAATCATGAAAAGTCATATGACATTAGAATCTTAAAGAAGATGTTACGTATATTATTTAATCACGTAGAGACTTATGGAATATATACGTCTAGATGTAACGATTTATATTCACGACTATTAGTGTTCCTAATTTATAACGAAGCTATTAGTCACTTATCTATAAATCACTATACATATTCATAACGAAAGGTCACAAATATTACTATAAGAATACATGACTTAACATTTTAGTACTAAATACATTAGAAAACGATATATGAAATATATAATATCAAATAAACTAATCAAATGTTAATGACTTTTAATCCTAATAGTTCCATTAATATTCTTTTTTTTTTTAATTTCTTTAAGAATAGTTCCATTAATATCCTTACAACATCATAGTAGGCTGAATATCTGGAAGACCTGCAAATTTGAAAAAGAAAAAAAACGTCAATAAAAAATAAAAATAAAAACTTTTCGTTGTATGCCATTAACTGCGACTTCATACATTTTCGGTTACATATGTATACATGATTCCTAATGATAAAAATGAATGGAATATTTAATGGCTAACTCTACTGTTACATTTCTGCATGTAACTCTTGGATTTTGTCCTTTTGGTTCTCCTGCATAATGTCCACAGGTAATTCACCCTTCATCATAAATGTTGCTTTGTATGCAGAAATGTTGCTTTGTATGCCTCCAGTTATGAAATAATAAAGAGGAAAATTGATGAGGATGAATTCCAAAGGCTTTAACGTTTCTGTTTAGCTCATTGGATCATCCTTCATCATCTACAACTTATACAATATATATATCTCATCATCTACTGCCAACTGCCCTACCAATTCTCTCAGTTTCTCTTCCTGATTTCCATACATCCCTAATTTCATATCTTCATATCGGCCTTGGGTGATAATGGCTTCTCGACTCATCACGGTTCAACAACTTCAAAAGGGACGTTATGATAAGAAAATGCATGTCCGGGTAATGCGGAAGTGGTATTCTTACAATGCTAAGAAATTCAGAGAAATTATGAGTATGGATTTCGTCGGGATCGATGAGAAGGTGATATTTCTTGCAACAATCTCAAACTTCCACATTTATTTTTTGTGGTTTTTCTTTCCTGTTTTCAAAATATTTACTAACTCTTGGTATATTTTCCTTTCATACCAGCAAGACGCAATCCATTTTTCTGTTAGAAGTAGGTTTATACCTGATTTCGATGGCCTGATTGAAGAGGGAAGTTTTTACTCTATAAAAAATTTCGTTGTCGAAAACGCAAGGCCAAATTTTCGTGTACTTCGTCGTGATCTTTACGTGTTATTGGACGCTTCGACATGTCTTGAGGAAATTGTAGCTAATGTCCCATCAATTAATCGTTATTTCTTTGATATTGTGCCTTACTCTTCTCTTGGAACGGCCAGTGTTAACAAGAAGTATCTATGTGGTATCAACTTATACAAGTTCCTATAGTGTATTATGCTATTTGTTATTTCAATTTCATTAAACTATTTTTTTTCGCTTTAGTTATTTTTATATAAATTTAACTACCACATTTGTTTTCATTCGTGCAGATATCATAGGATATGTTTGTGGTATTTCTGAGAAAGCCAAGAGAATGAGTAATAATGTGATAACACAGATGCAATATATGGATTTGGTTGATTTAAGGTTTTTATCTTAACAAAATTTTGATTATGCCCAGTAAATATTCACATGTGAATAAGTATTTATATCTACCTTCCATTTGTTGTTGCAGCAAAAAGAAAGTGTGGGTTACAATGTGGGGAAATGGCATAATCGACAACGTTGCAACCATTCTCACAAACGGCCATAGGGTTCTAATTATCACGTCAACTATTGTCAAGGTCGAAAGTAATGGTATGAATTTCGAGAATATGCTTCTTATTGGGTTTGCTCTTTTTTTTTTTGTAAGTAGTATTATTAATCTATTATTTCTCCTCTTATGTAATTTTCATCATTTAGTTTTTTTAATTATGTTTTTTTCCTGCATCTTCTTTCTATTACAGGTGATTCTCAATATCAAACAGTAGTTCGTCAAATGCTTATTATGAAGATGATATTGATGAAATAAAGGAATTTATTACATGGTATTTGTTACTTTAAAGTACTTTGTATAATTGTTGTTAATAAATTAAACTATCCTCCCTTTTTGGATTTACTTTCAGTTTTGGTGATGAACTTGGTCGTGAACCTATGACTCCCGTCCCAATATATAATACTTTCATAACCAAGGAAGAATATGAGAAAGGGAAAACAACTCTGGCAGCCGTTCTTGACAAGCTTGATAATGGCGATGCAATTGTAAGTTGGTTACTTATATGTTTACTAGAATAAATTTCATGTTTATTCCTTAATTACGGTTAGCTAATTCATTCTTTATTAACATTATACATCCCCATAGAAACCTTCCTTCTATATCACCGGAGTGATTGCAAAAATCCATGAAGGCAATGGATGGAAATATAACTCATGTGTTACTTGCAAGCGTAAGGTTTATTTTATTGATGGGAAATTGACTTGCAACTACTGTAATGAAACTGTACTCTACCCAATTATAAGGTAATAGTATTTGTTCCTCATTTGTTATATCATAATTATGATATCTTTACATATTGACTAACCTCATAACTGTACCGTAATATTTTTGTTCATGATATGGCTTTAGATATCGGCTTGAGATAGATATAGAAGATGAAGATGATGGAAGAGTCGTCCAATGTGTTATGTTTGATCGTGAAGTCGAGAAGTTAATAAAGCTCAAAGCATCAGAATTGGTTACTATTGTTTATGAGGTTGTTGCTTAACTTTGCTTCTTCCAGACATCCTTCCCCATGAAGTTCACATGTGTTTATTCATTCAAGAAGAGAGAGAGAGAGAGAGAGAGAGAGAGAGAGGATGTGTATTGTTTAGTTAGTAGTATACTATGTCGCCGTTTATGATAATCTAATACATATGCCGCTTTTATAATTTATATTCGGACCCCTGTTCAATTTAAAAGTTTAAAAATAACCCTCATTTTCTCAGATTTACAAAATGGCCCAATATCCACCCTGTTCAATTTAAAAGTTTAAAGATAACCCTCATTTTGTTAGATATACAAAATGGCCCAACATCCACCCGTGCGGAGCACGGGCTTAAATACTAGTATGAAGGGAATAAGAGGTGATAAGAGGTCTTATCCAGGTTGTTAGGATTATTACACCGGAATCTGATAAAAGTAAAAACCCCGACGCGTTCACTCCCAGAAATATAGCCATCCCTGCCCCAGCTTTTTGTTTCAATACATTCAAAATGACTCACTTCTATTGAGTGAGAGAAAGGGAGAAAAGTAGAATTCTATTTTCTTCGAGCCCAAAGCCAATACTGGATTCTCGTCACTACGGATTGATTGTCCCTACCTAACTACATGTTAGAAAGCCCATCGAGGGACTTTTTTACCAACCTTTTCGTAGGCTGATAGGATTAGCATATATTAATAGTCAGGAGATTATTACTCAAGGGATTAATTATATCACCCTTTTTTTGAGATAAATATGAAGGAAATAAGAGGTGATAAGAGGTCTTATCCAGGTTGTTAGGATTATTACACCGGTTGCATTTAATTTACCAAACATCAAGCTTATTGGACTAATAATCCTATCCAACGCTAAGAAGGGCTACCAAACGATCCCTATATGATTGGGGATGGCATAAAAAGTTCTTAACTCTCTAGCTCACATTTTGGTGCCAAGTCATCATTTGTTAGCATTTATGGTCAATAATGTATTTTTATTTTGGAATGTTCACACCCACCCAACTACCAATTTTTTTTTTGTATTGTTATCGCTTTGTTAGAAAAGTCATTAATTAAATTATTTAATGAATTCTAGTCATTAACTATCACATGACTAACACTCCTTATAAGATTAACAAATTCATCAATGAAGTTAATCCAATCTAAAAGGTGAAGTTAATCCAATCTAAAAGGTCAGTCTCTGTCATTTAAAAATAAAATAAAATTGTACCATTTTTGTGTATCACTAGTAATTCAATGATTATGCGTCATTTATAACACCATGACGATCTCATCTCTAATAATTAATAATCGTTAAACCATTAGTAATACACAACATAATAAATAAAAGTGGTACATAGTATAATTTATTTTTTTCCTCTCATTTTTTGCTTTGTAAATTCTTCGATTGTTTCGAAAGAGCCACACGCCCACACCTCACCTCCACCACAAACCATAACTCCAACTAGTTAGGCCTATTTCGGAAGAGCCACACCTCAACTCCGCCACAAACCATAACTCCAACTTGTTAGGCCATCCTGCCCCACCTATAGTCATGTCGTTGCTACCGTACGTAGCAGTGTCACTCACCCGTCATCACATGTATATCAAATTTTAGCTCAACAAGATCGTTGTAAAGGGATTATATTGTTTTTTTGTAATTTAACTTTCGCAATTAGATTGTCAAATCTAAAACAATAGCAACCTATTTGCAACTTAAAATCATGTTTTGGTTACATGGCAAAATAAAAGGGGGGGGGGTGTTGGCAACTTTAGCAATTGGATTGCCAAATCTAAAACATTAGCAACCAAAATTTGCAAATTAGAAGAAAAATTTGGTTACTAAATATTTTTATTTTTATTTTTATTTGTGTGTGTGTTTAACATCCTTGTGGCAAAATCGAGAAGGAACAAGTCATTTGGAGGCAAAATGCGATTAAAAAAGAAAAAGAAAAAGAAAATGGCCCACTTCCTCTAGGGCCCCTCATGTGAGATTTAAACCCATTTTAAGAAATGACCTTCTAGTAATTCCTCACACACCCCTCATTGTTAATAGACAAATATATCCTTATTATTATTTTGTACGCGTCGTACGTTCATTCCAGGGGACTGAACCAATTCCAAAACAGAAAATTATACTTTAGTCACTGAAACTTTGGGAATTAAATATTGGTCACTAGACATTCAAGTATTTTAAATCAGTCATTAGATTCAGAATAGTTTCAGTTTAATTTTTTCAACCAAAAAAAATTAAAAAAATTCAATATTAACGACGAATTAATCTCATAATTTACACATTTACAACACTTATATGTTCTCTTATAATTGACTTATAAATGAAAATTTTCAACCAAAAAAAAATCAAAAATTTCAATAATAACAACGAATTACTCTCATAATTTATACATTTACAACTCTTATAATTATAAGACTACTTTGTCTTTTATAATTGACTTATAAGACAATTTTTTCAACCAAAAAAATCAAAATTTTCAATAATAACAACGAATTACTCTCATAATAACAACGAATTACTCTTATAATTGACTTATAAGACAATTTACTTATAAGACTACTTTAAAAAGTCTTATAAGTAACATATAAGACTTTTTAAAAAAGTCTTTATATAAGTAACATATAAGACTTTTTAATAAGTCTTATAAGTAACTTATAAGACTTTTTAAAAAGTCTTATAAGTTACTTATAAGACCTATTTGAACATTGAGAACTATGTTGTAAAAAAGTCTTATAAGTAGTAACTTATAAGACTTTTTTTAATAAGTCTTTTTACTTATATGACTTATTAAAAAAGTCTTATAAGTTACTTATAAGACTTATTAATAAGTCTTATATGTAAGAGCAACTAAAACAAGCTCCAATATTTATTTATTTTTGGTACATTAGGAAAAAAAAGCTCCAATATGTGAATTAATTAAAACAGTAAATCTGGTGAAAGAAAAATAATAAAGGTGTTAGGAACATTAATCAGGAAAAAGCCAACTATCTTTTTTTTTTTCTCAGAAACCCAACTGTTAGTTGCTCGCTTGAGACATGTAAAAGAGGGCACTAGGGGATGGGGAAGAGTGGCACTCAAACCCTCTTAAAGTCAATTTAAGAACCATAACCATCTCTTCTTCTGTCCATGGTGTTTTCTGAATATTAACCTATCAATAATACATTATCAATAATCCCATCAAGAGTACTCACTGCAGCCTAGTCTCACAATCAAGAAAAAAACCATTCAGGGAAAAAAAAACTAGAGAGAGAGAGAGAGAGAGAGAGAGAGAGAGAGAAAATAACCTGCATTTCTTCTGGTACATGGCTATTATAGAACTCATCAGCACCTAATACCTCAATAGCTTCCTTCTTCTTAGAAGCTGATTGTAACGACCCTAAACCTAGGCACTAATTTAGCATCATATTGTGTGCTTTTAACACTAATGCTAATAGTATGTGTTCATTTTTATATACTTGATTTCTTATATTAAGATAAAATGATAAGGAAATAAATAATGTTCTAGGGGAAAAATAATAATTAGAAATAAATAAAGTAATAGAATGGAGTGGTAATAAAATGGACAAATAAAATGTTGTGAGTTGGGAGGATATTTTAAATGATTGAAAGAGTTATTTTGAAAAGTTAGGGAGGGGGGGACCAATTCCCCTAATTTCCTCTCCTTCTCCCCCTAAGTCAATGAAACCCCATGCCTCCCATACTCCCCCTCACTCTCCCCATACCCCCTTTATACCTTCCATACTCCATCCTTCTCATCCTCCTTCATTTGCTCTCTTACAATCTCCATGGAAACCCCATTGAAACCACCTCTTCTCAAGCTCCTACAAAGGGCAATCCTTCTTCATTTTTCAATCCAAGAGTACATTTGTGATGGGTGCATCTAGGAGAGTTGATCAAGCCAAGAAGATCCTTAATCCACCTCTTAATTCCTAAGGTGAGTTATTATGACCCTTCCCTTCATTAAATGCTCATGAACTCTTAATGTTGTTCTTGTTAATATGATGGTTGTTTAATCCTTTGGAACTATTCTTGGAGTTGAGAAATTTGGAAATTTATATGAAAGGATGTTAAGATTCATAAAAGTGGATTTAGGGTGTAAGAAATGGGTGAAGTTAGTTTAGAAGATTTAACTTGAAATGTGTTAGTAAAATGGGTTAGTGTCATGAGAAAGGTTGTTGTTCATGAAAGTAGTAAAACAATAGAAGTAAATGGATTAAATGGATTAAATGGAAATCTTGAAAATTGGTAGTAAATTGGGTGGAAAACCAAGCGGAAATGATTTAGGTGTGGGACTTGATACCTTGGAGATTTAATGAGTTAGAAGTAAGTAACAAAGTTAGAAATTTCCTTTAGGTTTATAACTTAGAAGGCAATTGGTGGAAAATTTGGTTTCTTGGGATTTTAGTGTTGTTGCTGCTGTTATACCAGTTTCTGGGCCGAGGCACTAGTCGTGCCCCTTGGCACGAGTCGTGCCCTTGGCCCAAATCGTGACCACGAGTCGTTCTTGGGAGCTCCAATCGTTCTGAGTGACTTAAGGGAGTGAGCACGAGTCGTGCCCATAGGCACGAGTCGTGCCATGTGGAGGTCACGAGTCGTGACTTGAACAAAAGGAAGTCGTGCCTTGTTAGGGGACGACAGAATCAGAAGAAGGTTCAATGGGCACGAGTCGTGCCCTGGGGCACGAGTCGTGCCCTGGCCTGGTTTCTCACATCAAGTTAGAGCTGTTCAAACCTAATCAAACTAGAACCAAAATGGAATCTCTTTAACCTAGATTAAAGTAGAATACTTTGGCTATACAATGACCTCTTAAGTGATCAAAATGGAATTGGGGAAGTACTTTAAATGTTGCTTAGAAAATGCTAGTTAACCTAGTTTGGTAACTAGACAAAAATGATCCCAATTTGGTAGATTAACTTAGACCTTTAAAAAGGCTATGTATTATTGTATAATGACCTTGTAGGAAGGATTGATGATACTCCCTTGCCTTACTTGAGTTCATACACATTGTTTATATTATGCATAGTGTGTTGAATAACTGTTGCACTATGATATTGATTGGACATGAGTATATTTTACCATGTTGCTATATTGTTATCCCTTTATGTGGATTATGTTTCAAGTAACTATTATGTGCTTGATAATGTGTTAATCAGCTGATGTTGGGGGTATAACATAATACGATCAATTATGGAAGTGTGACCTAATGTGATCGGATTATGTTATATCTGTGGCCGTCCCCTCCTGTGGCCACAGGTTGGGGTATAGCATCTGTAGTGAGCCAAAAGCCTTACAGAGTTGCTACTATTTTATTTGGTTCCCTGAAAAACGGGTCTTATAAGATGTGAGTATTGCTTAAGCAGCTCACTGTAAGATTGGAGTATTATTATACCCAATGTTGTACGACTATTGTTCAGACGGGAAAAGGTAAACCAAGGTAATGTAAGGTGTTTACAGCTTTTCCAATGTGTTATATGCAACTTGTTATGTGTTGCATCGTATATGGCATATTGCTGCATTCATAATAGCTTGCTGAGATTTATTCTCACCCCTCTACCTTTAATGTTTTTAGATTCCGAGACAGGTGGACCAACCAAGTAAGGGCGGAAAGGAGTTTAGAAGTGGTATTTTGGGATTTTCGGGTTATGTATTGGTTGGCGTAGAAAGTCGTATTTTGGGTATAATTCCTTTATGGAGTTTGTGTATTTATGAAACTTAGTTTATATTTTATAACCGATATCTTTTTGTAATTAAAACAGTTTATTACTTTCGAAGTTGGTCAACTCTTCCTCCAATGTGGAAAGGAGTAGAGTTATTTTGAAATGGGTATGAAAATTGTGTTTGTGTTTGAAAGTTAAATCAAAGTTTTTAAAGTTTAAGATATTTGGGTTAGTTTGAGGACGCTCCAGCTCGGGACACGTGTAGGTTCCGGGTCGGGTTCCTCACACTGATGTACTAATCACAGCCACTTTCGTCCCAAACGCCTTAAAATGGTGGAGAAGTCCCAAACGCCTAAGGTTAATTATATTGTACAAACAATTCAAAAATAATTGAAGAAATACAAGTAAATTAAACTAAACAGAAAAAGAGCTCAGATAGCCGGAAAATTAAACTGTATTTCCGCTGGTAAATAGAAAACATAACTAGCCAATGGAAAAACATACTACCATTTCCATAGGCATTATCCATAATTCAATATCCGAATAACAGTAAATAAAAACCCAAAAACTTGTCCATAAAACAGAATATTAAAAAACAAACCCAAATCAGAAACCCATAAATTAGTCGACCTCCTCAATCTTGGGCCCGGCACTGCTTCCACCAGAAGGAACATCGTCATCATCCATGGGAGCACCTTCACCTCCAGCACCTTGGTACATCTTCGCAATAATCGGGTTACTGCCGATCGGATCTGTTGCAATCGATCGACCGAAAATGGTGGAGAAGTCGCAATCATGCTGGAGACGAAGACGGATACGACGGAGTTGCTGCTGATCGGATCTGTTGCAATCGTGCCGGAGAAGTGAACTCCGGCGAGAGAGGGTTTGAGAGAGAGAAAGTGTGTGTGTGTGTGTGTGTTTCTAGGAGAAAGAAAGATGAAAAAATGAAGTGAGAGGTGGGAGGGAGAGGAAATGACGTGAGTGGAGGGAGGAGGAGAGGGGTAGTTTAGGGGTGTCTGGGGAATAAGAATTTTGGATGAACACTTTATTTGAGATTGGGTCAATTGCAATTTGGTGACCTAAGTTTTACACATACTTGCAATACGGCAGCCAAGAGTGCAATTTAGTCAATCAATACCCTAAGTTTGCAATTTTTAGCAAATTGGTATAAAAAATAACGAAATCGTTAAATAAAATAACAATCGTTAAAAAGAAAACAAAAAAAAAAATCTGGGCAACCTTCTTCTTCTTCTAATCTGAAAAATTCCATCCCCTCCAATCTTCTTCTTCCATGAAATGATGAAACGGACGAGGAGGCCGATTGAGAGGGAGAGGATTAATGGGACTAATTTGGCACCTTGGACGGCTGCCGGCACCGGTACTGAATTGTCGTTTTTGGATGAGAAGAGGGGAAATCGGGAGGTGGGTTTTTGTGGGAGGGGATTGAAGTGGGGAAATTTGTGGGTTTTATTGAGGAGAGAGAAATGGGAAGAAGATGATCGGAGGGAGGAGGCGGGAGTAGGTGGGTTTAGAGAGAAGGAGTTGGGAAGGGGGGCGTGATCGGAGGTGGGTTTTATGGCCTGAACCACTGGAGAAGAAGAAGTAGGTTCATGTTTTTTGTTTTTTATTATTTTTTCCTTTTTTTTTTGCCTTTTATTTCTCATTGTCTTTCTTAATATTTTTTTCTCTATGTTCTAAATATATACAAAATAATAATAATAATAATAAATAATTATTATTAATTATTTTATTATTATTATTATTATTGTATTATTATTTTATTATTATTATTTTATTATTATTATTATTATTATTATTTTATTATTATTATTATTATTATTTTATTATTATTATTATTATTAATTTATTATTTTATTATTATTATTATTATTAATTTATTATTTTATTATTATTATTATTATCATTATTTTATTATTATCATTATTTTTATTATTATTATTTTTATTATTATTTTATTATTATTATTATTATTATTATTATTATTTTATTATTATTATTATTATTTTATTATTATTATTTTATTATTATTATTTATTATTATTATTATTATTACTTTATTATTATTATTGTTTTATTATTATTATTATTTTATTATTATTGTTATTATTAATTTATTATAATTATAATTTTATTATTATTATTTATTTTTTTATTACTTGCATTGTACATGGGCCATGAAATGACGAAATTACCCCTTACATACTCACGTGAAAGGCACTTGAATTTCATCTCGTCAAAAATTAACGATTTCGTTAGTTTTTATATCAATTTGCTAAAAATTGCAAACTTAGGGCATTGATTGACTAAATTGCACTCTTGGCTGCCGTATTGCAAGTATGTGTAAAACTTAGGTCACCAAATTGCAATTGACCCATTTGAGATTTATAAAATGTCTCTCTTTAAAATGGAAAAAAATCTGAACATGAGTGCCCTTGAGGAATATTTTCAAAGAAAATTCACGAGAAAAGTACCTTTTTGATCCTTAAACTATTTTAATTGGGACCTTTTAGTCCTTGAACTATTTTCTAAGCCTTTTTCATCCTTGAACTATTTTAATTGGGACCTTTTAGTTCTTCCGTTAAAAATTTCGTCAATTAACCGTTAATTGGGACCTTTTCGTAAGGAGTTTATAGGCCAGTGACCTTTTAGATACTTAACTCCGTTGTGGAACTATTTCTTTATTTTATTTTTTACAAATTTGAACATTCATTTAGGGACGGAGGAGTAAACTGAAAATTTCTAAATAATATGGATTAAAATAATTTTATTTTTAAAATAATAATAATCAAAATTTAAAACAAACTAAATTAATTATCATCTAAACTAAAAAAATTTTTAAAAAATTAATATCATTTAAATATTTTAAGGAGTAAATTAATATCATTTAAATGTACCACTGAGCCACAACTCATAATTGATCAGCTGAATGTGTCAATAAAACCAATCATCAGAACCTAGGTTTTTTCGGTTAATATGTTATAGACCATATATAGTTAAGATGAATTAGATAATCAAGATTCCAAAATATGATGATCATAATATACTCCCTCCTCCCAAAAACAAAAAGGAGTCGTTTTTGACTTGTCAAACTATTTAAGGGTGTAGCTTTACTTTCTACTACCTTCATGAAATTGCACTAAAAATTATCTCCTCTTTCGGAATAAGACCTTTTTATGGTATGCAAAAATTGGCAAGTGAGGCTCTTTTTCTTGGATGGAAAGAGTATTACCGCAACAGCTGATGCCTGATAGCATCGAAGAACCCTTTGCCAGCTCAGCTGCTATATACATGATGCCAAAGTACAACCAGTTCCATGTGTATTCTGAGTTTGCACACGTGATGAGCGCAACTCATAAAAATCTTGACCTGCAATACAAATCAAGAAATGAACTAAAGCAGATACCTATAACCAATTACCCATATTTAAATGATATTAATTTACTCCTTAAAATATTTAAATGATATTAATTTTTTTAATTTTTTAAGTTTAGATGATACTTACTCTAGTTTGTTTTAAATTTTGATTATTATTATTTTAAAAATAAAATTATTTTAATCCTTATTATTTAGAAATTTTCAGTTTACTCCTCCGTCCCTAAATAAATGTTCAAATTTGTAAAAAATAAAATAAAGAAATAGTTTCACAACGGAGTTAAGTATCTAAAAGGTCACTGGCCTATAGAACTCTATACGAAAAGGTCCTAATTAACGGTTAATGGACGAAATTTTTAACGAAAGGACTAAAAGGTTCCAATTAAAATAGTTCAAGGATGAAAAAGGGTGAATTTTATTTGCAAGGCATGAAAAATGTAAGGCACATGGAAATGACGAAAAAGCCCATTTATATATAATTTTTTTTTTCATTCCTCCCATTCCCTCCAACCGTTCAAGCTTCTCTTCTCTCTCTCGTACACACGAACGACGACGAAGGACGAACGAACGACGCTACAACAATGGTGAAGATGAAAATTCCGGCAGTTAAGTCCGGCGCTTCCGCCGCTGCTACCGCCGCTGCCATGGCCGCCGGAACATTATTTACCACGGTGCCTGTAAAGAAGGTAATCCCTCCCTCCATGGCCTCGATTTTATGGAGTTTAGGTCAAAGAGAGTATCATTATTATTCAAAAATTAGTTTGATGAACTGGGTTATAAAATGAGATGTTATGAGCTGTGTTTGAATGTGTTGTTTCCATTGATGAAGATGAATTGGGTTTGAAATTGTATTGCGAAATATGTTTCTGGAATGTGATTGTTTCGTATAATTTTACACGTGCTATTTCACAACAGTTCGTGTAAAATTATACGAACCGGTTCCAAGATTTTCGTGTATAGTCACACGAAACACAATGAACAATGTTTAGGTTGTTTCGTATGCCTATACACGAAACTGGTCCTTCTATCTCGTATGAAAATTACACGAAATTGTTCTTAGCAATTCGTGTATAGGCATACGAAATCAACTAAACATTATTCCATTTTGTTTCGTATGCCTATACACGAAATGATTCCATATGATTCGTATGAATATACACGAAATAATTCACTACAATTCGTGTATAGGCACACGAAATGTGATCTGTGAACTGAAAATAGAACCAAAAATTGTAGATTGATGATTTGTTGTAGATTGTTTTTATCACTGTTGTATTTAACTATCTTATTAAAAAAATTTGTAGGGACGTGAACGTATGACTGCGTCTAACAGGAAGAGGAAGGCCGAGGAGGCAGCAACGAAATCTCCCGTACGCAGCAAAAAGAAACATGACAGGCATGATTTGGTTGATGAGAGTTCTGAGGATGATGATGAGATGGGTATTCCCGAGGAGGTCTTAGTTTCTGACTCTGATGAGGAGGAGGAGGAGGGGGAGGAGGCGGAGGAGCAGGGAGAGGCGGCGGAGGAGGAGGAGGCGGCGGAGGAGGAGGAGGCGGCGGAGGAGGAGGAGGAGGAGGCGGGGGCGGAGATACGTGATGTTAGACCATTGAGGCATAGGAGGAGGAGGGGTCAGGATGTGGCTAGAGGGCAGGGACGGAGGAGGAGGCAGGGTGCGGGTGCGGGTGAGGAGGAGCCACCATCATGGCAGATTGTGAGCGACCCAGGTGGCGGCCCTGAGGTTTGTGATTTGTTATACGGGTTCGGTCATCACCGAGCCCGAGAGATTTGGGGCAACCCCACTAGCCAGTCGGTGGTGAAGTTCCATACCAGACAGCAGCATCTCGATAGGTAAGCTATTTGTTTACAAAAATAAACTTTGACGAAACATTGGTTTTAATGTAATCATTATTGTGAAATTCTAAAAATTGTTATTGATAAATCTTTAAACAGGTTCTCGCGTGATAGACTGGCCGAGGATGATCGAGCATGGTTGACTGCAGTCGATGCTACGGGTATCCATCACCTGCATGATACCACCATTCGCCGGACTAGCTCGGCGCTGCTGACGGCATTTGTGGAACGGTGGTCTCCTGAGACTAACACGTTTCACATGCCGTGGGGGGAGATGACGATTACGATGCATGACGTCACTCATATTCTAGGTATATTGTTGTTATATTTTTCATTTTCAATATGTAGAGCTTTGGTTGACTGCATTTGACATATTCTTCATTTACAATTTATAGGTGTCAGCTGTACGGGTTTTCCTGTTAGGACGGCGGATCCAGAGCCTGACCTACGCCAGATACAGAGACACCTCATCGGCTGTCTGAGGGGCACGTCCTACACATTACGTGAGCTTCGTCTTGCCTTTGAGGCCCATTCAGACATGTCAGATGACCAACGTGCATCCACTTATCTCCTGTTCCTCTTGGGTTGCACGCTGTTTGTGGACAAGAGTCAGGATAAGATGCCTGCAGCTTATCTTTCCCTGTGCATGGATCTTCAGAGATTTGGGCGTCTCGCCTGGGGATCAGATGCTTTGGCGTACATCTATCGCGAGTTGGGGAAGGCGTCCAGATCCGGATGCGCTCAGATGGGGGCTGTTCGACTCTCCTAGAGGTAATATTTAATATTTATTTAATACTCCTTTTTTTTCCCAAAACAGATGTCTTTTTTGACATATTTCTAAAATACTTTTCAGGCCTGGATATACGAGTACTTCCCGGACTTCCGGCGACTTTTGAGCCCAAATTGGCAGGAGGGGCAGTCGAGAGCCCGGAGATGGTCACGCACTGATAGAGCTGGCAGGGAGATGGAGCATCTGCTCGTGTTTCGGCGCACCCTAGATAGGATGCCTGTTGAGAGGGTGAGCTTTTTATATTTAAATTGTTATACTCCCTCCGTCCCATTGAAAGTATTTTGTTCATGTTTGCTAACAAAGTGAGTTATAGGTATGTTGGACGCCTTATGGTACCGGGGTGGATGCGCTTTTACCGGTTTCATACTTCAGAGGTGTTATACGCTTCTTAGACATCACCGAGGCGTATATGCCTGACCGGGTGACCAGGCAGTTCGCGATCCAGCAGAGGATCCCTAGGATGTCCCCCTTGCCTATCTTGACGTGCATTTTGATGGCCGGTCAGAAGGGGTACAAGAAGGTGTATGGCGATCGTGATGATGTTTGGGACGAGTGGATGGAGTACAACATGGAGGCTTACGATCCAGTTCGTCGTTTGGGGCCATCAGTGACTACATCTCCTCCAGTGACTCCAGACTATATGGAGTGGTTTCGAGCTAGGAGTCATGTTCGGATTAGTAATCCGATACATGAGCCCGCAGCTGACATTCCACATCATCATGGTCATCCAGAGCCACTACCCGCGATCAGAGATAGGCTACTTCCATTGCTCACGGATGACCGGCTACCTGATGACGTCAGAGCTACCATTGCGCAGGTGCACGAGAGGTTAGGAGATCACCTTTAGTGTCTATCGGTTTAGGATGAGTTTGGGATGATTTGTGGATTATGTACACTGTATTTTTGGATTATATATTTTGATGTATTTTTGGATTATATTTTTTGATGTATGGATTATGAACAGTGTATGGATTATATATTTTGATGTATTTTTTGTGAATTTATTTTCACAACTGCTTTCCATATGTTGTCCTTGGTAAATTTTTGTGATTTTTCAATGTATTTATTACTCTGTTCTATACATAGTCTGTTCAGACATCATTTCGTGTGGTTATACACGAAATGATTCCTAAAGTTTCGTGTATTTTCATACGAACTACTTGTTAATTTTCGTATAAAACTACACGAAAAGTGATATATAATTTTAAGCCTATATTTCGTGTGGTTATACACGAAAAGATGTCTATAGTTTCGTGTATGCTCATACGAAATATATGCAATCTTTTTGTAACTCAATATCCATTTGGATTTTGAGGAAACTCATGTAGATGAAAAAAATTTTAAATGTCATTTAGAATCTAGAAAAAAATTAATAAAAAATAAACGAGGTAGCCGTATACCATTTTTGGCAAGATCGGGACACAGAAAACCCTAAACACCCTAAATAATGGCAAATATTTGTAACTCAATCTCCATTTGGATTTTGAGGAAACTCATGTAGATGAAAAACATTTTAAATGTCATTTAGAATCTAGAAAAAAATAAAAAAAAATAAACGAGGTAGCCGTATACCATTTTTGGCAAGATCGGGACACAGAAAACCCTAAAAACCCTAAATAATGGCAAATATTTGTAACTCAATCTCCATTTGGATTTTGAGGAAACTCATGTAGATGAAAAACATTTTAAATGTCATTTAGAATCTAGAAAAAAATTAAAAAAAAAATAAACGAGGTAGCCGTATACCATTTTTGGCAAGATCGGGACACAGAAAACCCTAAACACCCTAAATAATGGCAAATATTTGTAACTCAATCTCCATTTGGATTTTGAGAAAACTCATGTAGATGAAAAACATTTTAAATGTCATTTAGAATCTAGAAAAAAATTAAAAAAAAATAAACGAGATAGCCGTATACCATTTTTGGCAAGATCGGGACACAGAAAACCCTAAACACCCTAAATAATGGCAAAATTTTGTAACTCAATATCCATTTGGATTTTGAGGAAACTCATGTAGATGAAAAACATTTTAAATTTCATTTAGAATCTATAAAAAAATTAAAAAAAAATAAACGAGGTAGCCGTATACCATTTTTGGCAAGATCGGGACACAGAAAACCCTAAAAACTCTAAATAATGGCAAATATTTGTAACTCAATCTCCATTTGGATTTTGAGGAAACTCATGTAGATGAAAAACATTTTAAATATCATTTAGAATCTATAAAAAAATTAAAAAAAAATAAACGAGGTAGCCGTATACCATTTTTGGCAAGATCGGGACACAGAAAACCCTAAACACCCTAAATAATGGCAAATATTTGTAACTCAATCTCCATTTGGATTTTGAGGAAACTCATGTAGATGAAAAACATTTTAAATTTCATTTAGAATCTAGAAAAAAATTAAAAAAAATAAACGAGGTAGCCGTATACTATTTTTGGCAAGATCGGGACACAGAAAACCCTAAACACCTTAAATAATGGCAAAAATTTGTAACTCAATATCCATTTGGATTTTGAGGAAACTCATGTAGATGAAAAACATTTTAAATGTCATTTAGAATCTAGAAAAAATTAAAAAAAAAATAAACGAGGTAGCCGTATACCATTTTTGGCAAGATCGAGACACATAAAACCCTAAACACCCTAAATAATGGCAAAATTTTGTAACTCAATATCCATTTGGATTTTGAGGAAACTCATGTAGATGAAAAACATTTTAAATGCCATTTAGAATCTAGAAAAAAATTAAAAAAAAATAAACGAGGTAGCTATTGGGTATGCATTTTTTAACCCTCCTATTTTGTATTAGATTTGATTGATACCATAACCTCCTATTTTATTTTTAAGGACTTTAGGACCCTATGTAATGAAGCTTAGACTTCAATTTTTTAGCTAAGTCCATTTTATAGAATAGGTTAAAATTAGGATTGAAGACTGGCTCTAGAATCATTGGATCTTAGGATTGCAGTTTCAAGGGTTTCAGAACCGCCCTTCTAGAACCGCTTGGCAGAACCGCCTTTTTGCCTTGTAATTCCCTTCACCTGAAACCGCTTGTTCACCAATGTGCAAACTGCACACTTGGAAATCCTATTATGGTGAAACCGCTTTCATGTCAAACCGCCTTTCTCCAGAACCGCTCCAATGATTGGCTACTTGAAGTGAACCTCTTTTGACCGTTGGAATCCACGTCAGCAATATCAAAAGTCAACTACCATATCTTGTCACGTGACTACTTTTCAGACAAGATCTGCAAGGATCTTAAAAGGTGACAGATGTCCTAACCTCCTTGATTGCAGCTGAGGTCTGATCACCTTTACCCGCATCAACGGTTCAAAGGACAAAAGTAGTTCTTTGTGGACCAATGGGATTGTGATCAAGGACCGGCCCTTACAACACTCGTATCTAACGGCTAGTTTCTTGATGCTTGGGTATAAATACCCCTAATCTTCACCATTTGAATATAGCTTGAAAAATTGAGAAATTGCTGTGTTCATGAGAAGTTGAAGCTCTGCCCAGAAATTCTTAGTCCTTTGAATCTTCATCTTCACACTTCAAGAAATATTCCCCAGCCCAGAAATCAAGCCTTAACACATTCAAGAATCATTGAGCTCTACATCTCTTGATTTAAAGAGCCTTGATCTTTGACACACACACACCTCACTTGTTTAAACACATAGTTTATTCATTTGAGATACACTGGTTATAGTCTAGGATTTGTTCTTCATAGAAAAGATTTTATTGTACTTTGTAATCTCTCAAATACTCAATATAAAATCTCTCTTAGAAATCCAAGACTAACCATCTTGGTAGTGGACGTAGATCGTTTATCGATTGAACCACTCCAAATAGCTTGTTCATATACTTTACTGCATTTATATTTTCTGTGCTTGCTAATTATTTATCTCTGTCTCTGTTTGATCTTTATATAGTTATCCTTATTGTGAAATTGTGTTTGGAGTTAACATTGTCAAAAATTCACTTTTTGCAAACTGCACCTTCTGATAACAGCACTATCAAACCGCTTTGCAAAACTGCCTCTCCCAATACCGCTTTATAACTTATATATTCCGCTATGCATTTTACAACTTTACTTGCAGTTTCTTACACTGCAAGAGGTTTTGTAAGCTTAGAGGTTTAGTTTTTTAAGAGGGCGAAAATTTGTAACAGCTATTCACCCCCCCCTCTAGCTGTATTTTCACCCTTGTTGCCACCTTTGGGACCAACAAGTGGTATCAGAGCTAACACATTTTAAAAACCACTGTTTTACAAGCTTAACAGCTTGTGTGCCGATTCGATATGGCAAATACAAAAACAATGACTACTGTTAACTATTCACACATTCCAATCTTGGATGAAGACCACTTTGACATCTGGAAGTGCCGAATGCTCATTCATTTGGAAACCATAGATGAAATGCTGGTGGAGTGCGTGATCAATGGCCCGTTAGTTCCAATGAAGGCCAATACAGATGCAACCACCAGTGCAACAATTCCAAAGGTCAAAAAGCCAAAAGAAGAGTGGTCGGATGAAGAGAAGAGATTAGTTGCCTCGACAAAGAAGGCTAGGCACATCATTTCTTCGGAACCCTCCCCGTATCAACACTACAGAAAGTGATGTACCTCAAAACCGCAAAGCAGATGTGGGATGCCATTGAGAGCTACCTCGAGGGTGATGACGAATGCAAGGAGAGCAAATTATATGCTGTTGAAAGATCATACAACAACTTCAACAGAAAATCCAACGAAACCTTGCGTCAAACCTACGACCGATATGTTGAGGTAGTTAATGCTTGTAGATCTCTTGGCAAAACTTTAACCGATAAGGAAATCAATATGACTTTCCTATCTGCTTTAGGTTCTAAATGGGTAAATAAGGCTACCTCTTTAGAAGACTCCAAAGTTTTGGGTACTTGGTCGTTAAGTAACTTGCACGCAAATCTTAGAGTCTATGAATTAAAATTAAATCATATTGAAGAGATTGAAGGAAAAACCAAATCGCTATCCATGTCCGTCGTGGAACATGAGGAGAAACCATCTACATCCAATCAAACTGCAGATCCTTCCATATCAACCTCATCACTCATTGAGATGGATGATGATTTTGCCATGTTTGTGAAAAGATTCCAAAAATTTAGAAAATCCTCAAAACCTTTCACAAAATCATTTTCAAAAGGCAAACCTCCTGCAACGTTTTCTAAGGCTGGAGATACAAAGAAAAAGGGTGATCTAGTTTGCTACAATTGTAGAAAACTTGGTCACTTTGCATCTGAGTGTCCACAACCTAAATATGAATACATGAAAAAGAAAACCTCTCCTACGAAATTTTCTCGTCGCAAGGGAATGGTTGCTGAGGAGGAAGAGAATTCCAAGGAATTGGCCACTTGGATTGAAACAGATTCTGATGATGGAAGTGATGATGAAACCGAAGAGGTTAATCTCTGCTTAATTGCAGACGCTTCCGATGAGTCGATTTACGAGTCAATCGAGTCGCAAGATATGGAAGAAAAAGAGGTTTCTACAAAACTTCCAAATTTTAAATTGGATGATGATATCAAACTTACTCCTAGCATTAAGATAGGAAATTGCTCGTATTCACGTCCCATTTTTCCTCCTACAAATGCTCCACCTTCAAAAACCATTCCAAAGAAGAAAATTTTGAAAAAGGTGGTGGAAGAGGTTTCTCCCATGGAACATGAAAGGATGTTCAAGGAAGCTGAAATGGTGATCCATCAATTCTCTAATCTTAAAAAAGCCTTAAGCTTAGCTCATGATGAACTTAATCTGTACAAGACGGAGAAAACTGTGATGAGGTCTGAAATTTCAAATCTTAAGGACCAAATCAAACAGATGACTCCTCTTGCTGATCAAAACCGCATCCTTGAAACTAAGGTTGCTGCCACTACAAGAATCTAGGCTATTTACGGCGGTGACTAAATCCGCCGTATAAACCTAGGGACGACTCGTGCCCAAAGGGGGGACGAGGGAACCAGTAGGGGGTGTAAATGGGACGACTCGTGCCATAGTGGATGAGTCGTCCCTATTTAGTTATTTACGGCGGATATAGTAACCGCCGTATAAAATGGCCATGGACGACTCGTTTGGACGAGGAACAGTGGGGGTGCAACTGGGACGACTCGTTACAGTGCGGACGACTCGTCTCTTATTTACGGCGGTTACACATTCCGCCGTATAAAGATCACTCAAATACGCCATATTATACGTATGTATTTTATTTATATACGGCGGTGGTATATCCGCCGTATATAGTATATACGGCGGTTGTCCCGACGTATATAGTATATACGGCGATGATTTATACGGGGGTCTATTTACGGCGGCTAGTCCGCCGTAAATACTATATACGGCGGGGCGCGTAGTATTTACGGCGGATTTTAACGGCCGTAAATAAACCTGTTTCTTGTAGTGTGCACTTCAACTCAGGAATGATGACTTGGTAACCCAAATCGACGATCGCCAAAAGATTATTGATTCGTGGCTCAAGTCTCAATCCACCAAGGATAAAATCATGGACTTCCAAGTTCCTCCTGGAACTAAGGATGGTCTAGGGTTTGGATCTGAGGAAGAGGAGAAGTGTGCATCCTCGAGTGAAAAGGATGAGGAATTTCCAGAACTAACTAAAGAAATTCCTAAGGGGAAACATGCTAAAGGAAAGGGTAAAGGACGACAAATTAATTATGTCTACCCTAAAGGAAAGCAATATGGAAAGAATTCTGTGTTGAAACCTAAGGATTCTGTGGAAGCAGCTGAAGAGGAAATGGCTTATGGAATTGGTCGCATACCTGCTCCAACCGCTCCTGGTGGAAAAGGTGGTGCTGCCAACTCCAGGTCTGACCGCGCATCTTCTTCGACCGCTCCTCCTGCCTTCAAAAGCAGGAATAGCGTTCCCAGGAAATACGTGGTCAAACCAAAGCCTGTTCCCTTTATCTCAGCCGGAGTCTTAGGTGGAACCGCTCCTCCCAAACCGCTTCCTTGTCCAAAACCGCATGCAACTCCTAAGAAGAGTAAGGAGTTAGTAAAACCTCATGAAGCTTGTAGCTATTATAAATGTTCTGTGTGTGATGGTTTAGGTCACAAGGCTGCAGAATGCCTTTTGCGGTTCACATCCAATGCTAGGAAGAGTAAACCTCCTTCTGTCAAGCAGGTGTGGGTCGTAAAGGGTTGCTAACTTCAGGACCCAAGGAATAAAGGGGGACCTTGTTCTTAATGTTTACATTTCAGGTCCTCTGCTTCATGGCTGGTCACTCCAAGGATAATGAATGGTATCTTGACAGTGGCTGCTCAAGACATATGACTGGAGATAGATCATTACTTGAAGATGTCGTTGAAGCGAATGGTCCGTCTGTAACCTTTGGTGACAACAACAAAGGCAAAACCATTGGATATGGTGTTATAAGGAGAGGAAACCTAACCATTGAGAAGGTTTCTCTTGTTGAAGGACTCAAGCACAACCTCCTTTCAATTTCTCAATTTTGCGACAAAGGAATGCTTTGCAACTTCACGTCATCAAACTGCTTTATCAAAGATAGCATTTCCGGCGTCACCCTACTCACAGGGATTCGTAAGAGTAATATTTACATTATCGATCTAAATTCTGCATGTAGTATTACTAATCTCTGTTTTGTAGCTAAGAATGTGAGCGAAAATAGTTGGCTATGGCACAAGAGGTTGAGCCACTTGAACTTCAAGTATCTTGCAAAGATTTGTAGGGAAAACCTCGTTCGTGGTTTACCCAAAGTGGCTGACCACCATCCCGGAGAAATGCGGTGCATGCCGGCAGTAGCGATCCGCGTCGTCTTTCACCAGCAAGACCGCTCCATCAACTTCAAGATGCTTACGACTGCTTCACATAGATTTGTTTGGACCCGTAACCACTGCCAGCATTGGAGGAAATAGATATACTTTAGTGGTGGTGGATGATTACTCAAGATATACGTGGGTTGAGATGATGATTTCCAAAGATGATTGTTATGAGATTCTCACCGCACTTTTTAGACGGCTCCAAACTCAAAAAGAAGACGACATCGTTAGTGTTCAATCAGATAATGGAACGGAATTTAAGAACAACGGTGTTGCTCAGTATTGTGATGACCACGGGATTGATCACAATTTTTCAACCGCTGGTGTTCCACAACAAAATGGGGTTGTGGAAAGGAAGAATAGGACGTTGATTGAGGCTGGAAAGACAATGATATCTGAAGCGAAGCTACCTCAGTATTTTGAAATTTGAAGCAATCAATACAGCATGCTTCACTCAGAACCGCTCCCTCATCAACAAAACCTATAACAAGACTCCCTATGAGCTTTGGCGAGGAAGAACCCCCAACATTGCATTCTTCAAGATCTTTGGCTGCAAATGCTTTGTCCTCTACAACGGAAGAGAAAATAGAGATAAATTCGGAGCCAAGGCCGACGAAGGTATTTTTGTTGGGTATGCTAAACATTCAAAAGCTTTTCGTGTTTTCAATAATACTAGTTTAAAAATAGTTGAGTCTGTCCATGTTACTTTTGATGAGCATTCTCTCCTTGAGCCACATTTGGCTCCAAATGTTGCTGATGATTTTGTTGAGCATAATGAACCAGGTGAACCATCCCAAACCGCACCTGAACCTCAACCGCAAAATCCAGCACCCTCAACTGAAATTCCCTCAAACCGCACCTTTCAAACCGCACCTGAAGTTCCTACTCCAGATGCAACTCCTAGGGAAGAAGAAGTTGAGAATTCCACTATCCAGCTTATAGAACCTCTTCGTCAACTTACCTTCCATGACTTCGCTGAAGGATCTAACGACGTTCCAATTGAAGATCTTCAGCAAACCTCAGTCCAACCAGACTTACCCCCGGAGGTTCGTGAAGTCAGCAGTCACCCCCTCACAAATGTGATTGGTGATCTGTTTTCCGGTGTTCAAACAAGGAGATCAAATTATGACGAGCATACTTCTCTTTTATCTCAAGTTGAACCCAAGAAGATTTATGAAGCTCTCCAAGATTCAAGTTGGGTCGTTGCTATGCAAGAAGAACTCAACCAGTTTGAAAGATGCAAGGTCTGGACTTTGGTGCCTATACCTCAGGATCAAGGAGTGATAGGAACTAAGTGGGTATTTAGGAATAAGATGGATGAGAATGGAAGCATCACTAGGAATAAAGCAAGGTTGGTTGCACAAGGATATAGGCAAGAAGAGGGAATTGATTATGAGAAACCTTTGCTCCAGTTGCAAGATTGGAAGCTATCAGAATCTTCTTAGCCTACGCCTCTTTCAAGCATTTCAAGTTATATAAAATGGACGTAAAGAGTGCATTCCTCAACGGCGAACTGCAAGAGACCGTGTATGTTGCCCAACCGCCTGGATTTGAAGACTCCAAATTTCCCAATCACGTCTACAAACTCCAGAAAGCTTTGTATGGACTTAAGCAAGATCCAAGGGCATGGTATGAGACTCTTTCTAAATTTTTACTAGAAAAAGGATTTAAACGTGGTAAAATTGATACAACTCTTTTTATTGCCAAATATAATGAGCATACTTTACTTGTTCAAATATATGTCGATTATATTATTTTTGGTTCTACTAATGAGTTACTTTGTAAGCGTTTCGAAAAGCTAATGAAAACCAAGTTTGAGATGAGCATGATGGGAGAATTAACATTCTTCCTCGGGCTTCAAATCAAGCAATGCAAAGAAGGTATTTTTCTCAGCCAAGCCAAATACACCAAGGAGTTGATAAAGAAGTTTGGATTAGAAAATGCTAAAGCATATGATACTCCTATGGCCACCAGCAATAAGCTAGATAAAGATCTCAAAGGTAAGAAAGTTGATCAGACTTTATATCGAGGTATGATCGGCTCATTACTTTACTTAACTGCTAGTAGGCCATATATCATGTTCAGTGTCTGTGTATGTGCTCGCTATCAAGCAGATCCTAGAGAAGCACATCTTATTGCAGTCAAGCGTATAATCCGTTATTTATCTGGAACCACTAACCTTGGACTTTGGTATTCCAAAGATTCGAACTTTGATCCTGTAGGTTATTCAGATGCAGTTATGCGGCTTGCACTATTGACGAAAAGCACTAGTGGTACTTGTCATTTCCTTGAGAATAGACTAGTTGCTTGGGCCGGCAAGAAGCAAGCTTCGGTTTCGGTGTCAACCACGGAGCGAGTATATTCTTCTGGTAGTTGTTCTTTGTCAAATCCTTTGGATGAAGCAGCAGTTGATAGACTATGGAATCCATGAAGGGAATTGCCCCATCATGTGTGACAACACTTCAACAATTTCAGTCTCCAACAACCCTGTCATGCATTCCAAGACCAAGCACATAGATATCAAGTATCATTTCCTCAAAGATCATGTGGAGAAGAGGAATATCCATTTAGAGTACGTGGGGACAAACAACCAGATTGCTGATATTCTCACAAAGGCTCTTGACTCCAAGAGATTTTCTTTTCTCAGAGGAGAAATGGGTATGCTTAAACTTAAATAAATTCCATACTCTTTATTTGCTAACTTGATTGTTGAGTATAGGATTGAAACTCTTAAGGACTGAGACCACTTATGTTGAAACCGCCTGTACCAAAACCGCAAGATATCCAACCGCCTGCATCCAACCGCTACTTCCAAACCGCTTGATGCAGTCAGACCGCTTGGATCAAAACCGCGTTTCAACAATGAGTAAATTCTGTCCATTTATGTCTCATTCTTATTTATCAAAAAAAAAAAAAAAAAAGCTGCTCAAATTCTCTTTATTTATTTTTTAGTCCTTATTTTTGACATAAGGGTATTTTTGCAAATGTTTTCCCTCAAAAATTCAAAATTTTAGAGCATTTAATGCTAAGGGGACATGAGCATTTAAAGCCTCATGTCAGCCGTCATAGAGAGCTGTGCAGGAGGTGAAAGGGTGTAACAGTTGGTTTAATTCAATCATTCCTTCTGCCAACTGCCTCCACCCCTTCACCCTATAAATACCTAAGTTGGTGAAACCAAAAACCTTTTCTGAAACCTTCTGCATTCGTACCTTATACCAACTTTCTCTCTCTCTCTCTCTCTCTCTCTCTCTCTAAAACCTTTCAAAACCCCCATTTTCAAAACCTTTAACTGTCAATGGCTTCAACATCTAAACCTACTTCAAAAAGACAAAGAGCCTCTACCACTGCTAGAACAAAGAAACCTATCCTGGAAATGGTAACAAATCACTAACCCTAATCTTTAAATTTTTGCATAACTGCCATGGATGAACAAGAAACTGTTCGTATTCTTTAGTTCATAACTTTGGTGATTTTGATCTTATTTGTTACTCATTTTCAATGATCTTTGTTGGGATATGCTCGGATTCATGCTTAGATTAGATATATGTAATTTATTTCATGATCAATGCATGATTTGAGTGCTAATTTTATGATTTTCAGTATCTTTACTTCGAAAACCCACTTTACATTTTTAGTATTTCTTGATGATTCTGGGTAAAGGTTGTAATTTTAATAATATATTGTTAATCCCCTTCCCAATGTGATCATTTTGATATGTTATTTGCTCATTTTGGTTAAGTTTCATGTATCTCTGTTCTTGGTGTTCTTGAATGTTCTTGGTGTTCTTCACAAAACCCATGAACTGTTCTTGAAAAATCATATATTTTGGATGCCTTGATTCTGAGAAAGTGTTTTCCAACACTTAGAGAAATTTCAACTTTTTTTAAAAAAATAAAAAATTTAGGATTTCATTTTTGGTTTGAAACAGCTTATATGCAACCGCTTAGGAATTTCTGTTTCAAACCACTCCTCCCTTTTTAAAGCAAAACCGCATGTTCTAAACCACATTTTCAAAACCCTTTGAAACCGCATGCTACTTTATTTCCTTTCCTAATTTTTGAGATTTTACTAAGTATATAGGCTGGACACCATAAATTTCCTCTCTAAGCACCGCTTGCAGTGTGGGATAAACTTGGATTACAATGCCACGTACTTAAGCAATATTTGTTCTCAATATTCCTCATTCATAAATTACTTGTGGTTTGAAAACTTCATTTTCAAAACCGCACCTAAGCTAAACCGCTTGGTGCCCAAACCGCTTGTAACTTATGAATACAAAAATGGATCTAATACTTAATATTTTTTTATAGGATCCTACTACTTTCCTACCAGGGTGGGAAGTAAATGAGGCAGAACTCAAGACTGATGCTCTTGGAAGGGAGTTGCTGAGGAAGCTTAGAGTCTCTGGTGTCCTACCGCTGTTTACCAAGAAGCAGAACTTCATTGTGCCCTCCTTTGTTGATCAGTTCTTTGCAACCGCCGAGAGAGGATCTAGAATCCTTGAAGGAGGAAATAGAGTTTCCTGCCTGACCGCTGTGATTGAGAGCTAAGAGCTGTCCATTGACTACATTGACATCAGACGATTATTCCACTTTGCGGTTGCTGGAGCTCCTACTGAGGTTGATCAAGTTATCCAAGATGCTGCTGCTCTCCAAACCGCCAAAGTAGATACCATGGCTAGGAGATACAAGAAGATCCCAAGGAAAGATTTTGGTGAGCTAATGAATTTTATTGGTCATTTGGTGGGAAGATCTATTTGTGGGAAGACTGGGAACCACAATAACTTTACATCCCAACAATGGATGTACAGTTCTGCAATCTTTATGGAAGTCAAGCTTCACTGGCCAAGAATCCTGTATCAAGAAATCAGAGACAGTGTGGCCACTTATCAGTCTAAGGTCAAGGGAGAAGATCAGAGGTGGAGACCTTTTTGCAGAATAATAACCGCACTTCTGATGGATTTTGAGCACTTAGATGATTTGGTGACCAAGAATCCAGAACTAATGGTGGATTGTTCTTCTGATGCCCTTGGATTGCTAGCATGCCATACTTTCAGGTATGCCAATGGTGATGCTTTGTACAAGTCGTTGTATGATGCAGATACATATCCAAAGAAGGAGCCCTATGAACTCAGAGATCCTACAACTGCTCCTCTCACCAAAGCAACCAAGCGGTCCAGGAAGCCCCAAGCAAGAGCTGAACCGCCTCAGAAAAAGGCCAAGACCGCTCCTGCAACCAAACCGCCTACAACTGATGATGGAGCTGGTACTAGCAAAAGGAAGAAGAAGGAAAGACAGCCTGAAACCATGAACTTGGTGGATGAAGAGGATGAAGAAGAGGAAGACCCAAGTATTCCCAACTTGGTGGCTAGAGCCAAAAAGGCTAGGGATGAGATGGCTGGATTGACTGTGGAAGAACAGATGAAGGTTCTCCAAGATAGGATTGCTAGATTGGCCAAGGAGCAAGCTGAGAAGTATCAGGCCAAGGGAAAATCAACCACTGAAGCTGGAACCGCCTCACCCCATGAACCGCCTCCAGAAACCCAACCGCCCCCAACTCCTCAAACCTCTCCTGTCCAATCTCCAAACCAATCCCCAGCCCAATCCCCTGCCAACTCTCATTCCAAATCCCCATCCAAAACCAAATCCATAACTCCTTCCCCCAACAAAACCGCACAATCTCAGGGGGAGAAACCCAAGAGGAGAAAAATGATGGCTAGAAAGAAGATAACCCCTAAGAAAACCAAACCTGTTCAACCCTCACCTTCCCCCTCACCAGTTAGAAATTCCCCAATCCAATCCACTCAAAATTCCCCTTCACCTTCCCCCAGAAAATCACTGTCACCCCTATCTTCTCAATCCCCATATAACTCACCCCAACATTCCCATTCTATAAACTCACAACACTCCAACCAAACCCCTACTCATTCTGCCTATCAACAATGGCAGTCCAAGCCCTCTGCTGGACATGCCACATCCAAATCTGTTAGGGATGATCCAACTCCTGTCAATTCCCCTAACAAAAACCGCTCCCCTATCCCTAACCGCTCTAAATCACACACCCCTTCAAAATCCCCAACTCCTCACAACTCACCCATTAGACAACACTCACCTCCTCCAAACATTCCTCCCAATACCCAAACCGCCCCTCAGACTAACCAACCCCAACCGCCTCCTACCTTCTCAACAGCTTCACCTTCAACCGCTCCTCCCTCAGAGTACTCCCAAATCCTCCAAACCCTTCATCTGATTCAAGGCCAGCTTGTTGTTAACCAAGGCCATGTCATCTCTTTGACCGCCTCCAATGAATCCCTCCTTGCATCCAACCGCGCTTTACAAGCCAAGGTGGATTCTCACTCCCTTGAGTTAACGGCCCTTTAAAGCTTCTTTGCTTGATGCCATTAAGGGGGAGAGATCTACAGCAATTCCTTCCTCCTCAACCGCCATTCTGATCAAACCGCTTCCCGATTCAAACCGCTTCGAAGCCTTTCGAAATCCCTTGAAAGGCTGGTTTAGTCAAAAGCCTCGAAGACAAGGCATCTGTTGAGCAGTTGAAGAAGGAATTAGATGTTCTTGGAGAGAAGCTCTGCACTTCCCTTGAAAAAGATTTGTGTATCTTAAGCACCAAATTCCTTGACTTTCTTCAATCCAGACCGCAACTATCTCAAGTTGTCCAGACCTCTTTGGACTCTCTGCGTGAAGAAGTCTTGGAACAAATTGATCTATTCAAGGTGGATTCCAAGGTGAATCTGGATACTGTGTCAGATTCAGTGAAGGCCAAGCTGAACGAAATCCAAGATGAATTCAACGACCGCTTGGACAACCTCAGGGAAGGATTCAACTCCAGACTTGGCTCAACAATCAATGATCTCAAAACTTCCCTGAAGGTATCTGTGGACCTTGAGCCTATGGAACAAGCTATCAAAGCCCAAACCGCTTTAGTTCAAGAGGAACTCCACACAACTTTCAACTCCATTTATTCCTCTGTCAATGTAAAGCTTGACATTATCAAGGAAAACCTTGTGGAAAATACCAAAGCGGTTGGTGCCACTAATTCTACCTCTGCTCATTCTGTCAATGCCTTAAAGAAGCTTGAAGCTACTCTCACCAGAACCGCAGAGGAAGTTAGAAGATTGAGGAAAGCGTTTGCCCCTGACCAATCAAGAGCTGGACCTAGTGGAGCTGAGCATAAAGTGAACAAGCCACCTCAGCAGTAAACCGCTTTTTCCTTGTAATTTTTTTTGTAAGTTTGGACCGCACTCTCGTTGTATTTTCCTTTGTCCAACTTACTTTATTTTTGCTTTTTGTAATCTTGTAATTTCCTTTCATTCCTGTACTTGTAATCATCTTAGGAATTAATGGAAATTGCATCATGGTTCCAAAACTTTGTTCATATCAAACTGCTTGTTTGTAGAACAATGAAACCGCTTATGATCTTAAACCTCATTCAAATATTTTTCAACTTAAAAATCACTATTTTGAATTGATGTTTAAACATTCAGTTTAAACCGCACTTTGAACTTAAACTCATATTTTTAAGTGCACTGAATGCATTTCTATACTCTTCAAATTGTAAGTTTCTCAATCTTTCAAAAGTATAGAAACCTATAGCTTAAGCTAGTGTGTGCATTAACTTGGGACATGACTTACCATGTTTATTCTTATGGACATGTTTTTACCAAGTATAATGTTTGCTTTTGCTGTAGTAGGTAATGGCATCAATCAAATAGGGGGAGATTGTTGGGTATGCATTTTTTAACCCTCCTATTTTGTATTAGATTTGATTGATACCATAACCTCCTATTTTATTTTTAAGGACTTTAGGACCCTATGTAATGAAGCTTAGACTTCAATTTTTTAGCTAAGTCCATTTTATAGAATAGGTTAAAATTAGGATTGAAGACTGGCTCTAGAATAATTGGATCTTAGGATTGCAGTTTCAAGGGTTTCAGAACCGCCCTTCTAGAACCGCTTGGCAGAACCGCCTTTTTGCCTTGTAATTCCCTTCATCTGAAACCGCTTGTTCACCAATGTGCAAACCGCACACTTGGAAATCCTATTCTGGTGAAACCGCTTTCATGTCAAACCGCCTTTCTCCAGAACCGCTCCAATGATTGGCTACTTGAAGTGAACCTCTTTTGACCGTTGGAATCCACGTCAGCAATATCAAAAGTCAACTACCATATCTTGTCACGTGACTACTTTTCAGACAAGATCTGCAAGGATCTTAAAAAGGTGACAGATGTCCTAACCTCCTTGATTGCGGGCGAGGTCGATCACCTTTACCTGCATCAACAGTTTCAAAGGACAAAAGTAGTTGCTGTGGACCAATGGGATTGCATCAAGGACTGTCCTTACAACAGCTGTATCTAACGGCTAGTTTCTTGATGCTTGGGTATAAATACCCCTAATCTTCACCATTTGAATATAGCTTGAAAAATTGAGAAATTGCTGTGTTCATGAGAAGTTGAAGCTCTGCCCAGAAATTCTTAGTCCTTTGAATCTTCATCTTCACACTTCAAGAAATATTCCCCAGCCCAGAAATCAAGCCTTAACACATTCAAGAATCATTGAGCTCTACATCTCACAGATTTAAAGAGCCTTGATCTTTGACACACACACACCTCACTTGTTTAAACACATAGTTTATTCATTTGAGATACACTGGTTATAGTCTAGGATTTGTTCTTCATAGAAAAGATTTTATTGTACTTTGTAATCTCTCAAATACTCAATATAAAATCTCTCTTAGAAATCCAAGACTAACCATCTTGGTAGTGGACGTAGATCGTTTATCGATTGAACCACTCCAAATAGCTTGTTCATATACTTTACTGCATTTATATTTTCTGTGCTTGCTAATTATTTATCTCTGTCTCTGTTTGATCTTTATATAGTTATCCTTATTGTGAAATTGTGTTTGGAGTTAACATTGTCAAAAACTCACTTTTTGCAAACTGCACCTTCTGACAACAGCACTATCAAACCGCTTTGCAAAACCGCCTCTCCCAAAACCGCTTTATAACTTATATATTTCGCTGTGCATTTTACAACTTTACTTGCAGTTTCTTACACTGCAAGAGGTTTTGTAAGCTTAGAGGTTTAGTTTTTTAAGAGGGCGAAAATTTGTAACAGCTATTCACCCCCCCTCTAGCTGTACTTTCACCCTTGTTGCCACCTTTGGGACCAACAGTAGCCATATACCATTTTTGGCAAGATCGGGACACAGAAAACCCTAAACACCCTAAATAATGGCAAATATTTGTAACTCAATCTCCATTTGGATTTTGAGGAAACTCATGTAGATGAAAAACATTTTAAATGTCATTTAGAATCTAGAAAAAAATAAAAAAAAAATAAACGAGGTAGCCGTATACCATTTTTGGCAAGATCGGGACACAGAAAACCCTAAAAACCCTAAATAATGGCAAATATTTGTAACTCAATCTCCATTTGGATTTTGAGGAAACTCATGCAGATGAAAAACATTTTAAATGTCATTTAGAATCTATAAAAAAATTAAAAAAAAATAAACGAGGTAGCCGTATACCATTTTTGGCAAGATCGGGACACAGAAAACCCTAACCACCCTAAATAATGGCAAAAATTTGTAACTCAATATCCATTTGGATTTTGAGGAAACTCATGTAGATGAAAAACATTTTAAATGTCATTTAGAATCTAGAAAAAAATTAAAAAAAATAAACGAGGTAGCCGTATACCATTTTTGGCAAGATCGGGACACATATTATCCAAGTTCTTACAATCATATTATGGATTCCTCACATTGTTTCGATGATATTAACCTTGATGATATAGAATTTATCTTTGAAGAAGAAGACGAAAGGGCACCAAATCAAGATTCTCCACAACCTTCATCACTTCTCCGCTTCAAAATCAAAATCCAAGCTCCAATGAAGTAAGTTCATATGCTACTATCTTATCTTTGTCATATGTGGATTCTATTGGCAATGTTCCATATACACATTAGAATAAAAATGCAATCTTGAAATACACATTCGAATAAAAATCCAATCTTGAAATTTTTGCTTGATTAGTTATTTATGCAACTATAATTTGCAGGGTCAATATCCGGATTTGAGTGATCAATTCACGACATCACAATTATTTGAAAATAGAGATGAACTTCTAAAACACGTACGGAGTATTGTGGACCTTCAAAATATAACACTTGTTATACAAGATTCGAGAAAGACTAGTGGGAATATCCAAGGCTACGCAAAGATTATATGTCATTTTGGTGGCAAGTATAGGCCTGGCAAATCTAAAAATCAGATCAAGAGAAAGTTATTCCAAACGATAAATGAAGAGCTACATCCACAAACCAGAGATGCTTCTGAGCCACCTCATATTTCAAAGGCAAATAAACCCCGGACCGCCAGTTCGAGAATACTTTCAGATTGGGAGCATACAGACAGATATTTTGGAGTCCTCACTACACCACCCTCCACTGGCAGCAGGTCTAGATCTACATTCATTGCATCAACCCAATCGGGTATGATGTCGTGGGACTCAAACTCTTTGAAGTCCACGCCCAATCCGAAAGTAGGTTCAAACACTACACCATCTAGCCCTACTACTCCTACGTCTCTTCCACCACTAGCTTCTTCAACTCGTGGGAGAGGACGAGGTCGGGGACGAGGACGGGGACGGGGTCGGAGTCAGGGTCGGGGTCGTGGAAAGGGAAATGGACAAGTCACTAGTCTACATACTTCTGGGTATACTATGTCATTTATGCCTTTCATGGTCCCATTTATTGAAGGCATCACAGATGTGAGGGGTGATGAACATTGTGGCTATAGAGCCGTAGCTGCGCAGATATACGGAGATGAGGACATGTGGCCTCAAGTCCGCACAGATTGTTGCCTTGAGCTGCATAGTCGACGCGAGCTTTATCAGAGAGTTATATCTTGGACTAGTATGGACGAGCTCTACGGTCGCATTGCTTACTATTCCTCCCCGCTCCGAGTATTATTATATGACCCTCCCAGAGCTAGGGCACATCATTGCCACGAGGTATAATGTGGTGTTCATCTCGTACACGCTAACCAGTGGCTTCACATGCCTTCCAGGTGGCTGTACCGCGAGTAGGACCACCCACAGACACACTTGTGCTTGGACACATTGGAAACCATTTTATATTGCTGCACATGTTAGATAATGATTACCCAATGCCATCGCCATCGTTATATTGGGAGGCTCATCGTGATGCAAGCGCAAGTAACTTGGTCATGCCATACAGAGCTCGGATAGAGACATTCAACCGACTCTCAATTGCGTCGAACGAAGAAAGAGTTTCAAGAAATAGGCCATAGTATGAGTGTATCATTTGACTTATTGAGCCTTTTTTATTTGTATGTATGAATCATTAAAAACTGTTTGGAAGTTTGGATTTATGATGTGAAATATGACAAAGTATACCATTTTTTATGATTTTTTTTTCAAGAAAGCTGTATTGGTCTTTGAATTTTTTCAGTTTTTATGTTTGGAAGTATGAATTATTCAGACTGTCAGATATGTTTCGTATGAAAATACACGAAATATTTGTTAATATTTCGTGTGAATATACACGAAATAACTCAATACATTTCGTATATTTATATACAAAACGTATTTGACAACGTCGTGTAAAATTACACGAAACGTTTGCGTACGGGAGGGCAATTTTGTCCATTTTTCGTGCCTTGCAAATAGTGTGCCTTGCAAATGACCGTCCCCATGAAAAAGACTTAGAAAATAGTTCAAGGACTAAAAAGTCCCAATTAAAATAGTTTAAGGACCAAAAGAAAATAGTTCAAGGACTAAAAAGTCCCAATTAAAATAGTTTAAGGACCAAAAAGCTCGAAAATCCACCTCAAAAATTCAGTTCCTTGTAACAGACCTCCACCGGCGGCGAAGGTATGAGTCAATGAGAATCGTGCCGGCGTTTAGGCTTCCGCGAAGTAGAATCCAATTCCCGTTCCGTCTACACTTTCCTCGCTGCTATTCTCACCTCCATTCAGCTCCTCAAATGTTCGTCAAATTCCTCAACACACCAATATAATGTTCCTGTATTTGAATAATTATGATTGAATATTGATTTTTCTTATCCGACAGGCCGTCGTTCGGAATAGCATTTGATATAGATGGGGTCATACTGGGTGGTCACGCTCCAATTGGAGGGTCTCCACAAGCTTTGAAAAGATTGTATTCAAGTTCTGGTAAGTTTTAATTTTCCTATGCGTCTCACTCTTAGATGAAAAAAAAATACTCCCTCCGTCCCTAATTAAATGTCCAAATTTCATTTTAAGAAACTCTGTGCTTTTTAAAAATTTTAATGGCAAAGATCCATAACTTGTTATCCACTTTCTAACATTTAGTTTTATAATAATAAAATGAATAGTAAAAAAAAATGGTGAAAAAAACGTTTGGTGACAGTTTTTTGTAAAAAAGACATTTATTTTAGGACACAAATTTCTTGAATTTGGATATTCATTTTTGGACAAAGGGAGTTGTAGATTTTGATAAGATTCCAACTTTTCAATATGCTATCAAGAGCAAATTTGAAATTTTTTTGTTCATTCACTTTGGGTTGGAGAAAGGACATTTTAGGTCTCTGTATTCTGGTTAATATGCAAATAGATTATGAATGTACATGTGTGACATAAAATCAGTGTCATATCCTTGGAAAAGAAAAGACTAAATAAGATTTCAGGCTATAATTTTAGAAATGCAACTTTATTGTTTGGATGGATGGGGAGGAGTAGTTGGGGTATCAGAAATTTTGTTTGTTTATTTGTTTCCAAAAAAAAAAAAAAAGTGAATATATATTCCAAAGCTCAATCAAGATATGGACATCATCATAGGGGCATTACCCATAAATCAACAAAAAACCTATAGTCAAAGATGACAGTCATGAACTTTTCACTTCTATTATTTCCAGTGATTATACCCCCTCCACCCGACTTTCAAGTCTCTCCTCTCCATATTGAAAAACAAATGTTTTTTTTTGACGATATCCCAAGCCAAGAAGCAAAGAAAGGGATCGAACCCTAGACCTCACAGAGTGTGAGGCTTGGCTTTTACCACTAAGCCACTCTTTTGGGGACGAAAAACAAATGGTTGAGCTACTGAAATTTTCACGTTTGAAAAACAAATGGTTGACCTTATGTGGCTATTTTATTAGTTCTGTTGTGGCATTTTATGTGCTGCTTTCCAGGCGGTGGTTTATTGTATACCAGCTTTCAGATCTATATATCAATAACGGACTAAAGCGCTTTTGCAGGTAGGTTGAAGATTCCGTATCTGTTTCTGACAAATGGTTAGTGAGCTGGAACAGTTAAGCTTTGGTTGATGTTACTTACTACTTTTATGGTTCTTTTAATACTAAATAATGAAAAGGATTGCCCAAACTTCCATCGATTTACGTTCCTCTAGTGACAGTCCCTTATCTTTTCATTTTCATCTGTACTAAGAGTATCTGGAAGATGGCATGTGTGTCACTTTTTCTTATTCCCTTTGCCCCTAAATGAATGTCGATTTTTTTTTTTCAAATTTGCTCTTGATCAAGAGAAAATTTGGAAAAAATTTCAACATTCATTTAGGGACGGATGGAGTACCATGGCCTATACAATTCATCCTCTTTACAGAAGCCAGAATGATCACAGCATGAACTAAAGGGCTTCATGTTCTCAATTCTAGAATTTTCATTTTCCTTTGATCTTTAGTTGATTATAACTGTTAAAAGGCTATAATGGTTTTTTTAAAAAAAGCTCATTGAAAGATGAACCAATTTTGCATCCACCATTCAGGGTATGATGCCATGTTTTTCTTTGTTGTCTGTTCTTGGATTTTGTATATGCAGTAACAGCCCTAATAATAAGAACTAATTAGTTGTCACATTTTGGTTTAATAGGAGGAGGTATCCCAGAATCTAGACGAGCTTCTGCATTGAGTGAACTTCTGGGAGTAAAAATTTTACCTTCTCAGGTTAGTTGTTATATTGTTGTATTATGGTATTTTTGTGAGTGTCAATCTTGTAATAGCCTAAGGCATTCATTATTATTTTTTTTAAAACAATTTTTTTAATGGAATGGTATTTTAGTGCAACTGTTCGACTGATGGTGCCATCACCGTGGTTTCCTTAAGTCGTATCCTTTTCATCCTCATACAGGTTGTAAATGGTCATTCTTCTTTCAGAAGCTTGATGAAGAGGTATTTACACTACATAATTTGACCCTACTAAAGGGTGGAATTTAATAACTGCATGTTTTTGCCTCAGGTAATATCGGTCAGACTAATATAGGCCTTTTGTAACTTAAGTTGTCATTTTAGGCAAACTATATTACTCCCTTCGTCCCATAATGATAGTCCCATTTGACTATTCAAACATTTTAACAACCTATTTTCATTTCCATCACTAACCTTAATGAGGTTACTTATTACTCTATTACTTGTTCTTCCTTGGTTGACTCTCATCACCTCATCTCTCTCTTTTTCCTTGCTTGGCAATTTTGTAAGCTCAATGATTTTAACCTAACAATTTTGGAAATGGGACTATCTTTTTGGGACAAACAAAAATTGCAAGTGGGAACATCTTTTTGGGACGGAGGAAGTAACATCTAAAGCAGCCAAACTTCAAGTTGATAAAAGGGGAGCCTTGATATCCTTCTCGGAGATCTGAAAGCTGACAACATGACTGGCAATCAAAGTTTGACAGCTATATCATTTTTTAATCTATGTAGCATAAGAAAAGCTATTTGATAGAGGATGATATCGTTGAAGTTTGATAGCTATATCATTGTTTACCGAGCCTCTAAAAGATATTGATTTCTGTTATTCTGAATTTACTCAATCTTCTTAAGCTTTGATCAACAATTTTTTCTTTCAGATTCGAGAATGAACTCATTGTTGCCACTGGGAAAGGGGAACCTGCAGTTGTGATGTCCGAGTATGGTTTCAAGTAAGTTAGATAGCTCGATAACTTGGTCTTGATACTTCTTGTCTATCTTTGAATCAGTTTTAAATACTCCCTCCGTCCCAAAATGATCTTCCCACTATTTGTTGTTGTTATTACGAAGGTACTTTTGAGCAATGATTTAGGTTGATTTAGCTATCCTAATGAAAAAAATAAATATTGATACACCATTATAAATACTATCTATAACAATTTTTAGATGTTCATTAGAATAATTAATTTTAACCTAAAATTATTGCTCAAAGTACCTTCGTATCAACAACAAAAAAGTAGGAAGATCATTTTGGGACAATGGGAGTATTTCTCTCCGGTATCTACAGCTTTACACCTCTTTGGTGCCTAAATTGCTATTGCGTGCAGAAAAGTTCTGTCATTAGAAGAGTATGCTTCCTACTTCGATGGCATTGATCCTGTATCTCAGTATAAAAATTGGACAGCTAAACAGACCAGCGATAAATTCCCCACGGAGTCAGCTCCACGTTTTGATGTAACTTCCAAAAGAGTCAAAGCAGCTTTTGTTGTTAGCGATCCCGTTGACTGGGGAAGGGATATTCAGGTACCATTTTCATATGGAGTACTCCCTCTGTCCCAAAATGATAGACCATTTTGAATTTAAGGGTCATTTTGAAAATGTTGATTTTTAATAGAACAAAATCATAAACTTTTTTACTATTCATTTTCCAAATTTTTGTTTTCTAAAAATATAATGAACTATGAAAAAAAATTGAAAAAGAAAAATCATTTAGTGACAGTTTTTTGATGGAAAAGTTTCAAAAGATCATTCATTTTTGGACAAGGTAGTTGTATTTGTTGCATGCAGTCTTTTGATGCACACTTGAACATTAAGTACTGTTACTTCATAAGCATCTAGTCATCCATCAAAATTTGTATGAGTGTGGCAGTTGCTTCTGCATAACCACTGTAGCTTCAAACGCGCAATCAAGAGTCAATTAAAGTTTAACTTCACTGAATAATTTCAGGGTGGTTGATTCGTATAACTGATACACCCTCTACATAAGATAGAAATTTTCTTGAGGGGATATATTCTGTATAAAACAAGATTCATGAATAGACTCATGAAAAGTCCATCTTCAATGAAAGTCGAGTAAAAAAGTAAAATTAAGAGTTTTTTTTTTAACGTGTTCTTATCTGAGTAAACTTGTGTAACACGTTCTTATCTACGTATAAAAAGTAAAAAATGTTGGTTTTAAATTGTAAGGAGAAAAAGATCTCTCACTTTAAATTGTTATCTTGCATGGTGGAAGCCGGGTCTAGTTGAGCAGACTGCAGAAATCGAGGTTACATTGTCACTGAGATTGATCTAACCGTGTTTATGTGTGCCTCACCATCTCTTTTGCCAGTTGCTTGAATGTGATTGGGTAATCAGGTTACTTTGTCACTGAGATATGATCTAACCGTGGCAGTAAACAATGTTGCATTGCCATAACTTTACATCAAACCACAGAAAGATTCACGTAAATGAAAATCTTGGTTTGATGCCCTAAAAGTTCCCAGTGCCGTTAGAATTGTGCAAGCTCGTTATTTCTGTGGGTAACAACTGTAAAATGGTGAATCAATCTCATTAGTACTCCTATTTATCTTTCTTTGCTTTGTTTTCTTCATAGGAAAACAATCATCTTAAAAAAAAAAAAAATTACTGAAGAGGAATAACTGATTCCTTTTTTTGTACAATTTTTGGTAACATTCAACTTCCTCTTTTCTCATTCTTTTCGTATAAGAATCTTTAATGATTTGTTTTAAATTAACTGATACTCCCACTGTCCTTAAATGAATGTCGAAAAACTTTTCAATTTGCTCTTGATCAAGAGCAAATTGAAAAGTTTTTCGACATTCATTTAAGGACGGAGGGAGTACAATTTAGGTTCTCTGCGACATTTTAACATCTGGTGGTCTTCCTGGAAAGGCAAATGGGCATCAACCGCATTTGTATTTTGCAGCTGATGATCTTGAATACCAGGTCAGACTAATACTAATTCTAGATTTTTATCCTACATAGAACTTTATATTTTGCTAAGATGGTTTTTTTAGATGTCTTAAAACTCAAAACGGAAAGATATGTGTTTGTATATTTCTCTTTAAACATATACATCTGCACTTGTAAGGGTTGCTTATCGCCATTAAATACTGAGAATGTACTGATCAGGTTTCAACTCAGGACAGGCTGCTTTCCCTTGTGAACGTCTAGGCATGGGGGCTTTTAGAGTTGCTCTAGAGAGTGTTTTCAACAGGCAAGTGCTCCTAATTTGCTTCAGACTCATAAGCACGACACAAGTTTGCTGTCAATTAACAAATTTCTTAACCTTGCTAATCTCAATATCTAATCTGATGCACATACTTGAATGGTAATTCACTGTCCACGCCTCTGGTTTGGTCAAGTCTCACTGCCCCTTGAGGCTTGGTCTCTCTCACTTTCCCCCTTTTGTCAATTATGTGTAAGCTAAAGGACTATTTTACCCCTAAAACTTTAATATAATGTGGAGTTTTGGACTTTGCATCGAGGAGTAAAATAGTCATTTAACGTACATAATTGACAAAGGGGGAAAGTGAGACGAAACCAAACTTCGCGTAAAGGACCGGTCGTGGAAAGACAGATGAGGAAGATCTTCAACGATCTTAGAGGGCAGTGAGACTTGTCCAAACTTGTGACTGGGCAGTGGAATTAAGTCCAAACTTGTAACTGGGCAGTGGAATTAACCCCATACTTGAATGACTTAGTTGAGGAACATCTTTAGTATAAATGAGGGATTGTACTTGCTACAGTGGTGTGAACAGTACCAAGCGGCAAATTTCCCATTTTGCCCTCATACATTTGTCCCTTTCCCATTTTGCCCTTAATTTTTTTTTTTTAAATTATAAAAAAAAAATGAACGAAGAAGATGGGCCAGCAGGGTTTTGATAGTTGAATATATGATCGGACTATCTATAGTATAAATGGCAACAAGGGTGAACAGTACAATGAATAGTTCCAAATGGGTTTTTTCCCATTTTGCCCTCACTAAGTTGTCTCTTTCCTATTTTGCCCTTTAAAAAAAATATATTTTTTTTTAAATTAAAAAAAAAAAAACACGTGTCCTCGGACACGGGCTTTTACTAGTATATGTATACTTTTTGCCTTTACATGTGTCATCTGTTCTTACTTAGTACTCCCTCCGACCCAAAATGAATGTCCCCAAAAAATTCAAATTTGATCCTTGTCAAGAGTAAATTTGGACATTTTTTTGGACATTCATTTTGGGACGGAGGGAGTAGTTGAATACAAGCTTGATTATGTTGGACCTCATAGTTAAGACTTGTCATCCTTCCACACAAAACTCCATATTTTTCATGAACTGGGATTCATGTCTGACGGCTCATGCAGAATTCATCACCGGCCTTTGGAGTGTACCATATTTGGGAAACCAAATCCGTTCGTGTTCAATAATGCTGAATCTATATTGAAACAACTTGTTCGATCTTCATGTGACGGTGATCTCATCGAGGATAACAGGGCGACGCGATCACATGATTTCAAAACCCTTTACATGATTGGTGACAATCCTTTAGTTGATGTCAAGGGAGCAAGACAGGTTTGTCCTTGTGCTTACTCGCCCGTCCCAAAATGATCTTCCTACTTTTTTTGTCGTTAATACGACGGTACTTTGAGTAATATTTTGAGATTGATTTAATTATCCGAATGAACATTTAAAAAATTGTTATTGATAGTATTTATAATGGTGTATCAATATCAAGTTTTAAATTTTCATTAAGATAATTAAATCAACCTAAAATTATTGCTCAATGTACCTTCGTGTTAACGACAAAAAAAGTGGGAAGATTATTTCGGGATAGAGGACTATTATTTATCATCAATAAAGTTGATCAAAAGTAAAGGAATTTATTACTTACTTTTACTACCTTTTAATCTCAGGCAGGGCATCCATGGGTTTCAATCTTGACAAGAACAGGTGTTTTTAAAGGAAAAGAAAACCATGCAGAATTTCCAGCTGATTTGGTAAGCTGGAATTTTGATTATTCTTCTGTACGTCAACCAACTACTCACTCCCCGTCCGATAACAAGTGTTGCACTTTCATTTTAATCCGTCAAAAATAATTGTCGCATTTTTAAGCAAGGAAATAGTCTTAGTGCAATTTTACTATGTTATAAAGTATCAACAATGTACAATCAAATAAAGCAATTTCCTTAGAAACCTTGACGAGTCAACTACATTACTTTTTATGCAACTGAGGACGTATTTGTGTATGAAATGGCATGTCATTTTGATAATTGATAGTATAGGAATTTGATGCCGAATCTGACATTAGCTAGTTCCTTTGTTTGTATAGGTTGTTGATACTGTGGAAGAGGCGGTGGATTATATTCTTAAGAGAGAGATCAACTCCGAGTCATGATATTGGAAGGAGCCCCTAAGTTTGGGTTTTGGACTATTTAAACCCCATTGAGTACCTCAAACTTCAATATTTTTCATATTTTGAAATCTTGAAAATTGACATTCATTTGAGGACAAAAAAATCTTGAAAATTGACATTCACTTAGAGATGTGCAGAGTAACTTATATACTAATGTGTTTGTCCCAAATTGAACGATCAAAAAAATTTTAAATTTGCTCTTGATTATAAAAGCAAATTAAAAAAAAAAAATCGGTCATTCATTTTGAGACGACGAAGGGGCATAAAAGTCGGAATTGAGTGAAGTTAGACTGATTGAACTGATCCCACAAAAAGAATGTAGTGAAGTTAAACAGCAGTCTTACTCAATATAGGCCATCTCTGCAGCATCCCCAACTCGAATTCGAGTTCGGAGTAGTCTTGTGTATCCACCTGCTCTATCTCTATCTCTATCTCTGGGGGACAGAAAAGTCAAGAAAAAGTTGTAATCTAATAAGTATGGTTAAGGAAGAACTAGGGGAAAGATTACTTGTATCGGTAAGCTAGCTCCGTAAATAGTTTGTGAATGACATCATCTCGATCCTCGTACAAAGGTAGCTGCACGCCTTGCAGCACAAAGAGAGCCCAAGAACACTCCATAATCCATCGTCGCCATCTCGCCCCTTTCGCTCGAGGACATGATCTAAGAATTGCCAACTCACTCTATCATATACATGCCTTTTCAAAGTCAAGCTTTAGGACAACACCCTTATTACCCCTTCTCTCTAGATCTTCCACCAACTCATTCGCAACAAGCGTTGCATGATCAATACTTTGTCTTCCCCCCAAAAAAAACATTTTGCGACAAAACCTTAGTAATGATCTTATACACACAGGCCCGTCTCAATAATAATTATTGGGGTCATGGGCTAAATTTGAATATTGGACCCACAATATTTAAAAAACATACACAAAATCTATACCCCATCCATCCCATAACAATTGTTATTTAAATTGAATGCACGAGGATTAAAGAAAATGTAAGGGTTCTGGGAGTAGGAAAATAAAGTAGTAGAGAGAAAGTAGTTAGAAAGTTTTTCGTTGTCGTTAGTGTGACAAGTGTGTCTCATTCGCCTTAAATGGAACGGATGATATATAATAACAATTACATCTTTACAAAATTATGCATTTAGGATTTTAGAAATTTAGGATATTAGAAATAGTTTTACAATTTTTCAATGGATAAAAAATAAAAATGCAAAATTTGAGGTCCTTCAAAAAAATTGAGCCCCGTGCAAAAGCCCCCCTTGCACATGCTTAGAGCCGGCCTTGTATACACACTTGTCACTAAACTAATAGGCCTATAATCAGTAACCTTATTAACTTAATCGTGTTGGAAAAAATGATGATATTGGTGATTCACTGCAATCAAAAATTCATGGGTCTCTAAAGTGGGCAGTTGCAATATTATCGGTTAGGTTTCATATTTGAAACAAAGTATATCCCGATATTCTCTCTACCAGTGGTTACTTAACCCTACACGCGTCTCTCTTTTTTTCTTATGCGCTGATTTTTCAAAAAAGTCTCTCTCTCTTAAAAAAGCTCAATCTTTATTTAGGTTTACGAAGTCGTGATCGAAGGAGAACGGAAACGAAAACGCACTTGTTCCATTCTTGTCATCGTCTTATCCTGGGAGCAGTCTGCCAGTCTGGTTCTGAAGTGCACCAGTAAGTGCGAAGGCAGTTCTTTTTCAAGGCTAGTCCGTTAAAATTCGATAAGTCTTCTTCTTTTTAATTCCTTTAATTAATCTGTTTTTAATTGCGTGTTGTTTTTGTACATCTCCGTTCCGGCTACTGTTATTGCTTGCGTTAATTTGCCTTAGTAATCTGCAATTTTTTAAACTGTCAATTTCAATCTGCAATATCTTCTTTCATTTTATATGTTGAATTATTAAACTTGATATAAATTCATTAAAATTATGTTTCTGAAACTCAACGATAAAATCTGCCAAAGCCTGCGCCTTGATCGCCTTGTGAGTTTCGTACTTTATATCAAATTCGGTCAACTTAATAGACCACTTCAACAACCTTCCCGCCGTGTCTTGCTGCTGCAGAATCTTCCTTAATGGGGTATCAGGACCGTTATTGTGTGTGAACGAAATAGGCCCTTAGCTTCCCGGCGGCAATCACCAATGCATATGCCAACTTTTATGCGTTAAAGTATCTCACCTCCACCTTACTTAAAGCCTTAGATACATAATATACTGATTTTTGAATGCTTTCCTCTTCCCTTATCAGTACTGCGGCAACCCCATAATCTGTTGCCACCAAGTATACAAACAACTCTTCGCCTTCAACTAGGCTACATAACAGTGGCGACTTCCCCAAATAACTCTTCATCTGTTCAAAGGCTTTAATACATTCCTGACTCCATGAAAATTTCTGCCCACCTTTCAGGACTTTGAAAAACGGTAAGAACCTTTCAGCTGATCTGGAAATGAAGCGTCCCAAGGGGATAATCCTTCCATTCAAACGCTGGATCTCGCGGATTGTCTTTGGCGGCGACATGTCAAGTAGGGCTTGTATCTTCCCGGGATTGGCCTCTATTCCCCTTCTATTCACCAAAAAATCCAAAAAATTTCCCGCTGTAACCCCAAAAGTGCATTTACTGGGATTCAACTTCATCAAATTTTTCCTTAGGCTACAAAAAGTTTCGGCGAGATCCTCCAGGTGGTCGCCTGTAAGTACCCCAATCTGGATCACCCCCTTTCAAACACACGGGAAACACCGCAGACTCATCCACACAGTCTCAGAGACCTCTCTCACTCAAAACCCTCTCAAAACCCTCTCAAACCCCCAACCAAACCAAGGGAGGAGCCTTCCTGGGATAAAAAGGGACAAAAGGACCTTTTGGGAATTTTCAGGAAATCAGAAAAGCAATTAAGGTCCGTACGGACCTCTTTGTGGCAATGATTACTAAATCCCCTTAAAGTCCACAATATTCCCTCAAATCCCGGAAGAAATGATTACTCCCTGCGAGTTGGTCCGTACGGACCTCTTTGCATGCAAGATGGTCCGTACGGACCTTATTGCTCGGGGACACCATCATTCCAGAATATTCTCCATCATTGCGAGATTCCCTCAAATCGAGGAAATCCAAAATTACGGATAACCAAGAAGGTCCGTACGGACCTCTTTGCTCCGAAATTTTTACTATAAATAGAGGGCTCCCCTCCTCATTTTCACACACCTCCCTCTTCTCTCTTCCTCCCTTAGCCTTCGGCTCCCCTCTAAGTCCTCTCGAGGCACTCCGGCCCCTTCGGATCCTTGAGGCCTTAGAGCTCCACTTGTGGTGCTCAGAAGCCTCCCGAGCGCTCAGAGACGCTCCGCGCTGCCGAGGCACTCTCGAGGTACTCTGAGGCCCCTCGTGGTACTCCGAGGCCTTGCTGGTCTTTCCACGGTGTCCGGCTCTTTCCGAGTCAAACCGACGATCCCAAACCACGCCGAAACTGCAGAGTGACTCCTGCCACCACAACGCACGCCGAACCTGCCCGAGTGATCCCGACGATCCCCACGCACGCCGAACCTCTGCCGGCGCGGCCTACAACCTCAACTCACGCCGAAACTCTGTCGCGGACAACCGGTCCCTCCCGAAGCAATCCCGATCCATACGGAACGCTACTCGACCTCAAACACCATTCCCCGGCGGAAGACGGACACGAACCAACATTGGTAAGGCTTCCTTCCTATACTATTTCAATACATTTCCATACATAGCATACAATGTAGACATCCAGATCTGACATGCATTTTTAAAAGCACACACACACACACATGACATTTAAAGGATATTAGGGGTATCAGAAAGACTCGTTTTACGAGGCTACTCGGGTGAGCTCTAATATTCTAATATTCTCTTCCGGGGAGTCATCGACCTCAGAACTCAAAATCTCATCACACAAAACGGTTTAAAATTATCTTTAAGCGATGCCCTTTTCAATGTTTTGGGCTTAATAAAAACGGCGTGGCGACTCTACAAATGCGAAAACAAACGGCGAGACACCTCCAACGCGAAAGATGCCGGATGCGGGCGCGAGGCCTTTCTCGGATCCGGGCTATTTCGGTTGGCGACTCTGAGGGAGATTTTGTTTTAAAAACTTTTAAACAAAACAAAAGATTTTTAAAACGATGATGAGGGTCAAACTTTCATTTTACCCCTTCCTTTAAGCGTTGTGTGTGTGTGCAAGACGTGCTTTACTTTTTATTTTACAAAAAAAAAAAAAAAAAAATACAAAAAAAAAAAATGCATCAATATACATCGTGCATACATTTAAAATTCTTCAAAAACTTCTATTTTACTCAAAAAAGAATTTTAGAGACCGCACACTACGCGCACTTCTTTGCCTCGGTTACACCGCGCTCTACTCACACTGCTTGCCTCGGTTACACCGCACACTATGCGCACTGCTTTGCCTCGGATACACTGCACACTTCTGAACCCTTAACCGGAGTGGTCTCGGTTGCGGTCCGTTTGGTCTTCCTAGGCCTCTTGGCGCGCACGGGATCATTCCAAACATCCCATCCTAGCAGCGTCAACCACGCACGTTTGAGTCTTGAGTCACACTCTGTCCAGGACTCGGTTGGTTTTACCCGGTCAGGTGTCATACGGCTGGATACATATACCATGCCGGCCATTTTAAGTCAAGGCTCGGAACTCAAGATCCCTTGCGCAAGCAAAGCGATGAAAGGTCATGCTAAAATCTTGACACGATCTTGATTTCCGGCTACACCTGAGACGATGTTCCGTCCAGGATATACATCCATGCTCGCGTGACACCATGTCATCACGCCTTTGATACGTCGGCCATGACGATATGACCCGACCAACGCCTAACGTCACGGATCCCTTGCGCAAGCAAGCAAGAGAAGGTCATGCCGAACTCTTGACACGATCTTGACTCGATGGCGGCTCGGTTCACTATTCACGTGGCTAACGCATCAAAACGAACATGACAGGCTCGGTCCTTAGGTTCGATTTTCTTTTAGGCCGGTGGAAACCGCTTGCACTATAGGACCCTCGCACAGGGGCATCCGCTGGGATGTCGAAATACGGGTGCAAAACGAGGGGCTTATAGCGCGCGAGATGGTCTCGGTGACCCGGGATCTAGCATAGTTGCGAAAAACAAGAGCAATCTTTTCCAACCTACCTAGGATTACGAGAAAACATGTTTTAAGTAAATTAAAACAAAAAAAAAAATCAAAAATAAAAGAAACGGAAACCGCATGCCACGTGAGCTTTCCCCTTTTATCCCGTAAGGCCATTCCCGTGTCTAAACCTTGCCCGTCACCCCCTCCAGCTAACAGAGAGTGGTCGAGAGTACCCGGGAACCCGTCTCCCGGTGTCAAAACGAAGGTCCTACCCACCTCTGTCACCGGGACGGTCAGTCAATTCCCATGGCCAAGTCAGTGGATAACAACGATGAGAACGGGACCTTACCCCCAAGAAATTTCCCAACATTGGAAGAAGTTTGGCAGGTCCTCATGGCTATTGAGAAACGTCAAGGTGAGCAACAAGCCTGGATCGAAGGTGCCATGCACCACTTCGGAACCTTAGCTACCCAACTACACAGGGCTTCCCGAGCCGTGGCTGCTCCTACGGCCTCTAACATCTCTCATTGTCTCCCGAAGTCAACTGTTACCCTCGTACGAGCCATGCGGTTATGACGTAAGGCCACAAGACCTTCCGGAGGAAAGCTTGCCCATCCGGCCTCACGAGGTCCCGGTACCACCGCCGAACAACGAACACATCGGTGGGACGTGCGATTGCGGTGCTTGTCTGGAAATGGAATTCCCGAGGATGCGATGAGCGAGGGCCGTCCTCGACGAAAGAAGAAGCTATCTTCTCGACAAAAGCGAAAAAGAGGTATGAATGCGGTGATCCACGGTCGGAACCCTTGGAGAACCCTCGGGAAAGTTTGACTACTATGTCATCTACTCCGGCAAATCTCCCGGCCCTAGTTACGCGCGGGGCCACGGCAATGTTTGCTCCATGATCAGTGGGACGAGCTTCGCACCGCCACCGAAGGCCCGAAGGTCAGATAATCCAACCCCTGTCTTGGGAAGATCTCAAAGCCACTATTGATGCTTCGGTAAAAGCCATGACGGTGAACGGGTGAAATGCGCGATCGGCCTTACGCCAATCGAGGCTCCTCCCGCTCCGAGAAGCGGGAGAGACAAGCAAAACCGTAAGTCCCGAGAGGTGAATGTTCGACACGTTCGGTCAAATCCAGTGAATCCTCCACGGACGGACAAAAGGCCGGCCATTACAGAGCCACGAATGAAAAGGGGCCACTACGCGAAAAGAAGGCTGAAACCTTGGACCCCGAAAGGTTGAAGATCTGTCTTGACACGGCTTCAGCGCACTCGAGGCTAACATCTCGCTCTGGTCCTTACTCACTTCATCTTACCCGCACAAGCTCAAGTTGGAAGAAAGCACAGCCCGAGACCATGGTTCCCATCACGGTGACACTGATGAAGCGGTTCGGATGATTGGCAACGTCAATTACGGCAATATCATCACCTTATGAGCTCGATCTTCCAAAATTTGGGGCGACCACAACGAGCCTCTCTACATAACAGTTCAGCTGGACGACGCGCGTCTCCCTCGGGTGTTGGTAGATGGAGGATCATCCATGAACGTCCTTCCGGCCAAAATGATGGATTTGCTAGGGATCAAAGCAAGCGATCTAAAACCCTCGACTCGAGGCAATTAAGGCATACGACTCGACATCCCGCCAGTCTTGGGAATAGCCACCTTGAACCTTTGGTTTGGAAAACAAATGGTCTGACGGACTTCAAGTCATCGACATCCCGATCACCTTGGCTGCCATTTTGGGACGCCCTTGGCTACATCGAGATCAATGGGGTGGCATCCACTCTCCATCGGTGCGTAAAGTTCGTCCCGAGCAGATCGACCATCATCTACGGCGACGGCATAGTCGGCTGAAAGGACCGACACCAACGGCGTCCGGTTTTAGAGATCAAACACGATGATGACGGCATGATGCTAACGGGGTTCACCATCGAAAGCCCAGGCCCAGTGTGCCACGTAGACCGCCTTTGATTTGGGACAAGATCCCTCCCAGATGAAAATGATGAAGCACATGAACTACATCCGGGGCTCGGTTTGGGAAAACGCCGTCGGGGCACTCAACGAGATCATCAATATCAAAGAACGAGAATACCACTGCGGCACAGGATACTCTCCTACTCCCGAACACATTGCGGAGGACAAGCGAGCTGCGCGAAAACGCTCCACGAGATAACAAAAGAGGCTTGCACGCAATCTCAGATCTTCGTCCTTACGGCTTCGACATGACCAAGTACTTCACAAGGAAGGCGGCAACTTGGAAGAAGATCCGAGAAAAGGGAACGAGTTAATCGGCGCCAAACAAAGGCGGCCGACAACCATGGACAAGCTCCGGCGAGAACTGGCAAGATTCGGAGGCCTCAAGCCAAATCTGTCCGAAGAGCATTCCTCGACACACCGCCCCTGCTTAGGGATCCATGACCACCACTATTCACGGCGAATTTTGGTTCAAGAAAACCCCCTCTTTGGCGGAAGAATTCGAAAAACTCTCTGTCGACACTCTGCCTTCAACAAGCGGGACGAGTGCATTCGAGCTAGTAATGCCCAAGGCAAGCAAGAGACTCATGAGACGATGCTTGGGACGAATTGCTACACTGCTCTTCAAAGAAGAAATCGAGATGCGGATCTAATCGATTTTGTTTCGATAACTCTGTGATAGCAATGATCGGGAACGGTGACATAAAGCCTTTGAAGCCCCGTCTCTATCAAGCTCATTGCCGCTCAATAAGCTGGGCCGCATTCTCAGGACCTGCCCGGCCAAAAGGACATGATCGAACAACTTGGTCGACCCTCGAGTCCTAGAGTCTAGTGTCAAAACTCATCCTGAGTCCATTAGCTTTGAATTTGAGTCTCTCGAGTCATCGATGGCCTCGCGCCGGAAGATTACGAACTCATTGCCAATAATGTATTCCCGTATGCTCTTAATGAATGCTTCGATCTTTAGAGTATCCTCTCATTGCATCTTTAACAGCGATAAATTAACTAACACACAAGCAGTTAATAACGATTCACTTGATAAAGAAGCGGACACATTAAACGAACAATACATTAAGCACATCTTTAAGCATGTTGTCAAACGAGAGAAAAACCGGGCCCAAGCTGCAGGAGGTTTTAACCAAAGTGAATTTGGGAGCTGCTGAAGAGCGAAAGAGACGCAAATCGGAAGTTTCTTCACGGCACGGAAGCAAGACGCATTGGCTTGCCTTTGCTCAAAGAGTTCGTGGACGTGTTCGCTTGGTCTTAGAGACATGCCGGATTAGATCCTAACATTGTAGAGCAGGATCCACTTTGAATCCGAGGCTAAGCCCGTCAAGCAAAAGCTACGCCGAATCAAGCCAGAATGGTCTTTACAAGTCAAAGAGGAGATCGAAAAAATGCTTCCGCGTCGGCTTCATCGGGGTGATCGAGTACCCCACATGGCTCTCCAATATCGTCACGGTCACGAAGGCCCGATGGAAAAGTACGGCTGTTGCGTGGACTTAGAGATCTCAACAAAGCAAGTCCCAAGGACGATTTTCCACTACCCAACATCGACATGTTGGTAGACACTCTGACCAATTTCGAAGTCAAGTCCTTCGTGGACGGTTTTGCCGGCTACAATCGGATCAAGATGGCGAAGAAGACCAAGAAAAGACGGCTTTCACAACCCCTGGGGAACCTCTTGCTACAGTAATGCCGTTCGGACTAAAGAACGGCTGGGGCTACCTACGACGGGCGGCAACCGCCCTCTTCCACGATATGATCCACAAAGAGATCGAAGTGTACGTCGATGACATGATCGTTCGCTCAAAGGGATCGGACGGACAACACCTCGCGAGACTGAGAAAATTCTTGAATCGCCTCAGAAAACACTCAATGAGGCTTAACCACGCAAATGCACATTTGGGGTTAGCGAGGCAAGGTTTTGGGATACGTAGTCACCGAGAGAGGCATCGAGGTGGATCCTCAAAGATCAAGGCTATCATCGAAATGAGACCACCGCAAACTCGGACGAGAGGTGAAAAGCTTCGTGGGCCGCTGTGATATATCGGCCGCTTCGTCAACCAATTGACCTCTATGTGCGAGCCAATCTTCAAGATGATGAAGAAGAACGCCGACATCGAATGGAACTCGAGAATGCCAAGATGCCTTTGAAAAAATAAAAGCATACCTTGTGAGTCCTCCGATTCTCTGTCCTCCCCACGAGGAAAAGCCGCTGTTGCTATACCTAGCTGTGGCCGACACCGCGGTTGGAGCCATGCTCTGTCAAGAAAAGAAAGAGTCACGGGTCGAACGCCATCTACTTCGTCGGTCGAAAGTTTCAAGGCGGCGAACTCAATTACTCGGCCCTCGAGAAAACCTGCGCGGCTCTGGTATGGGTTGTCGGGAAACTACGGCACTACATGCGGTCGCACACGGTACACTTGGTTTCCAAAATGGACCCGGTCAGTACCTCTTCGACAAACCATCTCTGTCGATGAGGCTCGCGAAATGGTCTTTCTTCCTGGCGGAATTTGACATCAAGTACGTAAACCAAAAATCAATCGAGGACGGGCCGTGGTGAACAAGCGGGCGATTTCCCAGCCGACGAGGCTCGAGGCCACGAACCACAATTTCCGGACGAGGGAATCTTCGCAATCGAAGGCGAAAACCGATGGCAAGCTATTCTTTGACGGAGCGGCCAACCAAAGGGAAACGGCGTCGGTATGCTCTTGGTGGATCCCAAGGACGAGCACGCCCCAATTGCTATAAAGCTCAATTTCGAGGTAACCAACAATGCCGCCGAATATGAAGCTGCTTATTTCTTGGACTACAAGCCGCACTCGAGAGGAATGTCCGAAACTTCGAAGTTTATGGGGACTCGGCCTTGATCATCAACCAAGTCTCCAACAAGTGGAAAACCATAGACCGGGCTTGCAAAAATACCATGCTGCATAGAGGACCTCATCACACAATTCGAAGAGGTCACCTTCCATTACTTGCCAAGAGACCGAAACGGGTTTGCGGATGCCTTAGCCACCTTGGCTTCCCTTGTGGAAATCCCAGAAGGAAAAGCAATCAAACCCTTCAAAGTCGGACGAAAGGAAATTCACGCCTCTTGTTGTGAGATCGAACCAGAACCTAAGCCCGTCGATGAGCCATGGTATAACCGGATTTTCCAATACCTCGAGAGCGGGAAGCCACCTTCATGAACAAGGAAGACCCGCGCGGGAGGGGTCAAAACCAAGAGCATCATGGCCACTAAACGCCTCGCCTCTCTTCGTCATCCTCGGGGACATGTTATACAAGAAACGCTACCATGGGCCACTCCTACGGCTGCGTCGGCCAAGAAGAAGCAAGCAAGTTCATGAACGAAGTCCACAATGGGGCTTGCGGTCCCAGCATGAACGCGAGCCACGATGCAAATCATTCTCGGGATGGGCTACTCTTGGATCTCCGTGGAGCGGATTGCATCCACTTTGTCAGAAAGGCTGCGACAAGTGCAGCGGTTCTCAACCTCAATCATCTACCGCCCCACGATCTCTCTTGCATGACTACACCTTGGCCGCTTTGCCACTTGGGAATTGACGTCATCGGGAAAATCGCTCAGCCCGGGCGGCAACGGTCACGAGTTCATCTTAGTAGCCATCGACTACTTCACGAATGGGTCGAAGCCAAGTCCTACAAGGTACTCGCCTCCAAGAAGGTCGCGCATTTCCTCGAGGAAAACATCATATGCCGATACGGCATCCCAAATGAGGTCATATCGGACATGACGGCTCACACTTCGAAGGGAATTTGACGGACTGGCTGGCTGAATTCAAGATCACACGCCACAAATCTTCTCCCTACCGGCCACAAACAAACGGCGCCGTGGAAGCGGCAAACAAAACCCTCGAACGGATCATCAGAAAAATGACCACCAGGGACGAGATTGGCGAGAAGCTGCACCTTGCACTTTGGGGCTACCGCACATCAGTCGGAAACGACCACGGGAGAAACCCCATTTGCCACGACCTACGGGATGGAAGCGAGTCCTTCCCGTCGAGCTAGAAATTCCCTCGCTCAGAGTCTTCTTTGGAAAATGACATCAACGAAGTCGAATGGCTCGGCCGAGCATGACGAATTGGCTCTGCTAGACGAGCGACGACTAAAGGCCATGGAACACGTCAGGAGCCTATCAAGCGGGATGGCTAGAGCTTTCGACAAGAAAGTCAAATCCAGAGACATCGGGGAAGGTGACCTTGTACTCGAAGAAAAGCCTCCCGCTCGAACCAACCAGCTGGGAAAATGGGAACCCGCGTGGATCGGCCCTTTCGTGGTTGAAAGATCTTCTCCGGAGGCGCCATGAAGCTAACGGACCTAGATGGCAATCCCTTCATGAATCCGGTCAGCGGAAGCAAACTTCGCGAGATACTTCGCTGAAGAAGAACAGTGTGCATCTCTTGGCACTCCATGTAGTGTCGAACTACGCGAGACTGAGCCCTCTAGTCAGGAACGTAGGCAACCTTAATTGGTCAGGTCTAAAAATACACAAAAAAGTCAAAAGTTTGAATGTCAATCAAGACCTCCATCAAGCTACGCACTTTTCAAGAACACGCCCGGCGGTCACCTTGACCAAGTCAAGCGACGGCGGCAACATCGAAGGACATCAGGGTCGCTCGGCATCAAACGGTGGCTCGTGGCTGTTTCCCGAGCCGGGGGCTTGTCTTCGCCCTCACGCGCTTCAAAAAAAAAAAAAAAAAAAAAAAAAAAAGAGAGCTCGAGCAAGGGCTCACAAAAAAAAAAAACAATAAATAAAAGAAGCTCAAGCGAAGGCTGCGAATTGAGGTCGAGCAGACGCCTTGACAAGCGGCAAGGAAGCTACAAAAAAGACCGTCGAACGACTTGTCGAGGAGCATTCAACCTCTCGGCCAAGCCTGAAAGCCTCGGCAAAGGGGATTGCCGTCGGGGCCCAGGCCCTTCGGTCCGCGGATGCAACGAGAAAAGTCAAAGATGGACGCCAGACAAAGTGCACAACGAAGCAAAGGCAAACAAAAGATCTTGCGTCTCGACAAAGCTTTAAAAGTAAATCACAAATCACTAACGGTTACAACATTTCTTGATGAGTTCAAGCACGGTCTACTCTCGAGTTCACAACATGCTAAAAGACGGCTTAATACATTTAACTAATAATGTGTTTGCAATGCAATGAATGGATACCTAGGAGGTCATTCCGCGCCATCTGCGCTTGTCCCTCGCCATTCTTTCCTTTCTTCCCTCGTCCGGCGAGTCTTCTTTCGCTCCACGTGAACCAACTCTGCGTCTCTCGGTCAGAGATGCACGGGGTCCTCCCAGTAGAGTCAAACAATCCGGTAGCTCTCGGGGCTTCATTCGCCGTGCTTCGGCTCGGATCTCCTCCTGCGAGTGCAGTAAAGAGGACCTCTCCTGTCGGTCGGTCAACTCTAGTCTCGTAGTCAAACAAAGTGTCTCCGTCACATCGAAGGGTCGAGACCGGGCTTCGGCACTCCTAAGGCAATAGCTGCTACGGCAGCCGGGTCCCAGAATCGCTACACGCACCTTTCTCCAGACCACTTGGGGCCCTTGACATCTTTGCTCATACCGGGCCGGATCTTGAGTCGTCAATACAACGCTCCCAGACGTCTAAGGAGTACCGCGGGAGGGAAAGCGGAATGCTTCCATACCCTCGAGAAAATACTGAGAAGGCACTGTTTGCCATACAAAGAGGAACTACCTCCGCGGTAGCAAGGTCATCCCGGCCCAACAAGGCTCTGCTTCATCCCAAGCAGGAAACAAGCGACGGAATATAGAAGGAGGACCAAGACAAACACGGAACTCGACAACGTAGGACCCTTCTGCGAGATCCTCCTGGTCTCAATCCTCCGGTGCGGAACCCACGGCGGATCGATGCGTACCAAGGCTGTGCCATCCATCTCTCCCGGGCGGAGTGATCCATATCGGCCACGAGGTCGGCGAGCAAATGACCACGGGCTAAACGACGTCGGAGCCTCGGGCGTGGCTGAAGTCTCTCTCGCGGCCACAAGGTGAGCAAGCGGGGCTTCCCCCTCTCGTAAAACGATCCCCGGTCGCCGGGACGGTCGATACCATGAAGAGTCTCCCCGGCACCACGGGACAATATCCTCTCCGGCTCTGCGGTGCCTACCACATCTAGCAGCGCCATCACAAATGCGAGGCCGGACCGGAAAAGCGTCGCTATCGTGCGCAAGGCAAATACATCCCAAGAGACGTCACTCTCATCATCGGCCATGAACCGCTCAGGCGGCTCGGAAATGTCGATATGACCCGAATCAAGGATCATGCCTGCACTTCTTCCAACGAAGTACGAAGAAAGTCTGCAAGCTTCACGCTCGCGGCGCGCCACCAATCGAAAGGAAGCGAGATGGCCTCCACCTCAGGTCCTCAATCAAAGCGAAAATCCTCAAAGTGGGCACCATTTCATTATAGGAGAAACGGTACACGTGCCTCCTAACATCCCGAACCGCGGCGGCCATGCAAATCCCAATCGGGAACCCGACTCCTTAAAAGACCAAGCCAGAGCAAAGACGAAACCTTACCTCGAAAGCCCGTCTACGATGCCTCATACGGCGCCGCATCCACGTTTTCATTGCTCGAGGAAGTGTGCTTGCCTCTCTGCGAAAGCCTCGGCAAAATTCTAGGGACGTACGAAGAATCCATGGCAAAAATGGAGGTTCCTAGAGAAAATGGGGAAGAAAGCTCGAAAATGGCTGCAAATGGGGAAATGAGGAAGAACCAGGCCTTTGGAAAGCATTTATGTCCTTCCCAAGCAAGGTTGGTCCGTACGGACCTCTTTGCATGCTAAGTATGTCGTACGGACCTCCTTGCAAGCAGAACCCATTTCCCCGACAAACGGTACAAAAACCCTTTGTCCTCGGCAAAACCTTGCTCCAAAGCGCCCAAAGCAGCGGCAAAGCCATTCCGGCAAAACACTGCCCCTGAAATGCACTCTCGGCTCACGTGGCATGCCTGAAAATAAAAAATAATAATAGCAACAATTTCTAGGACAAATCCAGGAATCACAAAAAATGACATTACATCTTAAAATAAAATCTTGTTTGCCATGCAAATACATGTGTTTTATTACAGTACCAAAAAAAATGTCTGTTGCTAAACAAAAAAAAAAAAAAGAGGGGAGGGATATGAAAAGAGGGAAAGCAAATGAATACTAATCGGAATCCTCAGCATCATCATCCTCGCCAAGGTCCTCGAAAGAAAAGTCGGGCATCCCGGCGAACTCGCCGTCACATCCTCGTCGTCGGAATCACAGAGGCACCCGCCGGAGGCTCCCACGAAAAGTACTCGGAAGGATCAAATCCGGCGAAAGGATCGAAGAAAGAAGGCTACGAGGAACCCTCGCCTGTGCGCCGTGCGGAGGCATGAGCGATAAAGGGCTGCTCCCTCGAAGGCCACTGCGGCTCCGAAGACGTCCGGCATCCATGCTATGCCGCCCCTCGAGGCCCCTCTGCTGCGGCTCAGGCTCGGCTGCAGGCGGAGGAACGTCCACAGAATGCCTCGAAGGCATAGGCTCGTGCGGCGGCACACGACGCGAGCCGGCGGGACACCTTCGACGCCATCTTCTTAGCGAAGGAGCGCGTCGCCACGTAACGGCGAGTCGGCATATCGTAGGCTCTCCCGGGACTGCACCAACAAGAAGCCAAGGAAACGCTCATCAAATACGGTTATACTCAACAACAAAAAGAAAAATGCGAGAAAAGATGCCAAGATGGAAAGAGTCGGCACACTCACCGATCTGTCGGGATCCGCTCGGTATGCGGCGGGAGCTGCTCGGAGCAGTACTGACACCCTCCTCCTCGATCCGTCCGCGGACGTACGTGAAATCCGGCCCGGCATCGGAACCTGCAGGGGAGCTGCGGGCCGGCCTCTCTCTCCCGCGCCGGCACTGCGGCGTCCTCGGCTTCCTCCTCACGAAGGCCCCGTACTCCTCTCCATATAAAATGAACTCCTCGGCAGAGCACCGCGAGGTACCTCTCGAAGTCAAGCACGTCCATATCCGGGAGTCAAGCATCCCCGAAGGGAGGGTCCTCGGAGCACGGGAAGCACGCGGGGCCATCTTTGCCGGAAGACCCGCTCCCAGTACATGACATCACAAGTCGAGCCCCGCGGCATCTTCCGCGCGCTGTCGCCTCGGGAGCCCCCTCAGGCTCGTCCCCCTCATCACAGGAGTCCACGGGAACAAGACAAACCCCTCGCGGCTATCTCTCTCCAGACGCTCACTGCACGTCCCAGTGGCGATGGTGAGCTTCCCATTGGTCCTCCTCTTCCCTCGCCGTACGAGCCCGGCCAGCATAGCGAGTGCGCAGCAATGGCCCAGGATCTCTATCCCACGGGAAGCCATTTGGAAAACCTCATAAAACCACACTGTGACAAAAACGAGAGAAGGCTCGGTGCAAAAGACAATGGAGAAAAGACAAGTTGCTAAATCAAAACGGCAATAAACTCATTACCTCCGAGCAAAGTCAAAACGGACGACGGGCGCGCCCCGCTAAACCGGTCGAGGAGAAGTAGAGCTCGGCCAAGCTGCCTCGCCCCAAGCAATGTCGCGAGACTCTATCCGAATCGATCGAAGCTCTCCAACGAGCAAAGGGAGGCGCGGTCGCGTGGTTCGAGAACAAAGTCTCGGACGGTGCATACCACAAAAGGAGCGCGCCCAGCTGCTCCGCCGTCACTGGCCGGTACCCGGATGTAGGCCCAAATGCGGCCGTGATCCTCGTCTCCACGTCGCTGTACGGCATCCCCGGGCCCTGCGAGGACGAGGCTGAAAGCCCGGCGGCTCGGTCGACACGTCATCGGCTATCGTATCCCTCCACCGCACGGCTCTCCTTTGAAGGAAAGCCGGTGATCGCGACAAAGTCGGTGGCGTCACTTTGTCACCTCGCCCGGCTCGGGTGGAAGGTGTGGGTGGTATCCCGCATACTCGAGATAAACCCGGGAAGACACTCTTGTTCTTCCTCGTGTCGAACACTCCGGCCCGAGGTTCTCAGCGAACACACCTAGGCCGAAGCATAAACCGACCTCGGGGACTCGGCCTACCGTCCACGGAAATATCGGGCATCATTGCCCGTAGCTCCACAACGGACCTCGGCGATCCCGAGTCTTCATCCTCTTGGCCTTCCCGGCCGTAAGCCCCGCATCCTGCGAGGTAAACACGCCAAAGGTACGTCAATCACGGTACTTAATATAACGGCACATATAACCCGTCACAAAACACGGCACATATTGCACATAATTTTCACATACATTATACATATAATTTTTCCATGTAACCCGTCACAAAACCACGGCACTATTTCTCATATAATATAATGCACATAATTTTCACATATATCATGCATATAATTTTTCCCATGCGATCCGTCACAAAAACACGGCACACCTTTGTACACATCTTTCTCAAAAAACAAGAAAAAAAGGGGGGGGGATTAAACCCTACACGACACATTTTCAAAAGAAAATCCGTCCCAACACGGCACATATCGCACATACTTTCCCCACAGAGTCCGTCACCCAAAAACACGGCACGACACATATGCATAACACAAAAAAAAATCCGTCCCAACACGGCACACACTTTCACATATAACCCGTCACAAAACACGGCACGTGTCACATTTTCACAAAAATTATCACTACACGATAATTTTTCTCACAATGTACATACATAAATAGCATTAGGTACAAAACACCAAAGCATGCAATTCGCTAGATAGGCACTTTATTTTCACAAATAAGAGCTAATCTACACATTTCTGCACAAAATACACATACCCACAATTTTTACATGTCCATTTCCAACAATTCATCAAGAATTTCACAAAAGGCATAAAATAATAACAAAAAAAGTCAAAAAAAAAAAAATGCGAAAAACTAAAACCTAGTTCTAGCATTCAAAAATTGACGAGGGAATCAAAACGGAGCGGATTTCTTACCTCCCAGACGTTCATGGAGCGACGATTGTGCACCTCGGATTCGGATACAAAACATCGGGTTCTTCGAAGATGGAACGAACGAAATCCAATTCCTTTGGAGCTCCATTGTTGCTCGACCACTTCTTATTTGCGTTGACGACGACTCCTTCGAGATCCTTGACCGGCATGGCAAACAATTCAAGCAAAAAATCTTTGATTTTGGTTAACAATGGAGGTTTTTCTCTCTCTCTCGCACAGTTTACGCTGGAAGAAGAAGGAATGGGAAGGGCTCGGTCATTTAAACTTCAGTCGAAAGCACAGGAGCTGTAAAAAGCAGAAGGTGGTCGTACGGACCTCTTTGCAACCGGAGGTTGGTCCGTACGGACCTCTTTCTGAGGTGGCCAAATTACTTTCTGCCACTTATAATCTTTGCCTAGGCATCCTAAGGCCTTTTCCGGCAAATCCAAGTGCGAGAATGGTCCACTAACCCTTCAATTGATCCGGCCGTCGGCGTAAGACCGGTCCTCGCCAGCTTAATGGCAGCTCAATCAATCCGGCCATCGGCGTAAGACCGGTCCTAGCCCAGCTCAGCGGCAATTCAACCCCGGCCGTAGCGTAAGACCGGTCCTCGCCACTCAGCGGCAATTGACCACGGCCGTCGGCGTAAGGCCAGGTCCTCGCCCGCTCACGGCAATTCAATCCCGGCGCCGTCAGCGTAAGACCGGACCTCGCCCACCAAGCGGCAATTGACCAAGCCGCGCGTCAGCGTAAGGCCGGTCCTCGCCCGCTCGGCGGCAGATTCAACCGCGCCAGCTCCAGCGGCTGCAATTCAAGGCCGGCAGCCTCGGCCACGAATCCCGAGCACGAGACGCCTCCCGAAATGCCGACGACAATTCGAGAAGGAGCTGACACCTCCGGCCACGAATCCCGAGGCACGAGACGCCTCCCAACGCCCAGACGGCAATTCAGAAGGACGCACCTCCCGGCCACGAATCCCGAGGCACGAGAGACGCCTCGGCGCTCAGCGACAACTCGGCTGGCCCTCGAAAGGAGGTCCGAAGTCATCTTCCCAACGAGAAAAGGGCCCTGCGGGGTCAAATCCTGACAATTCAAGCAGGCGGTCGGATGTAAGCAGAACTTCGCCCAGCTTCAACGGCGGTGCAAGCCCAGGCCATCAAGCAAGCAGAGCTCCTCCCGACAAGTCGAAAGGGAAGTCATACAAGAATGCGTATCCCCGGCCACGACCATCATCCTTGCCCGGCTCAGCGGCAACACGAGCACGAGAAGGAGCACACTCCTCAGTCTGATCTCAGAGGCACGAAGCGCCTCAAAATGCCAAATGGGGAAGCGAATCACCGGCGTCATCCTCGCCAGCTTCAACGGCAACGCAAGCACCGGCGGTCATCGTAAGTCCGATCTTACACTCGCGGGCAAAAACACAAGGCATCTACGCCTCTCGAAGCCTGGCGGCCACGCCTCCACAAATGCGGCTAGAAGACGATTCAAAGTCCTCGCGCATTACATCACACTGCGGCTAGAAGACGATTCAAAGTCCTCGCGCATTACATCAAATGCGGCTGAAGAAGACGATTCGAAGTCCTCGCGCCTTACAACGGCAAATGGTGAAGACGATTGAAAGTCCTCGCGCATTACATCAATGCGGCTAGAAGACGATTGAAAGTCTCGCGCATTACATCAAGCTGGCTGAAGGCGATTGAAAGTCTCGCGCATTACATCGGCTAACGGCTAGAAGACGATTCAAAGTCCTCGCGCATTACATCCACAACTGCGGCTAGAAGACGATTCAAAGTCCTCGCGCATTACATCAAACTGCGGCTAGAAGACGATTCAAAGTCCTCGCGCATTACATCAACTGCGGCTAGAAGACGATTCAAAGTCCTCGCGCATTACATCAACCGCCGCCAGATGACGATTCAAAGTCCTCCAGCGTGGCACCAACCGCCGCCAGATGACGATTCAAAGTCCTCCAGCGTGGCACCAACCGCCGCCAGATGACGATTGAAAGTCCTCAGCGTGGCACCAGCCGCCGCCGGATGGCGATTCAAAGTCCTCGGCGTGGCACCCAGCCGCCGCGAGATGACGATTCAAAGTCCTCCGGCGTGGCACCAGCCGCCGCGATGACGATTCAAAGTCCTCCCGGCGTGGCACCTGGCCGCCGCTGGATGACGATTCAAAGTCCTCCGGCGTGGCACCAGCCGCCGCCAGATGACGATTCAAAGTCCTCGCGGCGTGGCACCAGCCGCCAGCGAAGACGATTAGTCCTCGCTACTCACCTCCGGCCGGAAGGCTTTAAACCACTCGGTCCGGAAGACCGTATAAACCTCCCAAATGATTATCCCCGGCCCAGAAGGCCTTAAACCACCCGATTAGGAAAATCGTAAAATTTCCATCCCAGGACGCCACCATGTCCTCACAATTGACCTCGACGGTCACCACATCTTAGGACACCACCCCGTCCTTATCACTGACCTCGGCGGTCACACTACACTTCAGAGCACCACCACGCGCCCACGTACTCCACAAATTCACGACCTCGAACTACGACTGTGCTTGATTCCCGAGGGATACGTAGGAATCCTATCGCGGGGTCCGGCCATCGACCTATGCGGTCACCCAGGACACCACCACGTCCTTACCGCCGACCTCGGCGGTCACACAACACTTCGAGGGCACCGCGCGCCCGCATTCACAAAACACTCACCCCGCACCCGAACTACGGCCAGGCTTGATTCCCGCCGGGATACGTAGGAATCCTATCGCGGGGTCCGGCCTATTGACCTAAACGGTCACACAAAAGGACACCACCACGTCCTCACATTGACCCTCACGGTCACTTCCTCTCCCGGCACGCGATCCAGTTAGGACCCTTATCTTATCGGCGACCCAGCTTCTTTCATAAGTGACGTCGTCGAGGGCTTGTAAGTACCCCAATCTGGATCACCCCTTTCAAACACGGGAAACACCGCGAGACTCATCCACACAGTCTCGAGACCTCTCACTCAAAACCCTCTCAAAACCCTCTCAAACCCTGACCAAACCAAGGGAGGAGCCTTCACAGGGATAAAAGGGACAAAAGGACCTTTTGGGAATTTTCGAGGAAATCAGAAAAGCAATTAAGGTCCGTACGGACCTCTTTGTGGCAATGATTACTAAATCCCCTTAAAGTCCACAATATTCCTCAAATCCGGAAGAAATGATTACTCCCTGCCCAGAGTTGGTCCGTACGGACCTCTTTGCATGCAAGATGGTCCGTACGGACCTTATTGCCGGGGACACCATCATTCAGTAATATTCTCCATCATTGCGGATTCCCTCAAATCGAGGAAATCCAAAATTACGGATAACCAAGAAGGTCCGTACGGACCTCTTTGCTCCGAAATTTTTACTATAAATAGAGGGCTCCCCCTCCTCATTTTCACACACCTCCCTCTTCTCTCTTCCTCCCTTAGCCTTCGGCTCCCCTCTAAGTCCTCTCGAGGCACTCAGGCCCCTTTCGGATCCTTAGAGGCCTGAGCTCCCTTGTGGTGCTCAGAAGCCTCCCGAGCGCTCCCGAGACGCTCCTGCTGCCCCCGAGGCACTCTCGAGGTACTACTGAGGCCCCTCGTGGTACTCAGAGGCCTTGCTGGTCTTTCCACGGTGTCCGGCTCTTCAGAGTCAAACCGACGATCCCAAACCACGCCGAAACTGCGCAGGTGACTCCTGCCACCACAACGCACGCCGAACCTGCGAGTGATCCCGACGATCCCCACGCACGCCGAACCTCTCGCCCGAACGCAGTGGCAACCTCAACTCACGCCGAAACTCTGCTCCAGACAACCGGTCCCTCCCGAAGCAATCCGATCCATACGGAACGCTACTCCGACCTCAAACACCATTCCCCGGCGGAAGACGTGACACGAACCAACATTGGTAAGGCTTCCTTCCTATACTATTTCAATACATTTCCATACATAGCATACAATGTAGACATCCGATACAAACATGCATTTTTAAAAGCACACACACACACACACCTGACATTTAAAGGATATTAGGGGTATCAGAAAGACTCGTTTTACGAGGCTACTCGGAGTGAGCTCTAATATTCTAATATTCTCTTCTAGGGAGTCATGCTCGACCTCCGAACTCAAAATCTCATCACACAAAAACGGTTTAAAATTATCTTTAAACTGATGCCCTTTTTCAATGTTTTGGGCTTAATAAAAACGGCGTGGCGACTCTACAAATGCGAAAACAAACGGCGAGACACCTCCAACGCGAAAGACTGCCAGATGCCGGGGCCGCGAGGCCTTTCTCGGATCCGGGCTATTTCATCGCCATCCTTGATTTTTATCACCATGTCATCAATATAAGCCTCTATATTCCTTCCAATCTGCGATTTGAACACCTCATTAACCATACGTTGTTATGTCGCCCCAGCTTTCTTCAAGCCAAATGACATCATCTTATAACAAAAATTTCCCTTGGGCGTTCTGAACGCGGTTTTTGCCTTATCCTCCTCCGCCATCTTAATCTGATGATAGCCTGAATAGATTCAGGCATCTATGAAACTAAACACTTTATGGCCTGCGATGGAATCCACCAGCTTATTAATTTTTGGCAAAGGATAACAATCCTTGGGGCATGCCGTATTCAGATCAGTGAAGTCTATGCACATTCTCCACATCTTATTTGCCTTCAACACCATCAGAGGACAATCCAGTCAAATTGGGTACTGAATTTTTTCGATGATTCCCGCCTTCAACAACTTTTCGACCTCCTCCAAAACTGCTTTCTCCTTCTCTGTGGACAAATACCTAACTTTCTGCTTGAACGACTCTATATGGGCCCGCATTAAGGCAGTGCATGGCGACATTCTCATCTATTCCCCTCATATCTTTAGGCTGCCAAGCAAACACATCTAAACTTTCCTTAAAAAATGCGACCAATTGCTCTCGCGATCATCTTTTGTCAACTGTTTGCCGATTTTAATCTTTTGCTCGGGAAAATTGCTATTAATCTCCACTTCTTCCAATTCTTCCAAGGCTTGAATATCAGGCTCATCCCGCACTTGCAGCGCGTCAACTTCAATTCTTTTTCTTTTCTTATCTTTGGCGGGGACCTTCTCGCTTTTTAATGAAAAGACATTTCCTATTGGCCGCCCATCCTTGGTTTCAACTTCAATCTCTTCACATTCCTTGTCCTCTTCAATTTCTTCTATTATCGGCTCCTTCATTTGCACAAGTCTAACAGCCCTCACACGGCTCAAGATTGGGCTCACATTGACTATTTCCAAGGAAAGATTAATTTCGCCAGCAGCTTCTGGCTCCCTCATCTCTTCCTCCACTTCTCGTACCTCATCACTCTCCATCTCTCCATCTTTTGAAGGCGCAGTTGTCGCCACTGCTATGATTGCTGTGTTATTCATCATACTTTCCGTAATCTCCCAATCCATTTCCTCCTCATCAGCGATAATCACATTAATGCGCAATGGCCGAATTGCAGACTTGGTTGTTAATGAGTTGGTGCTTGCCGCCTTTCCCTTATGCATTTGTCGCTTCTTTTGGATGACCGTTATAGCCTCACTTTTCAAACATCCTATGCCGTTGGGGGTGGGGTACTTCACTCTTTGATGGGGAATAGACACCACCATCTCAAAACTTTGCATAAATGGAATTCCCATGATGGCATTGTAAGGAGAAACTAAATCAATCACCATGAATTTCACAGTTCTGGTTCTCGCAAATCTTCCCTCCCCAATCTCGACAACCAAGGCAATTGTCCCCTTCACCCTCACCCTCACTGTATGATTCGTAAAACCTTCCAGAAAACCATTGTAAGGGACCAAATTGACTTTAGTGTAGTTCATCCTTTTGAATTCCTCATAATACAAAATGTAGCGGATTGCCCCATAATCCACTAACACACGCTGGACAATATTGTTTCCCGGATAAATGGTTATCACAATAGGCTGGCTTCCATGACTCGCCGTTACCGCCAATTCTCGCCATGAGAAACTTATCACTCTATCTTCATTTGACGGGTATTCTGGGACATTAAAACTGTGCGACAATGTCATGATTTGGTTGTCAAGCTGATAGATGCTTGGGATAGGATCTTGAATAACGTCAACTAAATTTCTCTCTTCTTGCGCAACCTACCCTCCATCCTTTTCCAGATATTCCTTCAACTCGCCATCATCAATTTTTATCTGAATTACTCTATTCAAATTATTACAATCATCCGTAGCATGTCCCTTCGCTTGATGATACTCGCAGATATTGCTCTGATCTCTGGTTGCCGCTCCTGACTCCGGCATGGGGAAAGCCACCGGTAAATTTACCCTCTTCAGAATCTCGCTTGGTCTGGTGTTTAACATAGAAAATTTAATTTTTTGGGCCTACGGCCACCGCCTCTTCCAACTTGGCCTCTGCCGCGACCCCCTCCATGCCCATCTTTTTCTTCCTTCACAAACTCAATCCTTTCTTTAGTATTCTTCCTCGCAGCAGAAGTTGATGCGGGAATCACTGGCACCTCGTCATTCTCATCTCTTCCGCAATATCCCCTAACCCGCTCATACAACTCGGCGGCAATTTCTCGTAACCTCATTCCCAATTCTCGCTTAAAGTGACCAGGCAGCAGGCTTGCATTGTAGATCATGATGATGTTGCTTTGCTCTATGTCAGAAATTTGGTTTGCCACCTTCATGAATCTTTCAGTG